>BMAW01113594.1:275903-319243 GCA_019974015.1 Nephila pilipes
TTTTCCTTTAAATTATGATAAAGTAATTCACAAAAAGTGAAATAACACATATCGTATTTATATGAAGGCTTTCATTACAAATAAAAATAGACACTAAAATTTCAAGTGGATGATTTCAATAATTATATGTTATATACTGAATGTTTCTACGAGGCATTCGAGGTACAAATAAAAACTTTTAATGTAGACGCGGAACCCTGTAATATTTTCAGAAACACGGATAAAAGGTATGAAGATCTATATTGAGTTTGTTCAACCACACACACACGACACGCACACGCAACACACAGCCCCCACACACAGCACACAACACAACAACCAACCAATATGATTAATTATATATATATATAAAGTATGATATATCAAATGTTATTAATATGCGATATTTCAGTTTTAAATTTTTCACAATATTTCAGTACTTCTAAAGTTCCTACTATTTCCATGGTTTAAGTATTTTTCTCAATGATTTTTCTCAGTTTCGTATGTTTTCATGGTTCTGTGCGTGGATTTGGATATGACTGTGTTATTTTCAATTAATATATTTTTCTTTTTAAAAATTACCGAAAATAAGTAGGCTATATCTAATTTTGTGAATTTGCTAAGAAATAACTATTTATCTAAATCTATTCCATGAAGAACTTATCGATCGATGTTACTGTAAAACAATGAGAACTTGTCTTACTTTTAAATTACCTTCAATACTTGCAACAACTAAATTGATTTCGAAAAGTCTTAGTGTTCTCTACAAGACTATGAAGAAATAAAGAACAATTTTATGAAAATCGTTGAGATTATTTGGCTCCGTTGGAAGAAAAGTTAAATAACTCATTGATAAATGCAGCTAATATATGTGAAATTTTGTGCATGTATTTACAAAATTTATAACGGGTACATATTGTTTATTTAATATTTAAAATATTCCCTTTCAACACTTTGTATTACCTTTTTTGTTACATATTTGTAAAAACAAAAACGACTAATATCTTTCCAGCTTCCAATATTTTAATAATCATTTGTTGATATAAAATTCACTTTTTCAAAATTACTTCTTTTTTCTCTTAAACTCCCTCTCAATTTCAATCAATGCAAATTATTTATTGAACTTCATAAAAAGGAGAGCTTTCTTTTATCTAATCGCACCATGGAAACAGCACCATGTGGTTAGAATTAAATAATACACTTCTTTTTATTCAACAGAAAAAGTGGGACGTTAAAACTTTTGCATATTATTCATGTATGAAAACTAGTTAAATTATTGCAGGTGATTTTTTGTATCAAACTTATGCACTTTTCCACTTATGCACTTTGTTATCAAACTTATGATGTATATATATATATATATATATATATATATATACATCATTAACTTTTCTATTTAATTTTTAGGATAGTTTTCACTCATATTTTGTCATTCTTCTATGCTAACAATTTTTTTATTTTATTCAATATGGTAGAAGTTTCGAAATAAAAGGGACAAAATGATATTTTTTTTTGTATATTAAGGCTTGACCTAAACTTGGAACCTATTTTTTAGCAGAAAATTGTTTCAATTTTTTTAATAAGTTTGCGACGTTGTAACACGGACACCCATTTATGATGCAGTATTCTTCAAATTTATAAACATTCCAAAAATAAGCCATTTTTCATACAAAGATGTAAGGTTTAAAGATCATTTAGTATTAATTTATAATAATTAAAACTAGTAATACACATTACGTCAAAAAAAATAATGATTTGGATATAAATGTGTAGTATTATAGCATATTCTGTTCTCAAAACCATGGCTAAGTCAGTGTACAAAATCAATATCCGAATCCTTTTTTTTATCTCAAAAAGTTTTCCAATTTTGGGTCCTATTCATTAACATGACTAGAAGATAGCTTTAAGTTAGAAAAGAACAGTTCCAAAAACATACAGCCATTTTCTATAACATCACCGTTCATTGATAATGATATAAATGATTCAAACTCAAACAATTTAGTTGTACATAATTTGCCACAAACAGTTTCTCCTTTTTGTCTCTAAGTATATTGATTGTGCCACAAAGGGATAGTTCCTTCATGAAAAAAAAATTTGTCTTATGTGACTGCCTTTGTTTCTCATTACTTTGTTATTCCCAGGGTATTGTTCGTAATTCATTTTCCCCTCAAAGGCCAGCGCTAAATTACGGCTTAATTACATGTCAATTTCAAAACAGGAATAATCCATCTTGATTCTGTCAAGACTTTTCAAACCTCCAAGCTCGTTTAATTGTGAAAGTTGTACTACAAATAGCAAAGCCTATTGTTTCGTGTTAAAGCTAGCTGAAGGATTTTAATCTAGAGCGGACTGTGAGGTTAAAACAATTGGGTACAAATTTACTCTTTTTATTTACATTTATTCGAAAGAGCTTCATCAACTCTATTATTTACATAGCTATGTACTTTAGCTAAGGCAATTTATTCTTAATTTTGTGCTGTTATGTGTGTTCTGTTAAATTCTTGACGATTTTTCATAAGAATTTTCGAAGATATACAATTAGATTATAAGGATTCTAGTTATAAAGATTTTCATGTAGTAAGTTACTTATAAGGCATGACTGAGGAAACAATTCTCTTGTGAATAATATGTTAATTTATAATCAACGTCTGATGAGAAAACAACATCAGAGCCATTGCTGGGTAACTGATTAGTTGATTGAATGTTTATTAATGTCGCAATTAGAAACAACATGAGAGTTATTGGTGGCATACCTTGTAATTTTGAATAAAAGGTGAGTGACTAGAATGACACATAAGCTGCAACGAGGTATTTGATCCTCAATTATTTAACATGCTACATTCTCACTACTCAAAGGATCTTCAGTGGCTCCTGGAACTCTCGAGTCGATTGAAACAATGCCAACCACGATATCACGACTATGATCACTCGACTACTGTTGCAGCAGGGCCCCTTGATTATAGACTTCGTTATAGGAAAATAAAGTCAAATGAAGTAAGTTTAATTGTTTATTAACGTCGCACTGAGAAGCAACACGAGAGTTTTCAGCGGCAGTCGATACTAATTCAATGTGAATCATCGCCAAAATCGAGTCTTTAGGGGCATCACGGCTTGAGCACACGACTCAATAAAAACAGTACCTAGTCCGCGAATATGACCACTAAGCTATCGTGGCCACAAGACCAAAGGAAGAAGAAAATGCATGAGCATGAATCTTACGGTTTTAAGGCCAATACTTAAGAAGACTTCAATGCTTAATCAACATTTCTCAACTCCTGTTATAGCCCATAACAAATCATTAGAGTAATCAGGACTTGAAAGCGCAGTTTGACGGGAACCTAGCCTGGAAATCATAATCATGCAGCTATCGTAGTAATGAAATAATCATCTTAAAGATTATATTATTGAATCATTAACCATAGTTTAAAAACCTACAAGTAGATTTATTTCCTTCTTGACCAAAAATACTGTATGATTTAAGTAACAATTTCAACTCATATTTGTCCCCAGAAACTTGCTGCTCCTACTATTAGTGTATAAGAATGATTCAAAAAGTACCTTATTTTGACGACGCATGTCGCTTCTAAGGCAAATTAGTGTTACCATTGGAATCTGGTGTCTATTAAAAGGTATCAAATAAATTGGACCTTGATTCATAGATTAGTTTCGATTTCTGCCGCATTGAGTTATCATCGTCATTTTGTGTATAGTTGTCACTGTCGATGAGAACTGGATTCATCATCATAACCGAAAACCAAGCAATAATCAAAATAATGGGTTCTTTCAATGAATTGGCTCCAAAGAACACGAAGATGTTCTCATTAGCCAAAAACTCTACGACGATTTTTAGGATGCGAAATGAGTCGTACTCATGGAATTCTTAGGAATACGAAATAGGCAACACAACTGTGATTATCTGCATTCCCCCTTTCACTTTCTAACATGGGTACTTGTTTAATTACCTTCATATGTAAATTATTTCGAATATACATCATCTTTTACTAAAATATCGCTCATAAGGTGGTATAAATGGTTTTAAATTAAATTTCTTATATGAAAAAAGTTGATACCGTTCCTATTACAACGATTTCTAGGTATTTTAAAACTGCTCACAAAATTTTCAGTACCTGTTAATATTTCTGTCACATCAGTTTTCTTAAGCAAATATATTAGAAAAATAGAGTGATTTTTTTTCTTTGCATTAAATATTTTACCACTAAATGTTGTATTTCATTTTTCTACATTTCAAATTAAACTCTTCTGTAAGAAAAATATTTAATTGTGAGGACACATTATTAAATTCTCCGAAATCACTTTTGTAGTAACGTTTTATTTGTTAAGAGCTTTCAAGGAAATAATATTAAAAATTTATAAGTAATCACAGTTAAATAAACTAAACTTTATTCGCTCTCGAAAATCTAAAGATGGGAATATCATACTTTTGAAAATAGTGTATTTTTATTTTTCCTAAAAGTATTAAGGAAGTACTGAATTTATTTAACCTTACCAGGTTCTAAAAATCTATAAGAATAATGGAAATAAAAAAATTCTACAAAGAAAAGAAATACAAAAATATATTTATTTTGCAATCAATCATGTGTTACAAATATTCAAATAAAAAACATAGCTTCAATTTTTTTCCAATTTAATATTTCTACACTAACAATATTTGCTCACTTTTCACTCTTATTTTAAGCTACATTAGAATAATTCAAAAACTAAGAAAGCAATTTTTTTTTAATCCCTCTTTATTGACTGACAAAGAATTACCTACCTTAATATTTTAAAACCCTTTAAAAAGTTTGACTATTCAGAATAAATAATTTTTTCGACAATAACTTTCTGTGCAAGTTTTAATGAAAAACTTTACGCGTGGACTATTTGATCGCAATTCTTGGTAAACCCCGCAACATTTATGGAAGAGTTATCCGGAAAAAAACTTTTTTAATATCGCATCAAAATGGACGATTTTGTAGGGAAAAAGAAAATACCTATAATTAAAAAGAAGATAGCTCCAAACTTTAAAATAAATCAGTTTCTCTCCTCACTTATGCTTCTTTCTCCACCACCAAAATAAACTTCTTTTTATGATACAATTCTACGTATAAAAAATGGAAATGGCCAAATAACAAGCATTGCTTTTTTAATTAAAAGTATTTAAAGGGGAATTAAATTCGCATTAAGCAAAAAATGAGTTTTAAATGTTTTTCACTTATACTCAAAAATGGAAAAATAAGAAACAAAAGTATTAAAATTTTTCTTATGATGTTTGTGTTTCAATGACTAACTGTTTTTCAATTTAAAAAAAATTTAACTCTGTGAACTAAATCAGGCTTGTAATCATTATACATTTCTGGTTTAATACGTGCAGCTAAACTTAAGTATTATTTGACGAAATATTTCGAAAACATTTTTAGTATATAATGCAGGAGGGATAAAACAGATTTCCAATTGTATTATGAAGCAGGTAGGAATATAATTTCGTAATGACTTTTGTTTTCTGCTTTGTTTCGCATATTTACAATAATAATTTTATGAAAAAAATTATTTGATATGTACTGGCAAAAAAAAATCAAAATAGCATATTTACATTAATAATTTTATAAAAAAATATTTGATATGTACTGGCATAAAAAAAATCAAAATAGCATTTTTACATTAATAGTTTTATAAAAAATGTTTGATATGTACTGTCATAAAAAAATCAAAATAGCATGTTTATAATAATAGTTTTGCGAAAAAAAATTATTTCATATGTACTGGCATAAAAAATCAAAATAGCGTGTTTACAATAATAGTTTTACGAAAAATATTATTTAATATGTACTGGCATAAGAATTCAAAATAGTATCCGGATGACATATGATGCATATGCATCATTGTATGTTTATAATAAATGATGCATATGTATCGTTTTTATATATTGTATTCGTATTATTGAACAAAACTTCGCATCATTGCAATGTATAAGTATTATGTATGTATTGAACAAGTATTCGTATTATTATGCGCATAATATATTGCATGTGTATTGTGTAAAGATTGTATTGTATATGTACTGTATTTGTACATTTTCATGTATAGTATATGTATGGCAATGTAAATGTATTATATGGGCCTTTTATAGGTGTTGTTTATGTGTGCGTATTGCTAAAGTGCAAATATTGAATTAGTATTGTGTGTTTATACTTAGTTCTTCAGATTTTTTTTTACTTTATTGATTGATTGTTTATTAACTTCAATTAGAAGCACTATTGGCGATGGAATTCGCAATTTTGAGTTTGGTCAAGAGACTAGAATGAGAGACTCAGAGCTGAAACCTCCCTCTACAAACTAGCCGCGATAGACTAACGGTCATGGTCGCGGTCTCACGGCCGTCATCGACTAAAGGGTTCGAACCTTGATGCCACTAAAGACCCACCGTGTAGTCTGTGCCGATATACGTTAAATCTATCGAGACTCAAAGTCCTTCTGTCGGAGTTGTGTGGAAGTTAGGAGAGATAGGAACCAATTCATATGTTATTAGCATTTTCATCATTCTATAGGGTAAGGAAAGTTGAGTACTTATCCTTAGTAGTCAGGAAATGACCTCATGCCTTTGTACAACTACTGAATTTTAGTTTACGTGTTGGAGTACCATTCACAACATCAAAACTCCTAAAAGTTGAAGCAGCAAGTCAACAGAAGGAGGTAATAACATGTGAAATATAAAAAAAGGAATTTTTTTTTATTTATTTATTTAATTTTTATTTAATTTTGTTGTTTTTTTTTTATTTGCATGAACAAAAGAACTGTTAATTCATGACTTAACTTTAATTCTTCTGGAAGGCAACAAATTCTTAACTTTGAAACACGAACAATGACAGTATACTTTTTTAGTTATATCTGTTGGCTTAGTTATCTCATAATTTACGTCGGAAAGGTTAGTTACTACTTCATAGGGTCCTGAAAAAACTGGGGATAATTTTCTACGATTTTGGTGATTAAATTCCTCATACATCACAATCTCACCCGGTAGAAATGAAGAATCGATGAATCGAGCATCACATTTTGTTTGTATCATGATATTTAATTGTATTATCTTTAGTCAATTTTCTAGATTCTGCTACTAGAGAATAAAATTCATTCTGAGTTAATGGAGTATTATGCGGTAAAGTACCAGATAACAAATATGCAGGAAGAAATTTTGCAAAAGAATGTGATGTTAAATTATATTCATTGATAACTTGTTCCAAATGTTTAATCCATGGAATTTTAGTAGAGGTTGAATTTACTTTACATTTTAATTTAGTTACAATAGACTGATTTCCAAGTTCACATTTTTCATTCGTTTGTGGGGGGTGAAGTGGTTAATAAGCATTTGATATTGTAATTTCTAAGGAAATGTTTGAGCCTAGCACCATTGTTATCAATAATTAATATAAATGGCAACTGAATCTGAATTGGATAGGATATGTTTTGATAACGTCTCTTCAGAAGCAACAGGAAAACTATTGGCGAAAGACCTCATAATTTTAAACATCGGCCAAGTGACGAGGACGACTCCTGAGCTGGAGCATCCCTCTCGTAACTTCACCACCACTTCAAAGAGGTTACTTTTGGCCTTGCCAGATTTAACGTTTATCAATCCCGGTAACACGGAGGATCTTTGGTGGCCTCAAGGTTCGAACCCACGATTCGACAAAAGTTATTAAGTATTTCACATCAAAATCAAACATGACTAATTTTAAAAACTTTTTATATAATCGACATTTTAAAAGTCCTAGATTAATATGACACTGGATGTAATTTACCAGAACAATCAGGCAGCTTCAAAACAAGCTCCAATGGCTATTTGAGAGTCATCACGAAGTACATGAAGGGACAATTCAGGATAATATAATTCCAACAAGTTTAGTAATTAATTTATTTTTCAAAAATTCAAAAGCTTTTAGGCATTGATCTGACCATATCCATCTTTGATCTTTTTCAAGAAGATTGCTTAAAAGGGTTCTTTAATTTTACTATAAGGATCACTAAATTTTCCATGAACATTTACAAAACCAAGAAACCCTTGAAGTTGTTTTACATTTTTGGTGGTTGTAATTTTCTGATGATTCCAATGGTATGATAATCTAAAGAAATGTATCCTTCACTGACCTCATAACCCAAAGAATTAATTTTATCTTTTGCAAAATCACATTTAGTAAATTTTAATTTAAAGTTCTTTGTTTGACACATAAGAAATATTTGTTTTAGGTGATAATAGCGTTCATCTAAGGAGTTAGAAAAAACCACTATGTCATAAAAATAGGGAAATGTAAATTTTTAAAATCCATGTTTTCTAAGAATATTGCGAATTGTACGATTAAATAATGCTGATGAATTTTTAAAGCCAAAAGGTATAACTTGGAATTCAAATAAGCCTTCAGTGGTCACGAAGCAAGTTTATGTTTATCTTTCTCATGGATGGGTATGTGTCAGTTACAAAATGCAAGACCTAGAATGGAGAAATTTTTAGCATGGGTTAATTTGTCTAATAGTATATTTATTCTTAGTAACGGTTCAACATCAGTCCTACACAGAGCATTCACTTTTCAACAATCAATGCATAACTTACTTACTTCCTGTTTTTATCTCTTTTATAGGCTTAAGTTACAGGTGATGAATAACTTCTATTAGATTCTTTAATTAATCCATCATTCAATAAATTCTTTATTTGCTTATTAATTTCCTCTTCATCAGTGGAGGATGTTCTACAAGCTCTCTGAGAGATTATTAAGTCAGTAGTCATTGTTATTCTAGAATTCTCTAATCTGATTCAGCCAACATCACATTTACTTTTTGCAAAAAATATATGAATATTCCGATACCAGAGACAACATAGAATTAGGTTGTTCCTTTACAATCAAAGAAGGAAAAATGTCTTATAAGGTACTTACTGTTCTACACTGAGTGTCTTCTGTGTTCTTTGCTTCTTCTAGTATAAGTAAAAACAATTGATGTTCATTTATTTGTATGCAAATTTCTAAGAATTTTTTTTCATTTTGTATTGTTAGATTTTCACAATTATCTACGGGTAAATTAAAAAAGCTACAATTCAGTAGTCCTAAAATGGTTTTTAATAATATATAATTTTACTTTTTTCATTTTATTCCTATAATTCTAAAATACGTGTCACACAATTGTCTAAGTCGAAATGTGCCATAGGTTGGATTTACTTTGATATGTTTCGTCTTTTTCGGTAGTCAGTGCAGTTTGCTAACAATACCTACATAAACAAGTGAGAGTGTGAATCACGTGACAATAACAACATTGACATTGACACATAAAATAGGTAAATATCTCAAGTTAGCTTGACTTTGGAAATGTGATTAATGTGATTTGTTTGAGAGGAGTCCAGACACCAGTAAATGCTATTTTACTGGGCCATGAGCCTCAGTAGAGGTGTATTGATTTTCCATGAGCATTTGTTCAGAGCTAAAAGGTTTTTCTGTGCTATGGGAAACATAGTTATAAAAAAAAAGTTACTCAAACAGTTATCTCAAAAGGACACAATTGCATCCAATGATAGGCATTTAGAATACCTTGTCTTTTACTAATTACACAGGGGTAAGGTGATAATCCCTGCTGAAAATGAGAATTATGATTTAGTCTAAATCCTGCATTGCCAAAATTTTGACGAGGATAAATGAAATTATTTGAACGCGACCTTGAGTAACTTTGGAAATGTGGGCAGAAAGAATTTGATGCTCGAGGTAATTGTAGTTTCATTACTTCTGACCCTTCTTGGTTCATAGGTATATTCTTGTATTTTAAAAAGATTAATAACTACTGAGCCAAATAACTTAAAGACGAAGAATTCGGTAGGTTTATGATTATTAATTGTTTTAAAAGGGTAAGCAAACCATCTGTTAAATCTTCTAAAGTTAAAATAGGGAAAGGCCCTAATTCCCTTCTGCAATTTAATTTCTTATGATAGTATTCTGTAAGAGCTTCATTAGGGTTAAATTCATAGTGCGAGAAATCTGTAAAATTAATTACATTGGGATTCAAAAACTTTTCAGTTAGAACACAGCAAAGATCATTAAAATGAGAAATATGCCAACACGAATTAATGTTCTGAGTTAATGCAGAACCCTCAAAAATTTAGAGATATTTTTAAATTTTAATTTTACATCTCTATTATTGTGTTCAAATGCCTCATTATAATGAGTTAACTATAATTCAATTTTCATCTCACTCTCAGAGATCAAAAAATTATGTGAAGTTCGTTTGCGTTTTGTTGCATTATCATTATTCTTTGAAATAAAATTACCACTTTCTATTTCTGTATTCTTGGGACTATTTTCCCTCTTTATTATTTTCTTCCATGGTTACACTTAAGTTTGTATTATTGATTACCTTTTTTGACATAAATAGCATTAATTGACATTTATATATGTAGAATCCTAACTACAGAAAGGAGGTACAAGGCTCGTATTAAAGATGTCTAGGGTTTTTCTGGATTCAAAAACAAAGCGGATTTTTAGAAGATGATATATAATTAGACCATATATTATTGTACAGTATTTACATAGTTAAAACAGAACTATTAGTTATACATATTAAGGAGCTATCAGATCACACGTCTTTCTCTGTTCGCCGCGCCCTTCCGTCTGCCGGTACTCGTGTGGACCCCTTGGAAAGAGGTCACAAAGTAGAGATCCAGTTCGTGACATCCTACATATATGACATCGTAAATATCTCAACTTTGTAGACTGCTTCTTTTAATTATAAAAATTGAAAATTCGTTTAACACATAAAAATGAAAGAGTGAATTATAATAAAATGGTAACAATGTAATATTTATTTTGTTAAGCAATATCAATAATCATAAAACAATTTTTTTACTCTTATCAAGTAATCTAAATTTAATTACTTAATTGGGAAATTTTAATGATAATGTTCATGTTATGCATATTTCAATACATATAAACTATATCAATAACTTACTGCAATTTTCAGTAACAAAAATCATAACATGAACTAAATTAACAATTCTGAAAAATAAAACGTGATTCAATGATTGAATAAATGAAGATTACATAGCATTGTATGTTATCTGTAAATAAAGATGAGCTCCTTACTGTGATAATTAAAGTATAGATTAAATTAGGAAATTAAATTAAAGTGAACTCTTGAGCGAATAATCTAAAATGACTGGTGTTTATGAATGACAAGAAATCTTGTGTTTGAAAGAATCAGCGTGTTATCACCCTTCTTTTAATTGTCATTTCAAAAACATCCTTCTAATAACTTTTCTTGTTAGTTTATATTTCTTTGTAAATTATTAGATAAAAATCGATTTTTATATTCGCATTTAATTAGAAAATGCGAAGGTTAAAATTAACTTATTTCAATGCAATTTCAATGAAATATGACATGTTTCCCGCACATGATGCAGAATAAATATTTGAACATGTTACGTTCAATTACCTGCGCCATCTATTGTATTTGTACAAAATAAATTTGGTTTAGTGAACGTGATTTTCGAGGCAAAAATTTGCAGTAAAACTTTTCTGGCAACAAAATAAATGTCTACATATTTCCTTCTCCTCATTTCTTCAAAAATACGACTTAACTTCATTGTGTTAATCTATTTACCTCAAGTGTGCACACATACCGATACTATGGAACAATGTAAGATCGTCTGGTTTCTTTAAGCAGTAATTTGAAAATTATATTCCTGTAATTAACGACGACTGGCATTTGGAAGGGGGCAAAAAATAAAGGGCTTAGTGAAATATAAGGGTTGAGTGAACACATGCACAAATTTAACTTTAGCGCAAAATGTGAGTTTTGAAGTGGATTTAGAAAAAATAAAATTAACCTCTCACCGATTTTTGAGTTTAGTTTGAGCAGCGATAGAACAGTGATCTATGATCGTGCGATCTGCGGTCGGCGTTATTTCGTCATAGACAGATCTTGGCCTCAAGCCTGGAACCACTAAAAATATATGTTGCGTGCGATGCATTACATTTATAGAGTCTTAAACTCCATTGGCATAGTAGGTGAGTTTTTTAAAGAAGGAAGTGCCAGTTCAAACGTCTTTCTCGTCAGTTAAAAAAAAAAGGTTCAAAATTATGAGACCCGTCGTCAAAAGCCCTCATGTTGCTTCTCAGTGCTACGTTAATAAATAAACAACAGAAAAATCAGATACTTTGTTTTAATAATAGCGTGGTTTTTTAAATTTTTTTGTTAATATTGTGCAATATAACTCTCATTAAAAAGGGACAAAGTTTCTTATGTATAACCCTAAAATAGAAGTATTTTGAGTAATCAGAAATTATCGAGGATAGCGGTTGGAAAAGTATAGACTTGTTTAAAATAAACACCAAAAAAATTATAATTTGGCGAATAGTCAACGAGTAAGTTCACTCAAGACATTGTTTTATATATTTTATTTACACACAATTAAATGGAATCAAGTACTTTTAGCTTGCTTGTTTGTGCTAGTTCTATATACACTTTAATAAATGTGTGTGTGTGTGTGTGTGTGTGTGTGTGTGTGTGTGTGTGTGTGTGTGTGTGTGCGTGCGTAGTCGTGCGTGCAGTATGCTGCGTAATACCGACTGACTCATCACAAAATCTCTAAGAACTATTCAAGCCGATTGACTGAAATTTAGTATATTTACATCATTTTGCGATGTGACGCTGCACTACAGAAATGATTTTACGAAGTCTATCCAAGAATTTCACTTTTCTACCCGATTAAAATAAACATATTCTCTTACCACCATGGATTGTCTTATTTTTGGCGACTTTACTCCAAAATGATATCATCGACCAAACGAATATATATTTTATATTTATACAATTAAGCTTACTTGGTGAGATTTTGAGCTCGGAATGGAAAAATACCAAATCATTTAATATTGAAGCGCTGAGGGAGAATGGGCAGATTTGGAGAAGGGGCTCTTATGTGAAATTGTGCATGTCGAAAATAGGAAACGCACCATCATTTAGCTATAGAAATAAAATTAATGTGGACCTCGGTTTGGTGAAATTAATTTAGCACCAAACTTGAGAGGATTTGAAAACTTTAAAATGGTTAGCTTGCATGAGTAAGTACATGCCAAGACAATCTTCGTTTACTGGAGAACCTCCATTTGGCATGAACAGAACTCAAGACATTATGACATAGATGAAATTTTGACGTCCCAAATTTTTAGTATTCAAATTTAAGGACAAAAAATCTTGTGATAATAGATGCATTGCGAGGGTAATTATTTATGAAAGTTTATACATGATGAATCCTAAAAAGGTTGTATCTAATTCAATATTAGGTGTAGTAACGGTTGAGGAAATTGTTATATTATATGTATATGAGGATGATTTTACAAAATGTTTAATTTTTTCTCATATTTTTGAAAGTGGTGGATAAACCATTATTAAAGACAATCAATTTCTTAAAATTTTAAAATTTAGATTATCTATTATATTTAAATTGAAAATTTTTGATAGTTACAGTATAGGCTGCATTCATATTATCGATACCTTAGCAAACAGATAGGTATCAACTAGTAAATTATATTTAACTAGGTATTCAACGCATGAAAGAAATACAATATAGAAATAAATCTCATAATCGTAAATTAACCAATCTCTATTTAAAACGACTTTCATTATTTGTGTCTTTTACAATCCCATAAACTTCCACTCGACTTAATCCCCTAGATTTACCTTCAGCATGCAACAGTCCATGATTTTTATACCTTTCTGAAATGGTTAGCTGTGATGCATGGCATGGCATTTTATTATAGTTCCCTATGTAACCATTTATTATCTAAGTATCGAAAGGAAAGACAATTAGGCGATATAAAGAAACAAGGTTTATGTCCATATTTATATATAATTACCTTTAGAGTTTAAAATAAGATAAAAGCAATTTTGGAACAAACAGTGGCATTAAATTTTATTATAAAATCTAATGACTTATTAATTTCTGAGGGAAAGGTTAAAAGATTATGATGCATAATATATTTTCCTGACTCAGTTTTCCTTTAAAGCAATAATACTATTCTTTAATGTTTCTCTTATTAAAATATTATTTATTTATCTTATCTGGAAATTTATTGGTCGATACGACAAGATGGCTACTACCGAAATACCAGTAACAAAGGTTCGTGAAATAACGCTGACATTCAAGTGAAGGCCATAATAACAATTAATATTAAAGACTATACTTGTAAAATATAGAAATAACATATAGAATACATCCTTACGTTGGGAATCAAGTTGAAAGTAAAATTACTAAAACAAATGTTAAAGTGTTTTCACTTATAATTCTGAATTAAAACTGCAATTATAAGACAATTTTCTTACTATTCGGGATATATGCTCTACATGTACCGAAGACGAAAGAATCAATAAAACATTATATCGAAACTTATGACAACCTCTGTTAGTTTTCCCTAATACCATAAATATTCATACGAACTAAAATATGGCATTATATGCAATTAAATGTTTGTATGAATCAGCAAAAGTAGCGAAACAACATTGGATGGAAAAATTGTATATATTATTGGGTCTTCTTTTTCCTTCACTTCTTTTAGTTATGCTGCATGAAATTGTTTCGAAAGTGATCCTAAATATTTCACTTTTCGCATAGTTTTTCTGATAAAAGTCGTGAAAGAAATAAATGTTTCAGGTAGAAAGTTCTGAGCCATCGAGGAAAATTCTGGGAGTGGTATGAACTGAACAAAAATTATTCCGTATGTTTTGGAGGGACTGAAATGCTCTCATGGTTTAAAACAGAAATTAAAGTTAAAAATCTTACCTTTGATCAAAACAAGTCTTTCATTAATATTTTTATAAAAGTAAATTACTTCTGTAAAAGAGTTCTTCAAACACTCTCAAATTTAAGACAAAAACCATTAATGTGTATGTATATATATATATATATATATTATATATACATAAAAATTATTTATAAAAACTTATAACTGGATTTATCATAAATAGATAGCTACAGGAAATATTAGTGTGAAGACAAACAAATTATAAAGCCTTAAATTATAAAATAAAATATTCAAAATTGAAGAAAATATTAGATGATAGAAATAGTATTACAACATTACATAACGGTCCTTTTAAGTATTAGAAATTTGATGAAATTATAGTAAGCAAAGAGAAAAATTAAGGGATGTATAGCAACTCCAGATTTCACAGTCTGTATTCGTCTGTGATTCGTGGTTATTCCAGAATTATGGATCCATTCTGTTCTCCATTAATGTATTTTTTTCCTAATATTATTTCTTGCATCTAATTTTTTTTTCTTTAGTTTTAAATATTTACATTATTATAATTTAATACTTTTCTTCATTGCGTTTTGACTTAACACTAATTTTTCCAATGGCTTTCTATTTCAGTTAAATCACAAAATAAAATTATATGTGCCTCAATTCCTTAATCTCCTTAAATTATACATTCAAATTTAAAAATTCAGAAACTGTTAAAAAAAGGAGAGCCTATATATAAAAAAAATGTTTTATCATATACTTATAAAAACACAAATATATTACAAATATAGCAATAAAAGAACATACTTAAGCCAAAAACCCTTAAACAACAGAATTTGGGGGAAATATTAGACTGCAAAAAAAAAAAAAAGTACTGAATAATTTTTAATTAACTATAGTAATAAAATTAAACAATTTTAAAGATCTTTTATCTTATGTTTCATTACAAAAAAGATATAAAACCCCTCAAAAAGAAAAATAAACGATATAATAAATTTGTACAGTTTAAAATGCTTTAAAAAATTAATAGGACATACATAGAACCTTTTCACAACATAGAAACTATTTCGGTTTCTTTGGAAATGAAACTTAAAAGAAAATTCCAATGGTTTTCCCACATAATTCAATTAATTAATTGCTTTTTAACGTCACATTTAGAACCCACACAAGTGGCATTGGCGATGGACCTCATAATTTTGAACATCAATTAAGGAACGAGGCCAACATTTGAGATTGTATATTTCTCCAAACTTCCACACCAAGCATTCGGAAGGAGCTGGAGCCTCAACAGACTTCAAGTGCATCAGCCTTGCTACACATTGGTTCTTTAGTAGCATCGGCATCGATTAATTGCTTTTATTAACGTCACACTCGAAGCAACAAGAAGGATTTTGGTGACTGACCTAGTAATAATGAACCACGGTCTCGTGATGAGGATGACACCTGCGCTGGTATCTCTCTTTCCAATTTTTCACACCACGCGAATAAGAGGACTTGGAATCTCAACCAGATTTAACGTGCTATTTGAACCCCGCTACATGGAAGGTATTTAGTGGCATAAGGGATCAAACCCACGACTCGACGAACACAACCCGGAGGAAGAGGAGGGGATATCGACTTTGATGAGTAGACTTCTGCAACTACCAGGAACTCATTGCAATAATTGTAAAAAAAAAGGAGTAAAATCAAAATTCCGGCTATTTATGCGGTGATACCAGCTTTTTAAATATATATTAAGTCAGCAAGGAATATGTAAAGCACCACTGATAATTTCTGTTTTATGAAGAATTACCAATGTTACAATTCCTTATCAAATTACTGTAATTTCTGGAATACAGACCGCATCAGCGAAAGCTCCGTATTTGAGGAAAATTGAGCAAAAAAATGCGCTGAGCTCCCCATCAGTGAAAAGGACTCGCGAAGTTAAATTGCGTGTGGTATTGTCGTGAATATTACAGTCTCAAAATGTTAACTTATGTCGAGATATACGGCATATCAGTTAAGAAAAAGTACAGGGTAGGAAATCATAACTCAAAAACATATTATTGGTGAGAAATATTGAAAATATACTTTCGTTTCACGAATGTACTTAAAATTATTCACTGGACAAGTCCATATAGGAAATAGTTACACTATATTGTAACAAAAATCACAATAATGAGATACTAAGAGGAATTATAACAGATTTCAAATTTAATTTTTGCTAACAAATATAATTGCAGCAAAGCTGTACGTGATATGAAGCTATTAAAATCTGATTCTCCATTGCATGATCATTATATTCACTATCTCAGCTTTTTCACAAATGGGAATTTTGCCCATGAGAATGCTAATTTAAAGAAGGGAAGGTCTTCTCTGTGGAGGCAGCATTAAGGTGATTCAAGCAATTTATAATGACATCTTAAGAAATTCTTTTTAAGTGCATGTGAGCGCCGGATTGGGAGAAACGACACACAAATAATTTCAATCATTCAAACTTTAGTACAATTATTAAATATATTTTATGTATGTCCTGCACTAATGTACCTTTAGAAAGGGTTTTCGTTCCGATGAATAAGTTTAGGCGCGCGAAAAAAAACACGGTTAGAAGTTTTAATTCTTAATTCTGTATTAACTACAAAGACATTTTATTATTATCAAAAATTTATTAAAATTATTAAAAGTTTTTTTAAGATATCACCACCACTTAAATTTAACCAAATTTGTTTTTCGAATAATTATAAGACCACTTAAATTATTAATTTTCATTTGTTCTTTTCATCAATAAATAAAAAACTATGAAGAAATATAAGTTTTCTTGAATGCTCATATCACGAATTACCAAAAAAATTATCATGTGTCCTGTTTTGCGGATAATAATAACATTCTTCTAGAAATAAAGATGCTATACATATAAATTTATCGATTTTTGTCATTTGATTCACGTGGTTTTCTCATTGTGCAGAATTACAAAGAAACAGAATTCGAAAAGCAAACACATATGCTTAAACAAACACGTATTATCTCTGTTAGAGCAACTTAACTCCAACAAGTCAAAGGAAAAAGGGAAGATAAACATTAATTTTCACAGCTTTTCGTGCAAACAGGACGACGTCGTTGAACAATTTGCTATTAATTACACATAACAGGCTTGAGAATTTGTCTTCACTTCACCGCTTTTAAAAAAAGTTCTCCTTCAACTTAATCGGCTTTTCGTGTACCAAGCTCATTACGGTATAATTAATGTCATTGATTTCGATAAATATGCAAAAAAGAAAAGGAGAGATAATTTTTGAAATCTTTTGTGATTAAAAACTTTTTTTTTCTACTTCTTTTTAGCGTCGGAAGCGTGTCATCAAATACGTCAGAGTAGTTCAGTAATTAATACTCAACGTTAGGGTGACTTCAGCACAGGTTTCGAAGCAGCTCAACTGTTAAATATTGCGTTTACTGTTAAATATTGTCATATTCAACCGACTGTTAACGATTTGTTAAAAAAATTATTCATTTTTAAAAACTAATATGATTTCGTATTTAAAACATAAATTGCTTTATGACTTACAAGCTCAAATATTCAACGCTGCATAGCACCTGAAAGTTTTTAGAAAATTTGTATGTGTGAGTCTGTGTGCTTATGCGTAACTGCACGTGTGTTTGTGAATATTTAAGCGTAAGTGCACGTGTGTGTATTTATGAATGCGTGTTTGAATTTAAGTACATGAGCATTTGAGTATGTGTGGTTATGTGAATGTGTTTGTGGGTGTTTGTTTTTTGTGTTTATGAGCGTGTGTGTTTGTGAGTATGAGTGTTTATGTTAGCGTGTTTGGGACGTGTATTTGTGGGTATGTTTATATTTTGTGTTAATGAGCGTGTGTTTGTGCTTATGTATATGTGTTTGAGGGTACATGTGTGCTTGTGTACATGTGTTTGAGGGTGAGTGTGTCTCTGAACATGTGTTTGTGGTTGTGATTATTATATTCGTTTCTGTGGACAGGGATTATTTTATTTGTGAGTGTCTTGTGATTAAAATATAAATATCAGAAGTTAATTTTCTTATAAAATAACTTCCCATTATTCAGTACGGAGCAATAAATAAATAAACTAAAGTAATTAAAAGTTTTCATCACATTTAGAAGGACATTCCAAAAATTATTACAACATTAAAATCACTTGACTCCAAAACATAAAGAAGAGGTTAAATTAAGACATAATAATTATCAATCTTGAGACAAAATTCTTGGTGGCTTCATAATTCTGAATAATTTCATATAAAAATACCGCTTTCAATCATTTTTCCAATTATTACTAACGAATGAATTATTGTAAATTACATCAATCGATACATACAAAAATACTTTTTGGGGGGATTTTTACTTTATTTAGTAAAAAGATTAAGTTAAATCTTTTTAATGTAATAAGTTATCTTTTTAGAAACTAAGATCCTTATTGGTAAAAATATATACCTTATATATTTAATTACTTTTCAAAATAATTTATTGATATTCTCCATTCAAAAGTTTTATGTACATTCTTATAATTTTCTTACACGACTTTTTTCAATTATTTTGTTCAGTTCTCACTATGCTTCCATATTACAGAATGGAGAGTGGGGTGCCAGTTCAGGCGTCGACCTAGTCAATAGACCATGACAGGTTGTCAATAGCTTTTGTTTAGCTTCTAAATGAAGCTATAGTAAAACAATCAACCAATCCAAAGCTTAGGGTTACTTATACATATTTTAATAGAATAGAAATATAATAAAAATAGAATAAAAATTAATTAAATACACAGAATTATTTACTCTACAACCCAATTATAAGTGCATTTATTTTAACTACATATGTTCTTGTACTGCTGATTGAAAAACGCACACTATTACAAAATTAAAAATCAAAAACGTGGTTCCGGGAAAGACTCCAATTTTGAATGTGGGGAATTTATAACACTGTCGACTAGATTCCATGTCGTACTTATTTGACTTTAGGAATATTCAAACTCACATCAATAAATCTTCATCCAACCAATACGGAAATTTCCGGTGACATTCCAAACCCTTCTCAAATCGTAAAATCTTCCTCCGAGTTTTAAGGCTAATTTGCTTAACAAAAGCCAACCCCATTTCCATTCTAAGGACGACATCATCAGGTACTTTAGAAAACCACAAACCCGGTCTCCACTCCTTTTCAAAAGGAAGAGAAAGATATTTTTTTAAAAAAAAGAAGAAGAATATATCCTGTCGTCTGTTTATCCTTCTAAAATTAGATACAAGTTTGCAAAATAAATTCCGAATTCTTTCGAACCCCCTGGAAAATCGTATACGACCGTGTTTCGCAAGCGGAGAAGTCGATTCAAAAATTCAAGAAGAGAACTCGGAGAGAAACGATGAAATATGATAATGTGCTATCGCTTGAGTGAGTTTTAATGGAAAATATTCAGTCATAAAAATGTCTTTGTTCGCGAACTGGATTTAATGTTACATAATATGAGGCAGTTTTGAAACTCGGGAAATCTCTTGCCACGCGATTAAAGCCGGGAACTGTTTCCGCTCTCTCAAATCTAACCGGGTCGACTTTCAATTAATGTTAGCTCCACCTGTCTAACAGAGTAGATTTTATACATCATTTATTTATTTTTTCGTCCGTTAATTTTCGCTTTTAAATCGGGTGACGAATCTGGTAGTAATATTTTTGCTAAATTTTCCATGCATTGCAGTATCATAGTACCGCCATCTAGTGATTGACTGCGAAATTAAGAAATTTCTTATTGCTAATCTACCTTTGCCAGTTTTTAGTGAACATTATAGAACCCTTCAGAGATAAAAGTTTTCTCAGATTAATTTCCCTATGCACACATGCGTACTATACGTATGCAAACAAAAAATAAATTTTCGAAAGAGTAATGGTGAAGTTTATTAGCGCAAGATCCATATATGGATATGCTGCACCACCACACTAATAGTGATCTAGACTTAAGAAAAGAAATGGAAAAAAATAATAATTGATTGACAAGAAGGAATATCGAAAGTAGAGAAGGATTCTCATACCGTGTTCCGGGGGCGCGTCACCCATGTTACAAAAGACAATATACCCCGTGGGAAAGGAAAAAGACGTATTAAAACATTTTAATTTTAAAATAAAATCGATTTCTTGACAACCGAATACATACTAATGTAAATAAATTTTACAAATTATATTAAAACAATCCTCTTTAAAATATGCTAATTATTTCCCAAGATATAAAAAAAAGTGTATATGCTTATTCCTGATCAATTTTACTATGCGGAAAAATTTAAAGCACGCTTTCTCATTTAGTGAGCTTTAATCGTTTGAAAGCTGGTATCTTAAACACTATTTGAGGTAACCTTATTAAAGCTGTACAGTCAAATTACTAAATTATTAGTCACCTAAGGGGCTATTGTTTTAGTTGTGCATTTTGGAGTACCAGATCATTTCCCAGTTTTATATCGTTTGCTTCAATTTTAAATACATTTAGCTTGAATGCATTCAATTTGATAATTTATCGTTCGCTTTAATTTTAATATCGAAATAGTTTACTATTGTTCATTTCTTGATATTTCATAATTTACTTTAATTCTCATATTTAATTGAGTAATTTAATAATAATTATAAAAATTAGCACCTTGGGTGGCTAAATCTGTTTTTTGTAAAACTTTGCATAGAACTTTTAAACAAAATTGTGTTTAATGTATATCATTACTTGAATTAAAAATATCCGGTTTCGTGCCTATTTTAATATCTTGTCAGAAGTAAGTATATATTAAAATAAGAAAAATTCTAATGCCAATTTTCAATAAGGCCTTAAAAAATTGAAAACTGCATTATATGTTAAATATTTTTGATTTAATTAAATTTCTGAACATTCACTTGCGTTATGAACCAAAAACTATACATTGTGAAGCAAACCCGTTTTAGAATTGTGCCCTCAAATCAATTTACCATTAAATAACAGGAAAACAAAGCGTTATCATTAAGCAATTTGTTATAAGTTATTTGAATTTTTTATAGTTATTTAAAATTATTTAATCAAATTATAAGTTGTCACATACAAAAAGAATTGTATCATACCACTGAAATTTGAAAAAGAAATAGACTCGAAGAAAATGGAAAACTAATCTCAATTCATTGTGTTCACCGAGACGTAGGACCCCTTAAGTTGACGGTACACCTTCGGAACACAATTTTTGGTCAAGATACAGATTTTCTGTTTCTAACCTTATTTGTACCAGTTTGTGCTATTGTTATTATCTATATTTCATATACGTTTAGATTCAATGTTTTTTATTTCATTAATATGTATTTTGCAGCAAATAATAACATTGTCATATTAGACACCAACACCATCCATAAAAATTTATCTTATATTTAATTCAATTGTATTTTCATTAATAACTGTTGTTTTGTAAGTTTCACTTTTGAATTATTTTCAATTTATGTCTCGTCTTTATTATACGTATTCTATGTAATATAATTACTTCTTAGAATGCTCTTCCGTGCCATTTACCCAGTATTTATCTGTAGTGCGTTGGCAACGTCCTTGTTGTTTGGAACTAGAACTAGGTTTGACGAGAGACGCCATTATGTATTGATACGCCGCAATAAACTGCTGGCTGTTGTTAAGTTAGTGTACTTGTTCACCGCGCTGTTGGCTGCTGGCGATTGTTAAAATAGAATAATTTGCTACAAAATTGTTTTTAGTCATATGCACCGACTAAATCTCATATTAATATTCAATTGTTTTTCTTTAAAAATTGTTTGAATTTTGTATCTATCTTATTTAAAAGATACGCTACAGTGGTTTTAATATTACTTTATCACGCATTTCAATGACTGGAAAAGCTTTAAGATATCCACCTACCTTTAAAACGCGATTTTTGGTCAAAAGTTGATTTTTCTCAATTATGGTCTATTATTAAAGTCAGAAGAATTTTCAAGAACAGTTTCAATTTTGTTTCTATCTTACATAGAACTTGAGTTAAGAGCATTTTAATAATAGTCTGTGTCAAATTTTAGAACTGAAAGTTGAATTCTGCTATCTGAAATGGAACTTTAATGTTTGTTTTTCATTGTTATTTTACGTAATATCGCTATAAAAATATCTTCCAACATGCAAGATAATTTCCCAAGATCCAAAATGCAAATGACTCTTTTAATGGTGTAATATGATAAAGAGTACCAAATAAGATTTTGTTTGTTTGAAAACTGTGAAACTGGGTGCATATGATGCAATTATACAATTTAACAAAGGACATCAAGGCTGCTCAAAAGTCTTAAATAAGCTAAACATTGAAAATCCGGGCTACTTCACTGTAAAGGGATACGAAAAGTTGGATTACAATCGAATCAAGGAATTGAAGCGTTATACAACACCTGTTACATAAAGCGTACGAAAGTTTTAAAAGCCATCAGGAAGAAAAAGAAAATTTAAGTAATACAGATATTGAACTTTACAAATCAGGGGCCTTTTAATGTTAAAAGTTTATTTAATTAGGTAAGTTTCTGGGTTGAAATGTATTTTCAGCTTTTTCTCAAAATCAAGATTTTTATTATTTTCTTCAGCGAAAAACATCGTATTGAAAACAGTTATGTATATAATAATGTTATGAAACTTTCATGGAATACTCTGTGAAAGTGAATTCAGGACTTGAACTTCTCCTATTGCTATAATGCGATTTCTTTGTATTTTATTAATGATAAAAAAAGCCATAACTTATTACAAATTTGTACGTTTTTTCTGTATGTTTAAGTACGACTTCTTATAAATATTTAATTTTCAGGGTCATAATTATGAGAGAGACACAAATCCTAAATTAGATTCAATTCATCATAATGAAATTTACAGAATTGAAATATCTCTATTTAAATTTCAGTTTTGGTGTTTTGTACAAGTGCCATTTTACTGCTATTTTTATGTATTTTTTAGCTGAAATATTAATACAATTATTAATTTATGCAATTTTTGCAATGTAATTTAAATTTTTAGCCATACCTTACAGTATAATGCACATAAAAAGTTATTTTTCAATTATTTAAAAAACTCCTCTTCCAAGGTAGGCGGATAGCTTAAAAACGACAGTTTTAATTACTGCAAAACTCAATATCTCAAAATGTTACTCAATGTACCTGAAATTTTATATATATATATATTGAGGTTTTGTATTGAGTAGAAGTTTTTTTTTATATTGCAATAAAATGAAAATTACAATTGTCTTTAAAGAAAATTTCAGTGTTTCAGTGTTCAGAATTCGAACTACCATAGCTTCCTACGTAAAAGATATATTATCAAAATAATAGTTTATTCCCTAAATAAAGTTACATTATGTATTATTCAGCTTACAAAATGTCAGCATATTTATCTTCTTTTGAGTTACCATATTTTGCAGAAAGTCTTAATTTTTGTTTATATTTGTATAAAATGCCCTTCTAACGAAGCCCCATAAAATATGCATTGGTAAGCAAAATTTAAGTAAATTCAAAATTTTTTCTTCAAAGTTGTACTCATACTGTTACCATAAAAATAATTTAAGGTATTAAAATACGAACTAAAGAAATTTATGTACGTTTATCATAATATATTAAATAATAATGCATAATTACGTTTCATACATATAAGAAACTTCAAGAAAGTGTTATTTCAAAGAGACAAATCAGGGTAAATATAGTCAAATTGTTGTTGTACTTGAATATAAACATGACACTGTGATGAAGTAAACTTGATGACAAGCACAACTAATATTGTTATTTATAACACATATTAATAATAGAAGGAAATTCACAAAATCTTATTAATTGTCTCTAAAAGTAAAGATGATGAGTTTATTTTTCCTCATAATCATTTAAGACCATCTGTGAATAGTAAAATAATTTCCAATTAATTCGATTGCTTGAAGTCTTTTTTTTTTAAAAAAAAATTGAGTATTCACAACGTCTGAGGAAAAATAGTTCAAAAAATGTAACTACATTGCAATAATTAGAATGGTTTTAGGAGAATCATTTTTATTACATACTGAAGCATTGATTGTGAAAATTGAAAATGTAATGTAACTGTTTGCGAAAAAAGGGTTATGTACGGAACAAAAACATGCACTTCTCTTTTTCTAAGAAAACAGATCTGTTTGGAAAAAATATTTGGAAATGTCTTACAATTACAATTAATAATTAAAATTGGTAAACATATATTTCGGTCATTCTTAAGGAAATCTTTCCGATTAAAAGGAAACTGTCAATTCTCATGTTACACCGTTAATTGGAGCTAATACCTAAATTATAACAAAATATACTTTTGTTTAATATCATATTGTAATTAAGTGCATTATATTTATTGCAAAAAGTAAATGCTCTAAAAAGTCATATAAAAATTTTTGATTTGTGTGTGATAAGGTAACTCATTTTAAATCTTAAATTACTGTATTTGTTAATGAAACAGAAATAAAATCTAACTTCATAATTAGCGATTCTTAAAAAACCATATTTTGTTGTTCTAACTTTGACCAATAAAAGCTTTTCATTATTAATCCATCATTCGGTCAAAATAATGTTTGTTTCATTATTTAAAAATAAGAATTTTTACAGAGAAAATTTTCACTAAGTCCGAATACATTTATTATACTCCTAGTAAATTATTTCAGCCAGGAGCGAATAAAAAAAATTTATTCACCAAAGGGGCATTTTACTTTCATGCAATCACAAAGTGCCAGCTCTGATTACGTTTCAAAATAAAGTGTGAAATGCATGTGACTCGTTTAATCTATTTTAATTCCTTCTTGCCGATTCAATATAATTTTTGTTTGAATTGTAATCGCTTCATTGAAGTATTAGCATTAAGAATATATTAATATACATAGATTTATTTTTTTAATTATCTCTCCCTTTTACGGAAGCAGTAATTACATTCAGCTTAAAAAATATTCAATTTGATGATTTATAGTTAGCTTTAATTTTAATATCCATAAAGAATATCATTCTCCACATCAATATTTTATCTTTTGCTTTAATTCTTATATTTATTTTGTTATTAAAGGTATGCAATGTTTGTGTTCAGTAGAAGCAAGTATTGATTATGTGACAAAAAGATAGCAAGGGGTTAAGAAATAAAATGATACACTTAGAAATAGTCCATTTATTTTGGAATTTTTAAATAATCATTGAAGTTAGAATTACTTTTTACGGGTAATGATATTACCAATTTATACGAATATAAAACTTTTCAGAATCCGTTAGGCATCTGCGACAGGGCTTTGTCTAAGAAGTGATTATCCGAATTTTACCTTTGGTGGCTAAATCTGTTCTTGGCATAGAATATTACATTTTTTATATTTGTTTTTATATTTTTCTTGTTCTCATCAAAATACAAAATTTATAAATATATATTTGTATGATGTTTACAAAAATTGCAGTTACTTCGGAAGTATAAAATTCAATATTTATTAATATCCCCCCCAAAAGAATGTTTGATAAAAAAAAACATCATAAAAAGTCTTAAGTTGCCTTTTTAACAAAAGTAAGATACATTTTTATTTATACAACAGGTGCTCAAATGAAAAGGTACGAAACGTCGTAACAATCTAACCGTAAACGTATTTGCCTATGCCGCTACTGGAGAACGTATCGAGATATATAATGATACGAATGAAGTCTCCAGTGTGATCGGAGTATTAACAGGCACCCGCATGCTCTGGAGAGAGCAGAAGCTCTTATAAAGAGCTCCGCCCAATTGAAGCGGCAGTGCTTGGGAGGGCATGATGGTGTTCACATTACAAATTCGACGATTGAGGAGCAGCGAGGCGTTATCCGAGTTCTTATAGAGAAAGATGTTAAACTGGTCGCGATTCATCGTCGGATTTCGACTGTATACGGTGAAGACTCTGTGTCCGAAAAGTCAGTGAGAAAATGGAGTGTCCGTTTTCGTGCAGGCCATGAGAGTTTGGTTGATGACCCGATACAAGACCAGGCAAACATTGCCATCACGGCCTATCTTATCGACAAGGTGGAGGACCTGGTGAGAAGTGGTCGGCATGTCGCATTGAGAATGTTGACGATGAAGGCGGATGACAGCTTTGGAATAGTGTGAGCAACTGTTCACGACAGATTGCGTTATCGGTAGCAGTGGGTTCCGAAGCAGCTCACCTACCAAGAAAAAAAATTGCTTATGGGGCATCTGTTCAGTATCATGAAGACCTTCTTTTCTGGAGCAGATCGTCACAGGCGATGAGAGCTGGTGCCATAACTACGAATCAGAGACAAAGCGAGACAGCATGCAGTGAAAGCATGCGTCATCACGTCCCCTAAAAAAATTCAAAGCGGTGGAGTATGCAGGTTAGGTATTGCTCATCATCTTTTTTTGGCGTCCAAGATACCTTTTGAATTCCTCGAGTACAGAAAGACCATTAACTCCGATGTGTACTGTGAGACACTTTGAAGTCTACACATGTCCATCAAGAACAAAAGACCGGGGCTGTTCACAGAGGGGGTTGTTCTGCTCCGCAATAACGCGCGTCCACATGTCTCTAAGATCACACACGCGGAACTGGCCAAGCTCAAGTGGAAGCAGCTTGACTAGCCGCCCTACTGCCCGGACTTGTCGCCCTGCTATTTCCATGTGTTTAGTTCTCTGAAAAAAACATCTGAAAGGGAGGTGCTTCAACTCGGACGACGAACTCAAAGACGCTGTGAAGGACTGCGTCTCGTCAAGGCTACAGGAATTCTGGGAACAGGAAATCCTTCGGCACGTTATTCAATGGGATCGTTGTGTTCAGGCCTATGGTGTATACATTGAATAAAGTCATCATTTATACCCACAGTGTCGTTTCGTACCTATTCATTTGAACATCCCTTGTATTTTTAAAATGTAAGAAATATAAAATTTTATTTTTTTAATGGTTAACTTCTTTTATTACAAATATTCATCATTGTATAAGCCTTAAAATCTATCCAGTTTTTGCAACTATGTATCATAATCGATTTACATATTAAAAGTATATGACTCTGAAAAAAAGAAAAGTATAAATTTCTTTCTGGAAGGGAATGCTTTATGGATCTTTGAAAATTTAAATTAAATGAGATTCATGAATATATCTTTTTTTAATAGTGGGCAATATAACAAATGTTATGCTTTTACTAATTCTTATTTCTAAAAGAAGTCCCAAATCTTAATTTCAATTATATATTTTTCAATAAAATTACTTAGTATAATTTCTTTCCATTAGAATAACAAGAATAGTCACAGTACTTTTCCCTCGCTTCTTTTTATACTAATCTAAAAATTTTTAAATGAATGTAATTCGATAATTTTTGGAAGGAATAGCAAATATTATTTATATTCTGGCTTTTATTAAAAAGTGCTTTTCTAAAAGTAAAAATTTATCTCATATCTTCCAATATCTTTTATATCATTCCTTTTTCATCCATTCCAAATTTTTGATAAAAATAATTATATAAGAAAATAATCTTTTTAATCCATAAAAAATCGTGACTCAATAGAGACATTTTCTTCAAAACTTGATTTACTTCTAGTAAATTTCTTGATTTTGATTTGGGTTTTGATAATAACCATAAAAATTACTTCTCTCCCAACTCATTGCAGTCTTTTTTATCAATCATTTGTAATCGCATTTAGTTCTAATAAAATTTACTTCAAGATTAGGTTTCACCACTTCTGTTAGACACCATCTATTATTTGGATCGCCCAAATGATTATGGCAGTTATATATGACACTGTCTTCCAGCAATTCTGAATCAATAGCAGAAATAGGAAACAGTAAATATTCTTTGCTATTTCATAAAACCACTACTTTAATGTTTGAAAAATGTTAATGTCTATTGTTTCCAAAAATTTCTTTAAGTAAGTGTTCGGTAAAACATAGAATTTGTTTATGTTTTCTGGATTATTTTCATACGTGTTCTAAATTCTTTCAAATGATAAATATCGCTCTAAATAAACGCCGTACTTTACTAGTATAGATGTTAAAGTAAATGTACATCAAACGTTTATGTAACATAATATACATTACGTAAATGTACATTATGTTTTAAACGTTTTTACAGCAAATGAATTCTTATGTTTCAAACTGCCGACATGCACCGCGTTATATTTAATAAAAAATCTGTAACTCAGTATCTGCCAATTTAGCACGTTTATGTATTGACGCAATATTTATTAACGATTAATGAAGAATCTTTATTTGATTTGATGATTCCACTCTAAAGCAGAAAATCCAAAGACCATCGGGCAATGAAGCTTATGCATGTTAAATATATCTGGCTGAAAAACTGGAGTGCCAACTGATGTATCGACTTTGAAATCCTACCATGGTTCAGAATTATGATGCGTATGTGCAATATCGAGTTCACTTTTGAATCGAGCAGATATAGGCAATCAAACAAATATCAAGATATTGAAAATAGGTGATCTTTGCTCATTAAATGTGTCATTATATTTTCATTACGTTTTCTTGGTCTTAATTATGACATACAAGATATTAAACTTAACATTTCTGTTACATATATCTCCAAAAGAACGTACTACCTCCAATACAGCGATACTCTCTCTAAATAGAGGTGGGGGCAATAGTAAGGTTTTGAACCTATGCTTATAATGCATTCCAGCATTCGTTAGCGACCAATCAACAAATGTAGCCGCATTCTAAAATGTGGGGAAGATTAGGAATTTTGTAAATAAATTCTCCATATACAATTGTTACTCCAATTTAAGGAGTTGTTCACTCTTTTTTTTTTTATTATTATATAGTGATTTTATTCCGAACTACGATGTATAGCTGGTGGTATGCACCTTAAGTGAAAAATATATAACTTTGTGAGAAAGCTATTCCACAATCTCATACTTTTCAATATTTGTAGAACTTTCTTCTAATTGAATGACTTGTCTAAATATTTGCCATGTTAATAACTCTATAGTTATCGGAACAGAAAACTTTGAAAAAAATAGTTAAAATGACAAAAATATGTAATTTTCGACAAGTCTAAAATATTGTGTGAAAATTTCCAAGTGAAATAATAATATGCTTAAGATTGTACATATGTTTATTTTATTGCACATAAATTTATTCACTGTCTCTTATAAATCCATCTAAAAATGAACACAGGAACCTTAAACTTCATAAAAATTTCATATGCATTACCGAATTAAAAAGTAATTATAGAATTTAATGCCTATAGATTTGGCTTAGAGCTTATTTAGAATCAAAATGGATCTTCTTAACGAGATTTTCTTAAGTTTCTAAATCCATAGAAGTTGTTTAGGAATTATACTTCAACATATAAATAAATAATAAGTTAAAACTCCAAATAAGAAATTACGGAATTTCTTGACTTTCCAAAAACGAAAACCTTGCAAACTCATAAAATAATATAGATATTTAAATGTGTGTGTGAAAGTTATAACTACGAATGAAATTTCTTATAAAATGAATAAGTATAAAAATTAAATTTCAAAACCTACCGCTAAACAGCAATCAACCAACATCTTTTATTCCTTGTAAAATTCTTAAACCTTCAAACACAGCTTGTCAAGCTACAAAACTGTATACAGCTTTAACATCCCAATGAACAAAAGTTACATCAAAAACATTTAGGGATAAAAATTTAAATTAATATCCTGATACTAAATTAAGGCAAACAATAAAATATTAAAGCTAACTCTGAATTATATATATATATATATATATATATATATATATATATATATATATATATAATACTTAGTTAAGATATTGCAATTAAAGCAAACGAAAAACTATTAAATTAAATGTATCTTAAAATATTTGTAACTATATTTTTGCTGTAAAATAAAAATAAAAGGAATTTTTACATATTAATTCATACATTCTCTCAACATGTTTGTTTATACTTTTATATTTCAAGCTTAGGATCAACAGTTTTAGTTACATCCACATAATTATTGTAGAACATTTTGTTTTACACAAAAAAAACAACAGAAAAAAATATTCTACTATAAATTTAACAAAATACATGACTGATTTAATTTGATTTAATTATTTTTGAAATAAGTTTTATCGAATCCATTTTTATTTCACACATACATATATTCGAATTTTGCACAGGATAAAATAACATCATATTAATATATAGACTAAACTATATTTCAGTATGTTCTAAAAATCTTTAAATTTTCTCTCTCCACATCTAAAAGTTTTTAAAAGAATTGGTTTTCTCTGCATTATATATCTATGAACGTGAGTGAAAAACATTCTTCTTTAAAACTCTCTTTCCACTTTAAATTTGAAAATTTTCAGTTGTCTAGACATGAATAAACACAATAAAATTGATGCTGACAGCATCGGTAAGTGGTGAATGTATACAACAAAGCACGCTTCCGAAGAGTTCTATTTACTATACTTTTTTCGAATTTTATACATGTTTCAAGAGTTATATTTTATTTTTAATTCTTTAAAATGTGCCTAACAGTATTTAAACAGGCTTGTTACTTTTTAAATGTATTTTATAAAGTTTTCAATGTACAATAAAATGTTTTATTTGATATTATTTAAATTGCTTTCAAAAATTTTAGAAATTGTTTGTGACGGTACACTTAAATACTACAGATCATGTTTTTAAAAATGAAAACCCTCTGTAAGAATCTAGAGCTCGCACCTGGTAGCAGATAAAGCAGATATGGAGATCTGGCTGCGGGTCAAGTATATAGAGGAGGACCTGGCAACGATGGATGAGGTTTTTTTTCTAAATCCAACGGAATTGGTTGGAATGGAGTTGTTTTGTTTTTGATGTGTCTCTTAGTATACTGAAAATAAAGAAATCGGGACTGAATGTTGTAATCATTATTTTTCCTTTTGAAAACCACATTGGTCATCCATCCTAGAAAAGAACCCAATATCTAACAGTGATGTCAGACGCGGAATAAAGAAGGGGAGTTGAAGAGATGTGAAATGAAAGAAATCATCTCGAAGTGACCAGTGTGAGAATAATTTTTGCTTCCAGTGGATATTCGAAATCAAGAGCTAAAATCTCCAGAAATGGATTAAAAATCGTGGCAGTGTTTTTTCAAGTTGATGATCACTTATTTCCCGGTAATGGTCTAACAGCGGTTCCGAATGAAAAGGAAATCGTCTGCGTACGGAATATTTGCTAAAGGATAAAAGTCACGGGTTTCGTCGAATACTGATTAAAGTGCAGCGACCTAAACATTCCGAAAGAAATTCCAATGGTATTCAAGTATAGAAATAGCGTTCGTGTCGAGGTAAGTGGCTATTGTTCCCCTAAGTTGAAATATCGTTTAAGTATTTAAATGAAAATTGGGATGCAGTCATGTTTAATTTGTGTTAAAATATGAAATATGTTATGTGAGTTTTAGTGTTAAATTTATAATTAATATGCTTTTATAATCATTATCTACTGTCTTGAAGTTGTTTCACAAATTAAAAACTGGTGTGTAGAAAGTATTTGGTACAACAGTTTAGTTGGTAGATGTTAAAAGAAAATTACCTGGATTCATCTACTTTGAATTGCTTGGAATAATTGCACAAAATTTATGTTTGAGTTGGTGAAAAATATCTGTTAAAAAATATTCGAGTAGACTTCCTGTAAGTGTAAATAAGAGAATGCTGCATGTTTTTTTTAAATATTATATGCTTTTTTCATTTTAAAGAAAAGTGCTTTATTTTGTCAAATTATTGATGATTTAATATAATCTGAGGTTATTTCCTATACTTGTAATTAAGGATATTTTTGTATGGTTTTTTCTTGTATAAGATTCTTTTTTTAATTGAAAAAAAAAACTAAGAGAAGATTTATTATTTGAGCAATAGTTCTTTTTTGTTTTATGTAAATATTGTGGTTTGGTTTTTTTTAAAAAAAAATGCACTCCGGTTTGCTAGATAATAAATGTACCAAATATAAGTTTTATTGCATACATCTTTCGAATGGTTTCTAAAGTTTGAGTACTCTCATAAAAAAAATTGAGTGTATGATTTTTATTTGTTAAAAATGTACTAGTTCATTTAAGTATTACTTATATTTAAATTTGTTGCAAGGTAGTTTGGCATTAGGTTTAGCTTCTAATAATGGCATTTCTTATCAAAAGTAGGAAAATTGACTTAATACAATTAGAGCGAGACTTAGATGAGTCACCTGATCCGTCTATGGCTAAAATTGTTTTGAGGGATTTGATAATCTCTAGTAAATATTATAAAGAGGAAGAAGCGAAAGAATTATTAGAAGTTATTACGGCCGAAAGGTTAGAGACAGAACAGCAACAAAAGCTAGAACAACAAGAGCAATTAAAAATTACGCTTGGGAATAGAATTAGCTAGGAACGTTAATCAGAGTGCCTCTCAAAATAATGGTCAAACCTCACGCGTAAGACCTTTAGACGAAATAGTCAAATGGTTAGGCTCTTAACAGTAAAAGTACCCAGTAAATCAGACGGGTGGGATTATTTCTTTTCTAGTCTGGAAAAAGCTTTCGCTGATGAAAATGTCAGCGACAAATTCAAGCCGAAGGTTTTGTTATGCATGTTAGGCGACAAAGTATCGAATTTATTAATTAACCTAGGTGAAGAAGAATTAAAATACTACGAGTCTTTAAAACAGGTTATGCTCAAGGAGTATGAACCATCATCGAAAATACGCCTAGAAAATTTTAGGAAAGCTAAACGCTACCCTGATGAAACCTTCTCTCTGTTCGCATCCCGCTTAACATCAATGTGGTTATACTATTGTAAGTTAAGAGGAGCGAATGATTTTGAGTCAGTCAATCAACTGATCATAGCGGATAAAATGTTTGAAATGTTGGGTTCTGAGACGGTGATCCATATAGGTGTGCTCCAAGGGGAAGAATGATACAAACCCAGGGACTTGGGCTAACAATGTGATATATTTTACTCTTCCAAAGGGAAATCCTATGATGGACCTGAAAGAGTTAAATGTAACTATAGTGAAAAGAGAAGTTTTAATGGAAATTGGGATAAACAGCCGTTTAAAGAGAAAAAGTCCAATAATTTGCTTTCTAGGAAAAATTTTGAAAAACAAAAGTCTCTGAAATTAAAAAATTGACTTGTTTCACCTGCGCATCAGATAAACATTTTAGGCGGGATTGTCCAAAGATTAAAGGAGTTGATAATAAAAGGCTTAATGTGAATAACGTTTCCACGGAAGGGACAGAACTGAAAGATATGACAGTAGCTGCTAGAGTTGACTTGCTAAGTAAAGTCATTCCTAGGCAAGCTATTGAAGACAATTTAAGCAAATTAGTGAAAACATCTATCAGTGTAGATGGGAAATTAGTCCATGCGCTAGTGGATCCTGGTACGGAAATTACTTTTGTCAAAAAGGACTTAGTTCCAGGAATTTCGGTTGAAGGAGCTTCCACTATTTATTTGAAAGATATTTTCGGGCTGACAGTTAAATGTCCTTTAGTATATGTTTCGATTGGTCTTGCTACCGGTAGCCAAGTTGATGTGGTGCACCAGCAAGTGTTATGTGCTTTGGCAGAAGTTTTGGTGGAAGATGTGTTGCTTCCACCAGATGTTTTAAACATGTCGGGAGGATCCCGGAATGAAGAGAATTCACTGGCTCAAAGCTCTCAGTACCTGGGAATTGACTCAGGAACTTTAGGTGAAACCGAGGTCTCATTTGGAATTTTGCAAGAGAAAATACCAGAAAACGTTGAGGATTCCCAAAGTAATATTACTTCATGTGGGAATGAGGTGGAAACAACGATTACTAAGGACAAGGAAGTGACCGCTGAGATGGATAAGAGAAGCATGGTGGCTGACAGTTTTCGCTGCTAGCAGGAGTGTTGTGCCGAATTAGCATTGGCTTGGGAACACATCAAAGAGGACAAAGGAAACTACTATGAAACAGAGGGGTATCTATTTCATAGTGATAAAATACTTGGGGTGAGTATTGGACAACTAGTAGTTCTGGAATGCAGACGGACTGATGTGTTGAGACTATCTCATATCTCTGTTTTCAGTAATCATATGGGTCCCAAGAAGACGCTTGAACTAATCAAGTATTTCTTCTTTTGGGCGGGCCTGAGGACCGATGTTAAGAAGTTTTGTGAATCCTGTAAAGAGTGTCAACTCACTCGATCAGTCAGGATTAACGACAGATCGAAGATTACACCTGTGGCAAGGCCTGAATTACCATTTCAGGTAGTGAAGTTGGATTTGATAGGTCCAATTGATCCACCAAGCTCAAAGGGATATAAATATATCTTGTGTTTGGTAAATCAGCACACTAGATGGGGTGAAGCTGTACCCTTGACCAGTTGTAGTGCAAAGGGAACCTGCAAGCTTTGTTAAGCATATTTTCAAGGTCTGTATTTGTATATTTGTGTATTTTTGTATAATATATATTTTCTTAGTATTTGCATGCAATCCCATTATAGTTTAGATCTTTCTGGGAACATAGTCACTTATTTCAATTGTGTGAACTATTTATTTTATTAGATGTGTTTCTTTTGAAGAACTTTGATTGGAACAATCGGAAAGACTATTGAATGATGTAGTTATTATTTTTCATGTTTTTTGAATTTTCTGTTTTAATGATTTTCTTTGTGTGTGGAGTGGTAAAATAAGCCACAAGGGGCTAATTTTACTCTTAGGTGGGGCGTGTAAGAATCTAGAGCCCGCACCTGGTAGCAGATATGGAGATCTGGCTGCAGGTCAAGTATATAGAGGAGGACCTGGCAACGATGGATTCTAATATCTAAATCCGATGGATTACGTAATATCTAAATCCAATGAAATTGGTTGGAATTGAGTTGTTTTGTTTGTGATGTGTCTCTTAGTATACTGAAAATAAAGAAATCGGGACTGAATGTTGTAATCATTATTTTTCCATTTGAACACCACATTGGTCATCAATCCTAGAAAAGAACCCAATATCTAACACCATCAATAAAAATAATTGATATTTATTAAGATACATATATCAGCAAAGAATTAGTTAATTTTGACTTTTAATCAGCAAAGAATCAGTTAAGAATTAGTTGAATTTGAGGTGAATAATAATTATTTTATTATTGATCTAAATTCAATTTATGAATAATAGCACTTTTAAAGAGCTAACTTATGAATTGATTTGGTTAAACTTTGTTTTAAAGCCACGAAATAGATGTTCCAATCCTTTACGTAATATCTGGAGCCAATTGGGGAGATAGAATATTGCTAACCATCCCTTGTTGTTGAAAAGGGTCGCCAAAATTGATATAGTTCAGAGAGAGAGAAATTGCAAACAAAACAGGATGGTAATGGCAAAAAAGGGAGCTCCGAATATAAATTAACTCAACTATAAAATATCTTAGCCATAAAGTATCGTTGTTTGTTCATTTATCTGTTCTTTACAAAAATCCAAAATGTTAAAAGCATCACTCTAGATTTTAGGGTACATAACTGATGTGTGGAAAGAGGCGTAAGCATATTCCCCCGAAAAAAAATTTCAAAATTATTTTTGGTGACGTTTTTTAAAACCTCCACATTTTCACCATTTTTCATATTTTCCAGCTCGTATAACTGTTCTCAAAATGCTTTTGGCTAAGAGGATGAGTAATTTAATGAGTTTTTTAACGTAATTTGAATTTTTGATATCGGTTAAAGAATAAAGGAGCCACATTGGTTTTTGATCCTAACCAGATCTAAAACTGAATGTTTAATGGTCAATTTGTAACTTTTTTATACAAATCTACCTCCTTGAACAAACCACCCAAAATTGAGGAGAATGCCTTAATAGGTTAAAAAAAACCAAAGTAAAATATCAATTAAGGAATTTCATTTAATTTTGGATTACACGCTCTGATTGTTTGACTGATTATTAACGTTGCTCTTAGAAGCAAAACAAAGACAATTGGCAACGGACCTCATAATTTGAGACTCGGTCTGGTGATGATGACGATCAAATGATAAAGCCTCCTCCTGACCAAACTTCCTCACCACGTCAACTGGGGACATGGAACCTCGACAGATTTAAAGTACGTCAGTCCCTCTACTCGACATATTTTTAATGAGCTGAAGTTTCGAACCCACTACTCGACAGAAACAAGCCAATTGCGAGCTCGCGATCATGTCCACTAGAATACCATAACCATACAGAATGATCATACGTAGCCATATACGTTAATTTTTTACGGCACTGAGTTAATTTTTCCTTCTTTTTTCACTTCACTAAAAAAAATTGCCACTCCATTGCCCATAGTTTGGTGGCTATTCTATCATATGTGCACATACATGACGGTACGGTTTTATTTCTATTTCCTACAGTTTATTCATCATGATTTTGCTTTTAATATTCGCTCGTGAACAAAAGTGGTACTCCAGTTAGTCTTAGTTAAAATCATTGTATTCAAAGAATCTAAGGTTCTTTTCTTGTCTAACAAAAAATATAACATTAAGATTCATAAATTTTACTATGTGTAGTACATTATTCCTCACATATGGTTTTGCAAAAGTACTTTTCACTAACATCACTTAATAGCATTATTTTTTAACGTTTAGTATTAATTTAGTTTGCAAGAGATTCATTAATAAAAACATTCCTCTCTGAGAATGCTTGCACTTGATTTTTAAGCATATTCCTCTCCATGTCATCTTAAGAGCTTATCTATGACGTTATTTGATCTGAGAATCTCGACTTATGAATAAACAGGACTTATGTAAATTAGCAATTCTATATATTGAAATGTAGTGAATATAAAAGAAATGGGATAGCTCAGACAGTGGGATTAGACGTGTTCTTTTGCTGCGGAGAGTTTGAAGGTTAGACAACATTTTGCTTAAACAGCAATCACACAGTAGGTAAGGTTCAGATATTGCACTACGACAAGAATTTAACAATTTACACGAATACACAATACCTGCAAAATCAAGAAATGAGATTTTGATAGTAATGAATACTTGATTTCAAAATAAGCAAATCTCTCTCTCTCTCTCATCAAATAAAATGCAAAAAACCAAAAGGATTTCTGTGCATTTTCATATGCTAGACATATTTTGAAATTTATAAGAGCCCGAGCAATTTGCTGGATAATTTTTATCCGACTTTGTTATATTTTTCATTTATAAACAAAAAAAAAAAAAGCTAATTTCAAGTTCGTATAGAATGTCTAAAGTCCAACATATGGATTGTCTAAAAGCGTTCAATTACGCTCTGCTGTCGTCTATTAATTTTATTTTGAGGTAAATCATCAATTTCCAATAAGTTTTAAGTAAATTGGGAGGAGTTTTTAGTGAAAAGATTATGTGAATACGTAGTAGCGTGCCTTGCGTTCACCAACAAGCTTACAAGGGGGGGGGGATTGAAATCTGTTTCAAATGTAACAAAACTAATACACTGATTGGTAAGCACGTACAGATAATATTGGTTACTATACACAATACTATTTTGAAATGTTTCTGATAAAAGTAGATGGCTTAGTAAAGAAGTTTAAGACCTAATGTCTTAAAGTAATGTAACCGAAATATTGAAATGTATAAATAACACAAAAACATACCGGAAAAAAGTGCAAAAGTTATTTGGAAAAAAGTGCATAGTTATTTAAATCTTCTGTCAAAAAAAATGTTTTTATGAGATAATAAAACGAAGTTTCTGAATGAGAAAATGTCAATCTCTCTGGAAAATTGGAAAAAATCAAGTTCTTTACGTCATATTAACCCTTTATTTCCCGACGAGACATTGAAGTCTTGAGAAGAAAATTGCTCATTAGAATGTAAATTTGCCGTAAGATCATATTGGAACTTTAAATTCCTTGTATTTTAAGCTTTTGTTTACCAAATCTAGATAGTAGTAAGGTTTCATTTCGTATGGAGAAGATTTACAGAGTTATAAGCTGCTAACACAATGTTCAAAGTGGTTATTTTGTTGGAAGTGATATTGCTTATTTTCAAAACTCTGGATTTCTGATTAATTATGGAGGTAAATCTCTCCCTTACTTTCATGCGTGTTTAATGTATATAACTCATGTTATGGTTACATTCTGAGAGTTAAATCTTCCTTTTTTCTTGAGCTATTTTTACTGCGGGACTTCTGAGTTTCGCATAAAGTAAAAAACTTTTCATTTGTATAAATATTGTATATTTTAAGCCTTATCGATCCTTTTTCATTTGGTACATTTTTTCTTTCCAATTGCCAAGCTTAATTTTTATATTGAATTATTATATACTTTTCATTTAATTTAGACATTTAATTTTTCAAGTAATCGGTATTTTGAGATATTAAAAGACTTACATGTAGATCACAACGAAAGAATGCCAATCAAAAACAACCAAATTGATCACTCTAAGACCTTTTATTGACCCTATAGATAAAATCTTTCCAAAAATTAAAACAGCCTGAATAAATTCAAAATATCGATTTTATTATTTCCACAATGGAGGATACTTTTGCTTGAAATGGGAATATACTTTTCTAAGGTATTACATGTTTCTAACAGATATTACATTAAATTAAGTGAATTAAAAATTAAACTTTTTCCTTGTAATTAAGCCTGTTCATTATAAGTACAACTTTATGTGGATACTAGTAAGCCCTAATTTTAAATTTAAATAAAAAAAATGACATTTTCGTAAATTTAATACTTCTCATCCAGTAAGGAATGTAATTAAAAAGTTTTTAACTTTTTTTTTTCAAAAAGAATAGTGTATTGGAACATAAATGGTTATAAGATTGGCAACTATGTTTCTTTCAAGATAATTGAGACGTCTTCGACAAAGAAAATCAGCTTCATTTAAATAAAATTTAAATACTCCTCAACCTTTTAATTAAAAGTACTATGAATCAAATTTTAATATTGAAATATCAGTATACTTATGCATAGCAAGAAAGAAAACAACATTTATATGAATAAATAATCATGTATGAAGAATTAAAAACCTTTACCTCTATTTTTGTAAAAAATTTGTGTAAATCATGTACGTATTTAAAGTACATCTTGCATAAATTTCAGTAAATTTACAATTTGTAACATTTATAGAATACTTATAAACGTAATATTTCATTAAATGAACGTACAAGTAATTATAATTCTGAATTTTGAAATCAATAAAAACTTTTAAATTAAATTTTATGATTCAAAGTTCTCTAATTTTTTTTAAAACAAATACTGTGCAATATTTAAAATTTAAGTATTTTAAATTGAAAAAAAATTTCTTCACTTAAAGGAAATAATCTCATTTTATAATGGGGAAAATATCAGCAAAATACAGTAATTACTTTTCGAGAAAAGCTACGTGATTAAATGCGGAATTAAATGCAAATGCAAATAGTTTTCTCTATGAATTGGCAAGCTTATTTACATTTTTAAAATTCAATTTTGAAGCATTTTATTGATCAAACTCTCCTAATTAATACATAAAGAGTCAGAGACGCATCCTCTAATTTTAACATCAAAATAAAAAAAATGAAAATTTTGAAGCATTTTAAAGTCTCACTTGCCTTAACAATTTCAGAATGAGTGGCAGATTTTGCTACCTATAGGAACAGTTTCTTAAAAGATGGGTTGGTTAAGAAACTGACCAAGGAGTTCCTTCTCATCTTAAGGACCGTCATGGAGATTGTTAGAGTTGCCATATAAATCTGCTTGAATAAACCAACAATTGAAACCTAAAAATATCAATCACTGACCAGTACCTCTATTTCTCAGAAGGAGGGGAGATGGAAAGTTTCGTTAAAATACATCTCCCCCCCCCCTTCTGTCTCATTTCGCGTGAGAAAAGAAAATAATTCCTTATAATGTTATTTTTGTAACAGGTTATTATCATTTTTTCAGCTTAAAATAGTCGTCTCATTTTATTCTATATCAAATAAAATTTATTTTAAAATGCCAGTTATGTATTTTATGTGTATAAATAAATTAATAATAATATTATGGTCTAGGTATTAAATTACATCATTACATATAATGTAACTGGACATTTGTTATGTCTAATTTTATTCTATATTAAATACAGCGAAAGCGTATTAAGTATTGTTAAATAAAATAATTACAGCTTTTTTCCGGATTATTGCGTATTAACCGATTGATTTTCTATACAAATTATGGTACTAAAATAAATATTGAGAAATTATATGAAAGAAAAAGACCATCTTTTTAGAACACATTTCTGGAAATTTCTTGAGTTGAATTTGGATAGTTAATCGCAATTTGTATCCCCTCCAATGTTGTTATTATTTCAGGACAAAATATTGAACAGCCAGGATGGTTTCAGGAACAAATGTTATTCAACACTTGACACATTCCACAACACAAGACAGGATATAAAACATATATAAAACATAGAGTCACGAACATCACTCCATCATTCTGCTAGCAAAGTCACTCGCCTCCCATCGAGCTTGCGCTTCTAACCAAAAAAACCACCATCTGGCTACCGTTTAATAGTATATGGAAGGCAGCACTAAATTACGGTGTTACAAATTTCATTTTCAGAAACAGGGAGAATAATTGGTAGTATTAGGAACTTTCTGAACAAACATCTACACTGTCTGGAAGAAGACCAACTCGCTACCTGGCCCTTTTGTCAGACGATTCCTAAAACTGTCATCATTGACAAAAAAAAATGAGGAAACAACATATAAACAATCCCATCTTCAAGAGCATTTTCTTTTCAAAAGCGCCCACCGCCAGGTGGTTAAATTGTTAAGCAATTCACCATTCAGCTTATAATAAAAATTTATTAAAAACTATAGATACATAAAAACTAATGTTATAGAATTAATTGTCATGAAAAAAGTGCTCACTTAGGATCCAAATTCATCTTGAAAAAAAAAAAACAGCGAATATCTTATTATATAAGGACATTAGAAGTACATATAACAGTATCAAAGAATGATTTCTTGAAAATTCTTCATATCTTCCGAAGAACATAACTTAAAGCTTCTCAAATATTGGTTTGACAACTATCACTTAATCTGATTAAATTCATGGAAGGATTGATGAAAACGAGGTCCTTAATAAAACAAGAATTATTTAATCGAATATCAAACTTTTTTTTTACCCTTAATCTTAAGCGTAATACATTTGTGAGCAAAATTACATTTTTTCAATTTCACGAGACGTTTTCTGATCAAATTCGCTTTTCGTTGCTTTTTCTAAGAGAATTATTTAATGGGTTTTTTTCCTTTCGTTTTCGAATTATGTAAATCAACTTTCCGAGTCTATTTTTTTTATTTTTGTATCATTATTTTTTTTTCCTGAATAAAATGTTATAAGGCTTAGAAGGCAAGCAGAAAAAATTAATTTAATTTAATTTATCTTTTACTCAGACTTCCTGGAAAAAAATAATACGTCTTCTAAATTGAATGATAGATTATTAGTGAGCATGGCTCTCGGTGACATACCTCGTAAATTTGAAGCTCCGTCAAGAGTTACAAGGTGGATCTTTAATGGAATAAGAACTGGAACCCAAGAATCGAAGGAAACAGTGCCGGCCGTGAATTCTATGCTATGACCACTCGACTACCACGATTAAGTTATAACGACTTCTCTCATGTTTTTCCCTTTGACATATATCTAGAGCTATTTTATTACAATGTTCAATTTGTGAATCTCGTCCTTTGAAAGGACCGTGATATGTCTTGTGATTGTTTATTAACATCACACAAAGAAGTGATTGGCGATTGGCGATGAACCTTAAAATTTTGAACGTGACGAGAACGATACCGGAGTCGGTACATGCTACTCCTAACTTATACATCACGTCGAAAGATCTTGGACCTTTATCCAGGTTTAACGTGAATCAGTCTTCAGGACATTTGTGGTAACTGTGACTTTAAAATGCATCAGATTATGCATTCTCATAAAGTTTCAATTATTATCCAAGGTAGAGTTAAGTTTTAATTATTGCCAAAATAACCGAGAAATATAGATAGACATGCCAACGTTTCTTGACCTTTCAAAGGCCGTCATAGCATAACTATGCTAGCTCTTTGTTTCTGTCTCTTTTCCACTTTGTAAGTTACTTCAATCTTTCGATTCCTAAAACCAAACAAATCAACATGAATAGCTGTAGTTTACAACATTATGTTCATAAAGATAAATTAATATGCAGAATGAATTTCATTGAGATGATTTCTCGGTTATTTCTTGGTAATAATTAAACCTTTACGATACCAGCTCATACATAAGTAGTTTCAAATTTTCGTCTATCAGGATTTTTTAAACACAGTGTACCTTTAATGAAGATTTAAAGTTTTATGCAGTCCCTAAGCAAACAGTTAATGAAAAAGAACACTTCTAATACCTTACACGATTTTCCTCGCAGCTGGACCGAATTAGTGTCGATGTTAATTGTTCAATAGTAGCTTAATTACGGTGTAATTGGTTTTTAATAAAAGATTTTAATTAACAAAGTAAATTAACTTCTAAAGCAGAATTTTTCCATTACGAACTTAACGTTTTTGGTGATATTTGGCAGCGAATGGTTTAAATAGCCTGTGTTCTACATTTCATTTTAATTAGAACATAAATTCTAGAAATATTCGATAGTAGGGGGTATTGAATTAAATTACTTCCTCGCAAACGATTTATACTGTTTTCTCTGTTTCTTAACACCACACGATAATTTGGCCATATATATATATATATATATATATATATATATATATATATA
>BMAW01113594.1:319343-354290 GCA_019974015.1 Nephila pilipes
ATCGTACTACACTGGTTATCATAAATTAAGGAAAAATCACAAAAATAGCGATAACTCTTTCAAAAGTAAGCCAAACCGTGCAAAATTTGCATATGTTGTCCACTAAGAGTAGCTGAGTAAAATTGCAATATGCAAATTAGTGACGCTGCACTCGGCTTACGTCATCTGCCTGGAGCATAAAAGTCCAAGTTTGAGAGAAAGCACACAAATTTTACTGTGATTGCGACATTGAAAATCTGAGATAGCCAATTCGTAATAATGACCTCTAGGCATCATTTGCCTGAAGAACTACGATGGAGAGCCATCGGGAGACTAGAGGCAGGGCAGAGTCAATCAGAAGTGGCCAGATGGCTAAATGTGAGTCCATCTGTGGTTCATAGACTTTGGAGGCAATTTCAAACCACAGATTCGGCATCTAGGAGGTTCAGTCAAGGACGGCCAACTGTTACGACCAGTGCCGATGACCGATATTTGACATTAAGTGCACGCAGGAATAGAACCGCTACTCCGACACATCTTAGATCCTCTCTTGCTGCAGCCACCGGAAGGTTGGTGTCAACGTCAACTGTGCGCAGAAGGCTCCACGAAGGTGGTCTGTATGCGAGACGACCAGCCATTTGCGTGCCGCTCACATCACGCCATAGGAGAGACCGTTTGCAGTGGGCCCGACAACATGTCCACTGGACGTCAGATCAATGGAGGCCTGTTCTCTTTACGGATGAGTCCAGGTTTAGTCTAGAAAGTGACAGTAGACGTTATTTGATATGGAGAGAACCTGGGACCCGTTATCATCCATCAAACATCCGTGAAAGAGATGCATACGGAAGAGGCAGTGTCTGTGTTTGGGGAGGCATATCCTTAGGAGGGCGCACAGACCTCCATGTCTTTCCAAGGGGAACCGTGAATGCTCAGGTTTATCGAGACAACATCCTTGATGCTTATGTGCGCCCATATGCCGGGGCGATTGGTGATTGCTTCCTGTTACAGGACGATAATGCAAGATCACACAGAGCTCGCATTGTTGATGATTATCTTCAACAGGAAACAATTACGCGCATGGAGTGGCCAGCTCGATCCCCGGACTTGAATCCTATCGAGCACGTTTGGGATGCTCTAGGGAGGCGTGTATCTGCCATCAATCCGCCCCCTCAGACCCTTGCCGCGCTTGCATCTGCTTTACAAGAGCAATGGCTCTCACTTCCTATTGAACTGATAGACCGCATAATTGAAAGCATCACACATCGCTGTTTGTGCTGTATTGCTTCTAGAGGCAATCATATTCCATATTAAAGGTACTTTTTCTATTGCAAACCGATACTTCCAATTTGTTTATTTTATACATGTGCTAATTTCTATACTACTATTAATGTCTGATAATTTCTTTTTATGTTGTTTAATACCTTACTATGTGTTGTATATTGTGGGTAAGTTTCATAAAATTCCATGTGTAATTTCTTGAGTTATCGCGATTTTTGTGAATTTTCCTTAATTTATGATAACCAGTGTATGAGCAGCACGAGGGCTATTAACGATGGATCTCATAACTTTGAACTTCGGTCAAGTGTCGACGATGACACCTGAGCTGGCATCTCGTTCTCAAAATTTCTCCACCATACCAAGGGAGGACTTGGGACATAATTTTTCATTTAAAATATAATGGGATATCGTTAAAAAAGTTGAAGCCTAGCATGTGTTTATGCATATACATATATATACATATTATGCGATGAGGTATATATTATTAGCGAGAGTATATATATATATATATATATATAGTTAACGGTTAAAATCTAGTGATTATTTATGCGTAGATGTACATGACGTGAGTAAACCTATATGGATTGTATAGTACAGGAATCCAGGATCTCTTTGAGGGTGTATATAAAAGCTAAGGAAACCGTTCGAATTCCTAGTCATCGCACGCTGGTAAGATTGGTCTTTTATATTGATATTATACTAGATAATAGATTATAAAATCGTTGAAGTATAGAATATAGGAGGGAGGTAATTCTGCATATCTATAATATAAGAAATATAAATAAACTGAACTTGGTTATTCGCTTCCTTCATCATTTTCTTGTGCAATTTGATGATTATATTATTAACTTATTATTGTAGGAGATTTAAATAACACTCACCTGGCATGAAATCGGGAAAATAAATATTAAAATTTACTGCTATGGAATCCTTATTTTTCTATTACGTCTCATAAGAAGATATACGACAGAAAATTGTTTCTAATCCCGTTTCTTCCTTTAACTTACACTCTTACTAATCAATAGGTCAGAAGTCAAGATGAACATTAAAATTAACACCCATTTTGTTTAAATACAGCATAAATCAATACAAGATTTCTTTTCTGTAATTAACATAAAGATCTCGCGTAGTCTGAACGATGTTGAGAACTTAATGAAGCACATGTGCCGTTCTCATGCCCTCGGCAGCAAATTATATTTCGTAATAATCAAAAGTTTCAAGGTTGCGTGACGAAAGTAATTCAATGTGCTTTCTTGATCTAATAAAAAGAGAGGAAATTTTAATTTGATGATATTTGGTTTGTGCATAAACTTTTTTTTCGATCTCGAAATTAAAATTCTTCGGATACTTACAGAATGGAACAAGGAGTGTTTATTGATCGAGATCTGAGATGCATTTTTTAAAAAGGAAAATAGTGAGAATAAACGCTGAAGTGCTCGTGAAAATATTAGGCAAAAGTTTGGAGACTAATTGAACATTTAATGCGAATTTTATTTGCTTATGAAATTCGAATTAGTTAATTAGCCGTGGCGAAAGCATTGGTTTTTTTTTTTTTTATCTTCAATATTTCGAAGAATGGAGAAAAAGATTTTAAGGAATAGAAGTGATCCCAAAAGGCTTCTTTAATTTGTTTGATGTTTATTTTTTAACAAATTTTTCTGCGTTCTATATGTACTTGTAAAATTAATATACGTTCTATATGTACTTGTAAAAAGTCGTTAGGCTGTAATTGTTTTCTTCATTTACATGCACTGAAAGGCCAAAATTCACAAGATTGCAACATGAAATATTTAGATGACAGTAACACTGCGTAAGGAAGGAAAATACCAATAGCCAACACATATTTAGGTCTTTCATTTGTACTCAAGTGATTCGTGTGAATAGTTTTCTGATGCAGAACGGCAAGATCTAACATACTTTGAATGAGTAATGGTAATTGAATTAAACACATGGAGCATTCAATTTTAAAAATTAAAAAGGAATTCGAAATTCCTCTATCCACAGTCTTTTATTTATGCTCTAGTGATTCATGTGAATATGTTTGTGACGTGATTATGGCAGCACGGCAAAACTAAAAAGCTTTGAACGCGTAATGGTAATAAGAACTAGATGCACATAGCATTCCATTTCAGAAATTGTTAAGGAATTCGAAATTCCTCTATACACAGTGTCAAGAATGTGCTGAGAATATATAACGACAAGCATTACCTCCCACCATGGACAACGCAGTGGCTATCGGCGTGTACTTAATAATCAATACTAACAATGACTGAGTATAGCAATCATTGTTACCACAAGAGCAACACCGCGTCAGTAACAATACAATCAACGTGGGACATTGTGACAGACATGTCTTGAGGAAAGAGAAGAAACATTTAGTTGTAATGGAATATGGATACAGAATACCGACTTGCCTTTATTTACATAACGCCATCGATTGCAGCGCCTCTGCTAAACTCGTGATCATATCAATTGGACCGGAAGCGATATTGGAAATCACGAACATATGTTAATATAATTCACAAGTTGTAGTTCTTTTTGATAGATGGTACTGCAAAGGGATTTTGACAGAATAAATAGTGACACTTTTCTTTTTCTACTTAAATATGTAGAGTAGTGTGTATATAAGTTGTGTTGGAACAATTTAAATATTTTAACCTTAATAAATGAATATCTTCTTGTTCAACAGTTTTTTAGGCATTATTGATTAACGCTTTTTAATTTGGATTATTCTATGTAGATGTAATTCTGAGCTGCTGGTGCTGCAAAAGATCCATCGCTGCAAAGCAAATTTTTTTCCTGCTACTGTAATCATTATTAGGTTGAGCTTTCGTGTATATCCTCTTGCTTAAAACAAAAAATGACTGGAAAAACGTTGCTTTACAGATGAATTACGAATCCAATTTGTAAGAGCTCATAGTAAGTTTCGAAACGGGAGTAAACCTCACTAGTCCATTAACGCAAGTTATGAACAAGACACTATGCAAATTTGCACTTTAATTACGGTGTGGTCTGTTTTTACTTCGTACGGACAGGATTCGACGAAAAACAGAACCAGTCATTCAGTGGAAATGATTACGTTTAGTTAATTGGAGACCATTTTCAGCCGTTTATCGACTTCATGCACCTAAACAACGATGAGATGTTCCAAGATGGAATCCGCTATATAATCAGATAGAAATTATTCGCAATTGATTTAAGGGACATTATGGAGAATTTCAGCGAATGATTTGGCCACTTTACCGCTACACGTGAATCCCATCGAACATATGTAGAACATGATCGAAAGATCAGTTCGTGCACCAAATTCAGTTCCTTCCACATCTTTATTTGTTATGCATGGCTTGCAAAAGCAACGTAGCTGAATATTTTTAATGGGTTTTCCGACAACTTATTGAGGCAATGCCACGTTGAGTTCCTGAACTTTGCTAGTAATATTTTATATATAAAAATTGCACCATTGTTCAGTTCACAAATATGGGTTTTCTTCCGTCTCATTTTTCAAATTATTATGTAAATCACTGGTTTATACGTTGAATTTCTTAACAAATAATGATATTGAATTAAATAAGATATTTAGCTTATTGCTAGGTTGACAATCTTTAAGGTGCTGTCATAGAAAAAAAAATCTACCGCCGTAACATTAAAGGAATGTCATGGCTAACTTGAGTCTGAATCTGTGGAAATGTTTCCTTCTTCAAAAATTGGCATTAGCACTCTCAAGACTCTGTAGAGGATTGGAATACTGTTTCGTCTTGCTTCCAACACATTCCTTGATCTCATCCAATTATCTTTCATCATTAATTTCAATTACTGTTCTTGATTAATTTTGCTCAAAATTTTTAAATGTTGAATACGAACACAAGTAAAAATATTTTTTATCAATATTTTAATCATATATTAAAATGTAATGTGACTTTTGCCCTACACTGAACTTCAAAGGAATTAAAAGTGATTGAGCTAGAAAGGAAAATAAAAGAAAAATAAAAAATACGAATTATAAAAAGTAATGAGAAGACTTTTTTTTGAAAAAAGTCATGTTAATATTCTTTGTTGTTTATAAACATCATTAGCACAATTTGGTTGAATACTTTTTTCAAACATGGTAGGAAGAATAAGAGGAAAAGTGCTTAAAGTCAAATCCAGTGTTAATTGTGATAATTCAAGTTCCTTGTTAGAGTACATATTTGATTTTTAAGACCCTCGGCTTGAACAGTTTCTCAAACTAAAAAGAGATTGCTAATAGGTGCATAAACATGATAGGGAATAGAAAAAGAATGGAGACGGTAAAAGTTATACTTTGACACCATTAGTGCTAGTCTCTAAACATTCTTTCAGAGGGAAATAATGTATCAACTAGCTATTGCTAGCCATATATACATTGTAGCTTCCCCCTTCAATAAAGACGACTGAAATTAAAATGTCTTAATAATTACCCTAAGAAAGAATCCCTTTTGATCTAATTGATAAAAACACTAGAAAGAAGCGACTAGACAGATCGAGGGTTGCAGTAATCCACGTAACTCAAAGCCAACCCTCCTCCGAAGCTACGAGGTAGAGAAAGGGCCCTTAATACGACGGGAGACAGTTAATCACCGAAACATAATAACAGGTGTCCAAAAATTTCTTATACTGACTATTCTTAAGTATATCATCAAAAACCTTTATAGCAGTTATTCTTACGCTAATGGTGAAAAGCACTTCTAATATAAGGCAGAAAATTTTTTTGTACCAACATGTACAACAAATTCTAAAAATGTACCCTTTGCTCAGAGGCAAAGTTGAACACGTTTGTGCCTTTTTGAGAAATACGTTTCAAGATACTGGTAGTGACTTCTTGTATCCTTTGAATAATGATAATTTTCAGATCATCAATTACTTGGTTATTTTTATAAATTTTGTTTTTTATAATATCCTAACAGAAAAAGTCATGGAATGCTCAGATCAGGGGAACAAGGTCAGAAGCTGAAACATGCCAGTAGAGAAATCATACACATGATTAAAAAAAAATTTCGCAGGGGGGCTACAAACTTCTCTCAAGTAAAATTTAATCACCTCTATCCATTGATCTGAACATCCCTGACTTTTTCTATGGGAATATTTAATAAACTAAGACTGTAAAAATTATTCTCGAGCAATAGATTTTTCTGTGATATATTAGAAGTGTTTCAGGTCATTTGTAAACAAAAATAATGCTGTAAACTGTACTTTTATAGTAAATTAGAAATCATCAGTAAATTAACTCCTAGAAAATCCGAGTGAAGCAGTTAAGAACGTCTTTTAATGTGCAAAATTTTCATCCATTTTATAAGTATCGTTTTTTTAAATCTATATAGATATGAAACGAAAAAGAGTTGGATTAAAGTAACAAAAATTATTAGAAGTAGTCTAAATATTACGTGTAACCCTCTATTATTAATAGATTTTCATTTTTATTTTATTACATCGGTTCTATTTTTTCCAGTGAAGCAAATGATCATTTCTTGAAATTGCTTGTATAGGAAACTGAAGCTATATGCATTTTATTAGTATAGTTATATTATAGAATTTTTAGAGGCAGTCGAGGGGAATGAATGCTTTGTGAAGTGAGATACATCTTAAAGAAAAATTATCTTTGCCAAGATTTCCGAGGATCTAATAGGATTTAGGATAATATATCTAGTTTAATAAATTTCTATTATAAATGGTATTTTTTATCAGATTAAATCAAATTATTCTGCTTATCTATAGAAGTTTATTTTCGCATTCCCTCTTAAATCTAGAAAACGTCAGTGAAATAATTCATATTAACCGAACACAGAATATTATAATTGACTAATATATCGAAAAAAGATAAATAATACCTTATTTTAATAATCTAGAGAATGTCCGAAATAATTCGTTTGAAGGGGACACTTAATGCTAAAAATTGCCAAAATATCGAAACCATTACTGCACTATTTCAATAATCCAAAGAAAGTCTGTGAAATAACTCATTTTGAGGACACATAGTATGCTATAATTGAACTAAATATTTCGAGAGAAATTATTACCTAATTGTGTGACTATTCTAAATGTATGCGCACAATTTCACAACTTTTAAAACATTACTTAATGGGTAATTTAAATTTTTTAACAGTGTGATTAGTGATTGTATTGATCGTCATGACAAAATATTTTTCCGCAGCTTCTTTTTTTTTAATGATGGTTATTGTGCTTAAAAGGTAAGGCATTTTTTACAATCAATACAAGGTTTTGAAATATTTCCTGGAGTTTCTGCATATCTATATATATATATATATATATATATATATATATATATATATATATATATATATAAGCGAGATACCACTGACTGACTCATAACGAGATCTCAAAGACTATACAACCGATTGACTTGAAATTTAGCATAATTACTCATTTTACGATGTAGACGCTCACTAAGAACAAATTTTACGGAAGTCTTATCCAAAAAGTAATTTTCATCCGTTAATCTACTCTTATCCATCGGTTATGAAATTATTGCGACTTTAACGCCATATGATATGACCGACGCCAAACGGAATATATTTTTTATATGTATACCGTGTATTGTCACCGATTAAGTTTACTTGGTGAGATTTGAGCGTGCGAAATGGAAAAATACCAAATAATTTAATATTGAAGCGCTGATGGAGGATTGTGAAGATTTTAGCGAAGGGGCTCTTTGTGTGAAATTTCGTACAGGTCGAAAATAGGAAACGTACATATTTAGCGATAGAAATAAATGAGTTTGGAATAAATTGAGTTTCTGAATTTGGAATTAATTTGTAATGTAGTTTAGCTCCAAAACTTAGCGGGATTTTGAAAAATACTAAAATAAGATATTTTGGATGTCCCAACTTGCACGACTTTCTTAGGATTGCAGTCACTTGTAATCCTAAATGGTCAGAAATCGAAATGTCTTGAGGCAAGGACAAAAAGACAAACACGATGCAATTGCGAGGGTATTTCATTTGAAAGCTAAGCACATGATGAATCTTCTGACCAAAAGTTGCATCTTTGGCAATACTTGGTGTAACATGTATACGGTGGAATGAATTTTATCCATATTATATATATATGGGGTGACTTTTTAGTAAATTTTTTTTTCTCATATATTTGAATGTCGAGGATAACTATTATTACAGACAATCAATTTCTTAAAATTTTAAATTTAGATTATCATTTAAGTTTTAAAAATTGAAACTTTTCTTGATATCTTACGTATAGGTTCCAAAATATTATAATATCGTCTGTCCAGCGAAACGGGGGGGTATCAGCTAGTATTTGATAAATCAGAACATAGAAAAAGGATTTATAAATATTGAAAAGTCCTCAGAATTAGATATATCTTTCTTTTCTGCTTTTCATAGTATCTGATAAGAAAAAAAAATTTATAACTATAAAAAAATACAACCACAATTAAACCATTTCCCAGAATCGTAAGGCACATTTCTGAAATATTAAGAATTATTGAATTTTAAAACATGGGAATATTTTAAAAACAAGTCACAATTTTAAGTAATTGTTTGGTTTAGAATGAATTTTGTGCGTGTCTGGAACGCGTAAAAGTATGTATTCAAATATGCTGAGTAAAAACTTTAACTTAACAATATCTAATTAAAAATAATTATTGATTGAGCGTGTAACCTCAATGAAATGACCTGTTTTATCATTCTTGGTCTACTTTGTGTAAGTCTCAACTTCCTACAAACTCTTGAGCTGTTGATAGTAAACTCGGAACACTTTCGAATAACTATGGAGCTAAACAGTTATACGAAAAGAAAAAAAAACCAGACCTCGTAACTATTCAAGGAGCAGTATGACAATTCGAACAGTCGAACACATATAACCAAGGATCATTGTGCTGTCCCAGATATAATATCGTACCTTTTCAGAAATTGAATGGCGGAGGTGGTCGCATGGTCGCGGACTCTCGGCTGGACTAGTTTCCGTCAAGTCGTAGGTTTGAGCATGCTACCACTAAAGATCCGCCTTGTAGCGGGGCTGATGCACATTAAATCTATCAAGGTCCCCCATCCTCCCGTTGATGTGGTGTGGGAATTTGGAGATGGAGGTGCCAGCTCATGCGTCGTCCTCATCACTTGACCGAGGCTCATAATTATGAAATCCATTGACAATACCCCTAATGTTGTTTTGATATTCTATATTAATAATAATAATCGAATAATTAAAAAGCGAAAATTTTAGTTTCCACAAAATATGCATATGATTAAGAAATTCTTTAGAAAAACGAAAAAAAATTCGGGAGAATTTAATCCAAAAGATTCGAGAAGAATCCGGTAATGAAGCTGGAAAATAAAATTTCATGGGCAATGTTAGCAATTGACACATTTTACACCAGCGAATAGAAATTTCTCTTTTACTTTCGAAATTTTCGATTCATTTTGGAAAAGACCAAAGCGATATTGAAAAAGATGGATAAACTGAATTGAAGCGTATAACTTTTCTCCCGTTTCTGAAAGGTACTAGTTATGAAAAATAAGAATTAAGTTAATTTGCACCGTCTCTTCAAGAGTTATCCCGAACTTCTTTTCAAATGAAATATTTAAAACAAAACCAGCTTAGAAACTGAAGGCTTCGTGTGGTTCTGTTTTGATAAAATTCGGTAATTTTTAAAAAATAAAATAAACAAAAGAATTCGAATAATTTAATCAGTCTTTTCGAAACTAGGAATTCTGAAAATAAACACATGTCAAGGTTGCTCAAACTTTCAGTTTCGATAAACAATAAGATTTTTCAGTCATCTGCGTTATATATAAGTATAAAATATTCTTCTGTTTAAAACTTTTAAGTTAGACATCTAGTAATTTTCTAAAAACGCTTGGGTTTGTATGTGTTCCCTGTTTAATCTTTTTAAATGATGAGTCTCAAAAGTGAATTTTATTAAAGATTTGATTTTTGTTCTTAAAAAAAAAGAATTTTTTCTTCGAAATTAGGCGTGTTTTCTATGAAAGCATGACTCGTTGAGTTTGAAATGTCTTGGAAATTTTTATTAATGTAATTTTATTCGTGTTATCTCAATATTTGCTTATATAACTCTATTATTTTGTTAAATCTTACTCCTTATAAAACTATTGTTACTATTTTATTACGTAATAAAAATCATAATTCCATTAAACATTGCCTATAAATATTTATCTGTAAGAACTTAAGAAATTTTTCCTATTTCATAAATGCTTTTGACTGTATCAATATCTTTGAAAGAAATTTAGATATGTCTTAATGAAAAAATAGAGTGAATTGTTTGAAAATAGATGTTATTTTTAGTTGTTAGATATTATATCAACACGCACATCTGAAACAATTATAATGAATGATTTAAACTTCAAAATGGAATGTTCTTAAAACTATAGATCCTTTCCCAATGAAATCAGTTTCAATTTATATGAAATGCACAAGAAATGCAATAGATGTGGATTAATTAATTCATAAGTTCAAATGATTTGATAAATTAATAATCTTCATAAATCCAATCGAATATTAAATAATGATGTCTTAAAGATAATTTGAGTTCCATATCCGTTACTGATACATGTTTTGTTGAAAAAATATGGCCTTTAATATGTTTTTTTCATAAATATACAAAAAGTATTTTTTACTTATAAATGAATGAATTACACTCATAAACATATATAATGAAAAACATAAATAGAAATAAATAATCATACATTATAAAATGCATAGAGAATCAAATTAAATTCATAATTATTTAATAAAATATTTTGAAATTACAAAAAAATTATTCATTATTGAATCTTAAAAATTAAATTTATTTAAAAAAAAAACAAAGGAACAAAAATTAATAATAGTAAAAATATGTATAGAAAACAAATACCAGAGATAATTGAAAGATGAAAATCCTCTTAAAGTAAATAACATGGAAATAAAGTTATATAATACTAGTTATAGATTAAGATAGTGGTAATATATATATAAACATGTTTTAATGATCAAACCTTAGGAATCAATGAACAGTTCTGTTAAACAAAGGCACACGTTGCACAAAAGGCACACGTCAAACAAAAGACACACGTCAAACAAAAGACACACGTCAAACAAAAGTTACGCTATGCTAAGGGTCTGGCTGTGAGATGAGACCATGTTCCATATTGAATTTATTTTCAATTCGATATCACAACGAGGAATTTGCCAGCACTATACGAGTTTTGCTGACATAATTATATACATAAAAGGACTTTTGATTGGTACATCTCTTTCTCTCTGTAATATAAATGTATATTCATATTTTGTTTCGAAACTCATATTTTAGCTAATTACTTAGAATTGAAAATTAATAAATCTATATCTTTTGAAAAATAAAATTTATCAATAACATTGAATGAAAAGAAAATTATATTTTTTATGATGGTAAAAACTATAAACTAATAAAAGTATGCCTCAAAGGATACCTGCTAATAACAATTTATTTAATATTTATCTACATTCTTTTGAATATATATTTAAAGATAACAATAATTTTAAATTATTTAGATATATTGATCGTATTATTGTCTCTCAAGTTATTTCTAAAAAAAATAAAAAAAAAAAAGATATTATATATTTGATTTTACCTTTCATTCTGCATATTTAAAAATACATATTAATTTTTTACATATTAATTTAAAAATTGTTAATAATGAGATCATTAGTATTATTTATGTCAGAGAAGAAAAATGCTGTTTGCATATCAATACAGTGCCATCTTTTTATATCAATTTAAATTAAAATATTTTTAGAAATATATTATATAATTACTTACTGAAAAATTATATCAAATTAATTAATTTATCTATTAGTTTTCAAGGTAACTTAAACAATGTCTACTTTATATAATATATATATATGTATGTGTGTGTCAAGTAACTGTGTGTGTGTGTGTGTGTGTGTGTGTGTGTGTGTGGTAGTTATGTTATATATTGTGTGTGTGTGTGTGTGTTTATATATGATATTCTCTTTTTTTTTTTTTATTAATTTTATCATTTTCCTATTCTTGGGCTCTAATTTATTTCTCTATCTCTTTCTTTTTTTTTTTTTTTTTTTTCATTTGCATTTTTAGTTTCATTTTCTTTTTTATAATAAATAGGTTTTTCTAAAAAAATACGTTTTTTTTTTCAATCTAGATGGTGATTCATTTTTATAATTTTATTTTAGATCTATTTTTCATTTTTTAAAAATATTTTTATTAGTTATTTATGGTTTTCTAATTTTGTAAATTAATGCTTTTTTAGAAATCTTTTCTTCAGTTTTTGTTTAATAATTTTAAGCAAGTAAAATTTTCTTTTAATTTATTAAAAGCAATCAATTTATTGGCATGGTTTCATTTAAATCAATCTATATATTTTTAATTTGGCTGTTAAATTCTTTCATAAAGTAGAAGTGGTAATCATACGTATGAAATTCGTGTAGCGTTTTATATGTTTCCTTTAAAAATTTTGTTAATTGGAATGCTTGTTTCATTTCTTTGTTTGTAGTATGCTAAAGTATTTTACATAATATATAATTAATTTATTTCTACATTTGTTTTTGTAATCTTTAAAAAGTTTCGATATTAATTCTGATGATGTGACATTGGTAAATTTTTTATATTACATTTTATTTGAGAATTATTATCTTTTTATTAAATTTAAGTTTAATTAATATTTATATGTTTATTTTCATTTTTAATTGTTTTTATAATATTTTAGATGCTTATTTATGTGTAATTTGGCTGTTTACTATTAAATTGAAGATTAGTACTATGTTTACCTTCGTTTTTCTATGGTTGATTCCCTGAATTTTAGTGATATTTAGTTTGTTTCCACATTTTTATAATATAATTCACTGAACAGTGATGGTTTGATGAGCAACACCAGTTGAAACACATACTATTCCATTCGAATGTATTGAACAATATTAATTACATTATATCCATTATTCTATATATTTGCCTTTCTTTCTCTTGGGTTTCTTTTATGAATTTTCCGATTTGTTAATATAATTTTTGGTTTTTAATTTTTAAATTTTTACATTACTTAAACATAATTGATGACTTTCTTGTTACCTGGAGCGTTTCAATAAATTTAAGGAATTCGCAGGTTTAGAAAACATTTAACAACACTCTTATAGTGGGAATCTAAGACTGCAACATCTTAAAATGAAATGATATTTTTTCAAACGTGTTAATATATCCAAAACATTTAATATATATTTCATGTTCTACATCAATCGAACTTTTTTTGCTGTGAAATTCGAAAGTGACATGTTTTTCACGTTTGATAACCATCTCAACAATTTTACCATGTAATTAACAGTTTTCATTATCTGCATACCCAAACAAAATTGGAACTCTTTCAGTTGGAATTCTTTGAATTGATCTAAATCAAACACAATATATGCTTTTTTAATTATTTTCGTTCATTTTATAATTATGATGAGGAATACATTGGAATGCTAAAAACAAACAAGAAAATTGTCATAAAATTTTAAGTTATGTTTCAAAATCATTTTAAAGTAACAAAACACAGAGAATAGACTTATTTAAAGTTATAAACTTGTATTTTGTACTACTTTAAGAACCAGACATAAAACTAAAATTGGAACTCTATAAAAATTTATTTTAAAAAAAAAAGCTGAAGTTATTTTCAAAAGTTATTGACCACACTTTAGATTGACCTAAATATAGAATTTATATCCAAAAATACTTTATCTAGGTAACGCTTTACTTGGCATGTAGAGCTGCATAAATTTGTTACTTGATCAATATAGTTTTTTTTTCCCCTTTCATTCGATGGGTTACTACATCTAGACTTCAGAAAGGTTTCATTTTTGTGTAAAAGCCATTGGGAACAGAGGTATTATTCTTTACTTCAATAAAGATATTTTGTAAAGAATATTCATCTTTTGAGAAAAATTTCTATGGATATAGAGAGCTGAAAAATAAGAAACTGCATAGATTTATATACTTTTTGTAAATTTAAAGTAATATAGAAGTAGAATATATAAATAAGGAACGTGGAAAACATATACATTGGCTTTAGCTTACCGTTACGAAATTATTTTATTCGATTTTTATTATAAAGTCGTTTTAATTTGATTTTTAGTAGACTTAGCGGTTGTTAGTTATAATTCTTTGGTAGCTATTCTAAGATTCCCTTAATTTCAAAAAATAGGCTTAGTACTATTTTATTTGCTTCATTACCGGGTGTTAGAAATCAAGTAAAATTATTACAAATTATCATGAAACTGCTCGCTAGAAAGTTATTTAAACTCTGTTAGAAGTGATGCTATTCACATGAAGAATTGTATCCCAAGTTAAAGTGAAATAAAAATAAATAAAACGCTTTTTTTTTTCTTCATACTTCCTACTTATAAAATCCTTACGGACGTTTATGTTTGAATTTGATAAAATCTAATCGTGGTGGTATACGATAAATTCTTTTAAAAAAGTATCTTTTTCATCACTATACTGAGTCAAAATTACGAGAATTGTTGCCAGTAGTAAGCATTTCTATTCTCATGCAATTTCTACATGAAGCAGATGAAGAAATCCTATTTTAACTCACAACTTGGCAATAGAAAAAAGGGAGCTAAATCACTAATAAAGTTGCTATCATAACTACTATTTTACAGGGTTGCATGAGCTTAATGGTTCCTAATTCCCAGCATTCATCGCACTTTTTGGCGTCTGTTTATTTTCCACCAAAAGGTATACTAATATTATCTGCCCATATTCGTTTCGTTGCTCTAAAGATAAATTAGTTAATAGAACATAAGCACCTTATAAAACCGCGTCAAAAGATGAAAATTGCATAATATTCAATACAATATAAGTCTCTCAAAATATTCATTCTATTAATGTAAACTTTTTCAGTTAATTGACTAATTCTATTTATATTTGTATCATTAATGCAAATAAATAACTATTCTTTTTAATATGTATCATTTCTTATCTCACTGAACATCATAATGAAATTTTGGTAGTTATTGTTGAATTCCAAAACGCTCCCTGTAATATAATTTCATAGATATACTTTTAATAATAATATACTTTAATGATTTACTGTCTAAATGATTAATTGAAAATTCATAAAATTGACTATTTTCTGAATATATCACTTTATCGCTTATTTCAACACCAACTCGTAGTAACAATCAAAACAAACATACTTCTTAAGTACAAAAACAGTGCCAACTTCAGACAATAAAAAGAATGAAAACAAACGATAAAATCTCAAAGCAGACAATAATATTTTATTCAGATATTGAAATTAAAACGCAAACGATCAATTAATATGTACTATATTAAATATGTATATTAAATAATACATTAAATTCAACATTACATTCAATATATCTTAAGAAAATTGAAAAATGAAAATAAGGTAAATCGTTAGATAATAATCCATCTTTATCAATAAGTAAATATTCTAGCATTGCATATTTTTATCTTGAGTAATTCGTAAATGTCTTTAAAAAAAATTAACTGCGAATCAAGCATTTTTTAGACTACTTCTTCTTGAATGAAAAAAAAAACTGTGCTCAATTTAGTCGTTTTTAATTATTACATTTATTGGTAACTTTATCAAATCCCGTAGACAATGAAAATTGGAGCAGTTTCAACTAATCATTTGCACTCAAGTATTAAATTTTAAGATAACCATCAAATTTTAAACATGATGATTGTATTCTTATGAGATCTAAAAATGGAAGTCAACCATAATTTTTAATTAAATATATCTTTAGAGAAAAACTAACTGTAGTTGAAAAAAAAGGAAAATTACACCTTTACATATTCATCCACTCTCAATAAATTTACTATTCACAGAACTCTTTGTAGGAAGAATAAATATAATTAAAAAATATTTTTAAATAAATTTTTATTTAAATGTAGTTTGTAAGGTATAAAAGCAACATTTTTAAATGTAAAATTATAAATATATATACATATAATTTATAAACGCTTGAGGGTTTTTACAAAATACCTAAGTATATAATCGAGTATAAATTAACTATCAAAGTTACTTACATTATGAGTTCATAAAAGAAGTATTAAATTCTCTATTTTCTATGAATTATACATTATCTTACATTTCAAAATTATTTTTATACCTCTTAGCCCATTTTTAAATAAAAGCGTCATTTATTTTTTTAATATTTAATTATTTCTTTTTAGATTTAAAATTTTAGACCTAAAAAAAAACATTAACGTGTCTATAAAATCTCTATTCAATTGAATATAAAGGGCAAAGTCCCATCGCTCCCCCCTCCAACGCAAATGCGTCACTTCTTGAGCTATAGTAGTATCGTATTGTCATTGGACTTACAAGTGCATGAACAATTTCAGAACGATCAGATGATAGATGGAAAGTGGATTTAAATTCTAGTACAAAATGCAAGCACCCCGCCCTTCTTTCCCAGTCTGTTACTGTTTGAACATACCATAGTTTTCTATTGTCATCGGAGTTGTATATGTATGCAAAATTTTTAATCCATTGAAAGATAAGAAGTGATTTAAAATTCAAGTACAGTTGATAGACATGCTTACATATGAACATAACAAATTAAATTAAACTTGTAAAAATTGTTAGGTCTACTTATATACAAGATCTTATATTATATGTTTTTTTAGGTCTACTTATATACAAAAAGCATTTATTCTAAAGACAATATTTGATATTATAAGTTCACTAAGGATAGGTAGACATTTTCTTAAAAAGTTTATATATATATATATATATATATATATATATATATATATATATATATTATTTTTCTTTTCTTTTAATCTAAATTTGAATTTAATATTTATAAAACTTAAAATGTTTGCACAATGCATCCTTTTATTTTAAAAGAGTACATTATTTATGTGGATAAACGTAAAATTTTAGTGGAGCATTAACCATTCTGAAAATTTTATTGATAGATTTATATAAACATTAAAATTATATTCCGGAAAAAATAATTTAAAGTAGTGTTCGTTTAATATTGTTTATTTATATACCGCTTACAAAGTGCATATATACAAAACCTGTACACGCTGAACCTTCTGAATTGAAATATTTAAGAGTCGTAGATTTAAAAATGCTCAAAAATCTTCTATTTTCACATACGTTTTATTTCAAAATAATTAAATTTCTCAATTGTTTAAAAGTTGTTTATTTTTTTTGTTTCCTTAAGTAAAAATCAAATAAATATTGCGTATTTACATATTTTAAGATAACTGAGAAGCATTCGACTAGTAAAAATGAGTTAAGTCTGTGCCATGTTTCAATAGCATTCCTTTTTTTTTTTTTCCAAAATTTTTTTTAAAACAATGGAATTATATTTTAACACTATGATACCTATATATTTGTGTATCCGTTTATTTAAAGAAATATATATCTTTATACCTAAATCCTTATATATGAGCAAATAATAACACTATGCAACAAGGTTTGGGGCGCATTGATTAAAGTATGCGTCTCTAGTATACTGCGTGTGCTGATTGGGGTAACATGCACTTTAAAGTTTCAAAAAATTAAAATTCTTTATTATTTTGTATAATAAAGGAAATATTTCTGAATTTTTTTGAAGGAAACCGTTTAAAGGTATTCGCAATAGAAGAAAAATTATTAAAAAATAAAGCGAGTGAAAATGGAATTTAAACAATGTTTACATTTTGACTACTCTGTCATATCGACTTGGAGAATTTCATTGTTATGGTTACTGACGTTGTTTTCGTGGAGTCGAGCTACCTGTTTGTTGATTCTCGAAAAATTTATATTCTTAGAAACAGTGCTAAGAAGTTAAAGTATTTTAAAAATGCATACGATTTTGCTTCCTTTTTGTATTTTTAAATGGTATGTGATTCCTTAAAAATGAGCCATAACATTCGTATTTTTTAATTGGAAAATATTTCAAGAAACGCAAATTTTCAACAAAAATAACAGCAAAAATGTGTTCTTTCTAGGCCTTTTTGTAAATTTCTGTCTAAAGTGTATCAAGTGTATCTCCTTGCTTTCTCTCTAGTTTATTATAATTGCTTATGGTAAGCCAAAGGGTAATAACGAGTCATTCTTTCAAGTGATGCGCGTGCGCAGAATGGGATTTAGCCATATCGCTTTTTTTTGGCAAAAGATCAGTGCATGTCATTTGCAGCTCGTATTATCTGGAAAGAACAGACGAGTCATGTAAAGGATTGTTGTTTTTGGCTTACTAAAATCGTTGGAATTTCCGGTAATACAAAACCTGATATCCAATGGAATTTAAATGCTACCCTAAAGTTTTGTTTACAAGATTCCGTACCTCACGGACCTGAATTGCCTGTATCTTCTCTAGAATCTCCATTGGAACTCGATGGCCATTTCAGAAGAAACACGCGAACAGTCTGAACCATCAATATTATTTGATCCATCTTTCAGTCCTAAATATAAGGCAGCACTGCGCTTAATTTAGCAAAGAGGATTAAACGACTTAATCAGAGATTTGAATTTTACCAAACATCAGTCGGAAATTTTTAGGTCCAGATTGCTGCAGTGAAATTTACTGGCTCCAACCACTAAAATTTCTTTATACCAAAAGAGATGTGAGCCCTGTTTAGGGTATTTTTAATGCAAAATTCCATGTACATGTACATAAATATTAATGGCTTAGTGACTGAACTTGTTTTCGAACATATCCCTCAGGAATGGAAGTTATTCATAGACTATTCTAAAGCAGATTTTCAAGCAATGTGGCTACGCAATGATATTACGAAACCTCAATACCAATGGCATATACGGAGAAGATGAAAGAAATGTACGAGAGTTTGTATGCTTTAGAAAATGAAATATGATACGCCAATTACAACTGGTAGATGAGTGAAGATTTAAAATTCATAGGCTTGGTGCTGGAATTTCAGACGGGACCTGCTAAACATTGTTGCTTCTTGTGTCTATTGGACAAACTCTATACTGCTAAAGAATGGCCTTCAAGAGAGAATTACGTGCCGAGGCAACATAATATTTAATGGACCAAAAAAAAGTATTTTTTTTTTCTCCTTTACGTATAAAGTTGGGTCTATTTAAAATTTTGGGAAATTTGTCAAAAAAAATGAAAAAAATTTCTTATCAATATCCAGAATCATATCCCAAATTTGAACGATGCTGAGTTAAAAAACGAAATATTTATTTAACCACAGATTAGAAAACTTTTGAATGATAAAATTTTCAAAGAAGCTTTAAATATTCTCTAGAGAGAGTTGCCTGGAACGAATTTGCATCCGTGTTTCATGTTTTTCTGGGCAATACCAAAGCCAATAACCATTAAGAATTAGTAAACAAACTCCTACATAAAATCCTCAATGAAACAATTCATAGTCAAATATCTTCAATGGACAATAATGGCAATAAATCTCTCAAAAATGTGTAAAACATTCATTCAAAATTACCCAACAAGACCACAATATACATCCTTCTTAAACAACTCCCACTCAATTCCCTTGACTGCCAATAACACTCTCTACAAGTCAACTGCTCAACTTACCAGCAAAACTTCATCTTCTTACAATACAGCTCCCAGGCAGACAGTTCCGATTTAATTCCTTTAAAATATTTTTCAGTATTTAACTTTTGATTTCTTTTGAATTTTTAACATTAAACCTTAAATTTTTAACTTTATTTTTTCACTTAACATCGAATCATTTTCAAACCTACAAGCAAGTTGTTAATTGCCACTTTATTAATAACGAAGAAACTAAAGTCTTACTATCTCAATTAATACAAAAGATCGGGGATCAGAGTACAACTAAATGAAGAATGCTAGCAAACTCCGTCTCCTTCCTACACAAATGCAAGTCTCTAAGATGTCACAATAAATACTCATCCTGACTTCACATTTGGAATCCCCCCCCCACAAAAAAAACCTAAGACCTGTAAGTGACGAACAAAGAGAGAGATTCCATCCTGATATTCACCCAAGGGAACAAAGATTCCGAAGGAGACGGAATCTCAATATGATTGGTGATTTTTCTTCTTTTTTTGCAAGAGAGGATGAAAGACTGCATAAGAAGAGAAAGTAAAGCTAATGAAATGACATAAAACATTCCTTATTAGACTTTTATTTATCGCGGATGAATAGTTTTTTTTTTTTTTTTTTTTTCATCATTTTCATTTTTATTCTACCAAATTTAATGTACAACTAATGACGACCATCTTTCATTATGTAATACTACCGCTATGTTTCAGTCTACTGAAATAGTCAATAAGCCCTGGGCTCCAATTGCAGATACGTAAGAGCAAGAAAAAATACATTATTCATTACTGAAAAATAGATCAGCTTGCTCTCTAGCGAATCCCTCTTAACTCATCAATCCTATATTATTCCCTAACAATAAAGTTTTAATTTATCATATTCCTCGTTCTGATTCAAACATTTTTCGACAACAGTCGATTCTTATCTTCGAACTTTGACTAAAATTTGTTTCAAATCAAAAAATTAATTAGAATGCTTCAATTCAAATTACAGATATCTATCGTTATCCTCTATCTCCTTCCTTTCAATTCTATTTCATTTATGTATCACAATCTCTAATTTAACTCATTACATTTCTTATCTTCATCTAATGTACCTAATAACGTTTCATTTTAGCTTGGAAGAAATAGTAATTTTATGCAATTCAAATTACGAAAAAGTGTCGGAGGTAAGCGAATAGCCCAACATCACAAAATTTGTCAAGTTCGAAAAGTATATAACAAAACATTGCATACAAACAAATACTTATTCTTTAATGAAGTTCGAAATACAAATAATATCTTTGTTTAATGTCATAACACTTTGTTATATACAGATTTGAATTTTGTTTAAAACTCACTGCATTTCGTAAAACAAAGTTTCACTAAAAATATGTTTCGTTTAATTTCTTTAATGCCCTTTTTTCGTAAAGAAGCTAATATTGCTCACTTATGGTTCAATACTAGTCGCAAAACAATTGTAAATGTTACGCATTTTTAAAGGTCATTTCCATGTTCAGCCCCATGGAATTACTAATAAATAGTCACAATAACTCTTTTGCCAGAAAATAAAGCTAAAATTTGTAGCTATATTTACATTCATAAGTCAAGCATTTACATTTAGGTCCATATTGCATAAGATTCATTCATTGATAACTTCAAAAAATTTCAGTGTTCTAATAAGGTTTCATACATCGAACATAAATAAGAATTTCGTAACTGGAATTAATAAAATTTTTAAAAATTAAAATTTTATGGTTCAAATTTTCTTCGATTCTTATATTAACGCTGTAAGTATTTTTTAGAGAAAAAATATAGTGCCCTAATTTTATAAAGTGAAAGAGACCAGTATTATTGATGATTAGTTTGTCATTATTAACGTCGCAGTAAAAGCAACATGAGGGCTACATGAGGGTAATTTTGAACCTCTGTCAAATGACGAAGACGACACTTTAGAAAGCACCTACATCTATAAACTTCCACACCACGCCACACAGAGGACTCCAGATTTCGACGGATTTAACGTGCATCAGTCCGAATACGCGGTGGGGTTTCAGTTGCATCAGGGTTTGAACCCACTACTCGAAGAAAACCATCGGCCGCGAGACTGCCACCATTACCACTAGGCTACCACTAATGATGAAGTAGATTTTGAGGAAAGTAGGTCAGAATCCTAAACAACATCGTTTGTATTTTTACAACATGGTTTGTGATATATTTTTTTTATTGACGAGACATGTTTGTTAACAAATTTATAATTTAGTTACCTAGTGTCTCTTCATCAAATTTTCTTAATAACACATCCACAGAATCAGCACAGTGCCGTCTATTTTTAACACAACAAAATTGAAAAAAAAAATCTGTATATGAAGCATTTTAAAGTTTCAGGAATCAAAAAGAATTAATGTTTCGAAAACCAATTCACTTCTAAATTTTCAAGTTATTCTAATAAAAACATCAGTACGGTTTCGAACAAAAGTAATTAAAACAGGATATCAAGTATGTCACTGTCATTATAAAATCTCTCGAATTAGAAATTCGGAAATTAATTCGAGAGGAAATTTTAATTTCTCTAAAGTATAGAACATGGCTGAAAATGTAGGGGGGGGAATCAAGAAATGTGTAACTTTTATGGTAATGGCTACAAAAAATATCAAAATACGGAAATGAATCAGGAGGACGAATCAAATTTTGTTATGGTGTGGAAATATCTTTAATTGAATGATCTTTCTCGAGAGGTTGGAGCAGTATTTCATGTTATAAAAGTCGTGAGTAAATAGTGTATTGATAAAAATGAAGGATTAAAAATTTATTTATATTTATAAGAAGTTCTCAGTGAAAAAGAAAAAGATAAAAAAATAATTTGGGTCTCTTCTTCTGAAATGTATCAGAATTATTTTTATTCAGTATTCTGAAAAGAGTAATAAAGAAGAAATATCAAAAACAAAATACCTTGACTTTCCAATTTAGATTCTTGAAAGAAAAGGCTAAATTAATAATTTTGTAAGAAAAGAATTGCATTAGTGAAGTTGATTGAAATTAAGAATTCTGAAGGATAATTCTGAAACTCTGTCATAATGTTTTAAAAGAAAAAAAATCGGTTTTCATCTTTTCATTTCTGACTATAATTTAATAAAAATAACGAAAAATGTTAGAAAAAGTAATTTGGTTTTCTTGAAAGAGAGAAATTGTTTTGTTTTTTTTAATTTGTGGAATGAAGCATAAATTTCGTTAATTTTTAAACAATTGATGAAATTTATTTTCGACCATGAGTTCTTGCTATTTTTTGTAACATTGAAATTAAATGTATGTGTTGGTTTATTTCCTTCTTTACCCCAAATATACTAAACAAATCTTGGTCTCGGACTATGACTTATTTTAAAAATCATTTACATATTTTCATCATGAAACATATTCATTATTTCAATCTTCTGATTGAATATATAGGTATTCTGTATTCGAGGTGTGTTCATAACTTGTTTCAACAAAATAAGAGGATCCATATTATCTACTAAAATAAACAATATTTACAATAGAAACTAGTATCACATTTGCTCAGAATATCAAAAAATGAACAATTATGTTTCCAAGTTGATTGGACATTCAACAGTGGAAAAAAGCAATAAATTCAAAGGTCCCTTTATCCCATTGAAAGATATTTAAAGATATGTTACCACACAGGCACATGGAAGAAGCAACACTGGTATTTGCAACAGATAAGTTTTTCAGGGTCCAAAAAGAAATCAAGAGAAGCTAATGATATTCTTTAAGGATACCAGGAATTCGAGGAATTGCGAATACTATATCCAAGACCCCTTGTTTTTATGATATATATATCTTTTCATATTATTAGTAGAGTTTAGATTTTTTTTTGTGCCTAATAATTATATTTCAATTATTCTACAGCCAATGTATCCCTCCAATGTTGTTATTATTTCAGGACAAAATAATGAACAGCCGGGATGGTTTCAGGAACAAATATTATTTAATACTTAACACGTTCCACAACACAAAACAGGATACAAAACATATATAAAACATAGATTCACGAACACACATCCATCATTCTGCTAAGAAGTCTCACTCTTTCCATCTTGCTTGCGCTTCTAACCAAAAGAACACGTGGGGCCATCTGGCGACTGTTTCATAGTACATGGAAGGTAGCGCTAAATTACGGTGTTACAAATGTAACTTTTTATCAATAAGATTTTTGTCTCTCTTAGTTAAATATGACCATGATTTGTGAGACATGTTTGCATATAGGTATCATTTTAAAGAAAGCTATTATGCATTATAGGATTCAAAATTTTTAATGCTTCTAAAAGGGTGCTTATGCATAAAGTGAATAAAAAATATTTTCTCTCTAAATAATACCTAAATTTTTGGAAATAATTTTTATATGAAAAGAAAAAGAAAATAAATTAAAACTTTCAAAATTACAGAGATTTATAATTTTTTCACAGAAAATATACAGTAATATCATTAAAAAGATCCGTTCACTATCTTTGGTGACAATTTAATACATGAGTAGTAAATATTTTGCATATTTATAGAATATTATGCTTAAAAATGGTTTTTAAATGCAAATATATCTCAAAAATCACTCCCAAATTCAACTCAAATAGAAAGAAACACTTTCTGACGAAAAAATAATTTCATACCTCAAAAAATGATTAAAATATCATTAGTTGGCACACAAAAATTCTAAGTTCTACAAATAATTGTTAAACATAAATGTGACAGAAAAGAAAGAATCTTAAGTCTTTCCAGTATATCCTGGTACCCATAAGACAGTCTTCCATTAAATGTCAAAGAAACTGATCAAAATTTCAAACACATTTCCAGACAGAAAATTGCTCCAATTTTCATATAAGTTCGTGGACGCTGTAACACATATATCCGCTCATTTTGAGCAGTATTCTTAAAAGTATCGTTAAAAATTTTAATTGTGAGCAGTACACGCCATTTTTCATATGAATAATTCATATGACATTTCATATGAATATGTTGTTCAAAAGCCATTCAGCATTATTGTATAGGAGACTGAACATATTTTACACCAGAACAAAGGATTGATTCAGATAGATTTGAGTAATATTATAAAATACGCTGTAGAACATATTTTACACCAGAACAAGGATTGATTCAGATAGATTTGAGTAATATTATAAAATACGCTGTTCTCTAAAAGGTGGTAAAGCCCGAATAGAAAATTAATGTTTGTGCGCTGTTATATATATGTATATATATATATATATATATATATATATATATATATATATGTGCGTGCGTGCGTGTGTGTGTGTGTGTGTGTGTGTGTGTGTGTAAAGTAATTTACTTTTTACACACAATTTACAATTTACTAATCAATCAATTTTTATTAAACAACAGTCAAAGCCAATTTCATTTTAAACAAAATAATTTTATTGTAGCTGAGAGAGAGATCATTTCCACACAGCGGGAATTATACAACTCCGCCGTTGGATACAGATTATCAGCGCATGAGTGTAGTTGCAAGAGTAAGCAAGATGAGCGCTTTTCGCTGTGTTTTGAGTTACATATTAGGGAAATTTCCCTTTAAACGTCAGAGACCATGTGGCATGGATGGAGGGACTTCAAGAGAATCTAAATGTAGACTTAAAGACTGGTGGGGATCATCCCTACAAGTCTGTAGCGTGAGAAAATGCTGACTTTGCAGATTTTAAGAGTGCGTGATTTCATAAGTTAAATTTAAAAAGAAATCGTATCAGGAATAAAGAATGAACACTATCTTTTATAGGAGAGAATGAGAAAAATTAGGAAATTAAATTATTGTGAGAAACTAATAGGAATTAAAGTTAAATCATTACACACATACATACATGTGTGTGTGTGTGTGTGTGTGTGTGTGTGTGAACATAAATTTCTCTAATGGTGAAAGCTGGAGTTAAAAATGGTACTGAATTGTCTACCTCACTTTGTCGACGTTACCACTCATGTATATATTGTAATATATTTTGGATAATCAATATTGGCTCAAATTGGCGATATCAGGTGACTAAATTGAACCACATTTTGGACCAAATATTTAGAATTTAAAATTTTGATTTGATTTCGGAAAACCAGAACTTTAATGTTCCTCCGGTTAACTCCTCATATCGTGGAAAACGGGCAGGGGAATTCCTTACTCACAGGTGTAATAAGTTGTTCCAGACCCCCATTTCCCGTTTCTTCAGTAGTTATCTAAGGATATTTGCTTTTCATTTGGATCGAAAATTTTTTGATGTGCCTGAAATATCAGATGACTCCTCCAGTCCACATTCTTGACTGCCTGGATCTGTCTTGTGAAGTCTATTCAATAAACCTCTTCTAATGTATGACTTTCTGTGTGTGAATGGACTTACAGTTCTTAATGTAATAGCAACAAGAACTTGACTTATTATCAGAGAGTGCGTGTTCTTGCTCACGTTAATACTGGATTAATTTTGCAGTCAAATGTTCTAATATAGGTATTTACTAGCTAGTATTTGTTAGTTCTTCTCATAGGTTGAATTGAAAAATATATTTTGAGTAGTTTTATGTAAATTGCCAATTAGACTCCAAGAAGAAAGAAATATTATGTTGTAAATACATAAATTTAAACCCAATGGGTAGTTTATTATGGTCAGCAGTTGATTGAAGAAAGTTTCGAAGAGTTCATGATTAAAAATAAACTAAAATTATCAAAAAACTTAAAGTTTATAAAATAAATATCACTGATATTTTTAATGACACTGTAAATAATTATAAATTGTAATATCTTTATAGATGTAAATGATTATAACTTATCTTTTCAAATATTATAACATCTTTCTATCTTTTTGTTTGGTTCGACTCTTAATAAGTATTGCAAGATTGATATGTTATTGTTTATTGATATCTTGACTGTTATATATTTTAACAAATGCATAGAACTGGTATACCAGCTAGTGAGATGAAGAGAAAGCTGATTCCTTTCTCTAGTTTACGCAGATACTGCTGCCATCTGTTGATAATAATGAAGCTAAATGTTGGAATAAATTAAAAAAGAGATTTTGAAAAAAATTCACTAAAAATAAATTTGAATTTAATTTTTGGCGCGAATAACGCAGTTTTTTCCTCACAACAGAGAAACGTCCTAAAATATTTTGGAATTACCTGAGCAATTGAGTGGAATTGCATTTCGGACAAACATTCAGATTGATGTATAAGATTAGTCAAATGCTTATTATTATTATTATTATTTGTTTTATTAATTGTTAATTTTATAATAACTGTTTCCGTAACCGTGATGAATTAAAATATTGATAAAATTGTATTTCCATATTTTGTAAGGAGTAAATTGCGTTATTGTGGAATGCAAGATCTTATTGCCATTTAATACAACCACTAAATTAAATATTAAAAACTGACTTACGGATTTTTACAAATTAATTTAATTTTCCCGATTTTTCTGTTATGAAGTATTAAAAAAGATCCCTTTTAAAGGCAATGACGAATTACACTTGAGAGGAAACTACATTCTTAAAAGAGTTTCGCATTTAATATTTATTAAACTGCTGTTTGTAGAAAATGCAACACCATGAAGGAATCATCAGAATCAAATGAAATTCGCAGCAAATGTCAATTATAGGATATTATGCAAATTAATAAAGTTTCAGAGCCATCGCGCGTGCGCGGCGCGCGCAGCGCCCTCTGAATTGATGCTGAAAGCGTATAAATAAAGTGCTGTAGCGGGACGTTGAAAAAAGTCTATGATTATTTGTTAGTGGCAAACGTTTAGTGAGACCTGAGTATGCCTCCACGACGGAAGAATAAGAAATTCAAGCAACTTACGGAGTTTGAACGAGGGAGGATAATCGGCCTTCGAGAAGGAGGATTTTCCTATCACGCAATAGCAGCTCGTATGCAGCGGAACAGTTCCACAGTGATGCGAGTTTGGAAGCAGTGGACCGACGAGCACCGAACAACTCGAAAAACAGGCACTGGACGACAGAAGGTGACGTCAGAGCGCGATGATCGACACCTGCTCCGCATGGCGGTGAATGATCGCACAGCTTCCTCCAGGCAGCTGGCAGCACGTTGGTCTACTGCTACAGGTGTACAATTGTCGGCTTCGTCAATTCGTCGTCGTCTGCTGCGCCGTGGATTGCGTGCAAGGGTGCCTTTATACAGGATTCCCCTCACGGCGAATCATCGACGGCTGCGTCGGCAGTGGGCTCTTGAGCACAGAGACAGGCGAGCTGATTGGCACCAAGTTGTCTTTTCAGATGAATCACGCTTCAATTTGTGGACCCATGATGGCCGTGTTCGTGTTAGATGTTATGGCGGTCAACGCTGCCTTCCTGAGTGTATTATTGAACGACATAGTGGTCGAACACCCGGAGTTATGGTCTGGGGTGCGATTTCGTATCATGGACGATCCAATTTGATACGAATTGAGGGTAATCTCAATAGCAACAGGTACGTCCGCGAAGTGCTACAGCCCGAAGTCGTTCCTTTCCTTCAAGGCATCCCTGGAGCTATCTTTCAGCAGGATAATGCACGCCCACATGTTGCGCGGACTGTTCGAGACTTCTGTTCAGCACAACGCATGCAACTTCTTCCTTGGCCTGCTTATTCACCGAATATTGAGCACGTGTGGGATATGGTTGGTCGGCGTCTCGCTCGTGATCCGCGTCCTGCAGTTTCCAAAGACGAACTTTGGTTGCGCATACAAGCGATATGGAATTCTCTTCCTCAAGCAGATATTCAACATCTGTTTGACTCCATGCCACGTCGTATAGCAGCACTTATTGCAGCGCATGGTGGCTGCACCAAATACTGATTTCGGACGCTTAATTTGTTTCTTTTGTTTTGAAAATTTCATCATTTATTTGTATCAGTACAAGTCGTTTCTGCATTAAATTTCATTTGATTCTGATGATTCTTTCATGGTGTTGCATTTTCTACAAACAGCAGTATATTAGTATTATTACGGGTTCTTTAGAGTATATCCCTTCAAGTAATATTTTGCGGCTGTCATATGACATTAATTGAATTCGAAACCTCTAGTAAATAAACCGTGACTTAGTAAATTAAGCAGAGTTAAGTGGATGGAACAGAATTGATGGGCAGCATTTAAAAAGCCTTGAAGAATTCCATTTTAAGTGTTGGGTGTTCAGAAGAGTGACAAGAAATTTACGGCGTAGAAAACAGATATGTACTTAAGCTGAACAGAAGAAAGATATAAAATACGAAAAAGTCACTATCTGAATACATAGGATATAATTCGAGAACCAACCCATATTTTGTTTTGCCCATAGTGCATTCCAGTTTGGAGTAGGAAGGCTCTCGGTCTATCTATGGCTAATGGCTTCAGGATGCACATGATGGTGTACCTTGGTGCTTCAGGAATTGGAATACATCCAGAGTAGCCGGACCGATTCGTCAATGTTTGAGTTGAAATTGTGCCATACCACTATAGAGCAGACAGGCAAGTTTAAAATCCCATTCTCTCTCTCCTTACCCGGGCTTGAGACCGGCAGGAGAATGGTCCACTCCAGACAGTCGGTAAATTGGACCCTCTTTGAAAACACTAGTATTGATTGGTATCCGATTAAGCAGCAATAGTTAAGAAAATACTTTTTTTTATTAATCTTTAGATTTGGTTATGAGTAAGGACCTGTATATATACCCTCATACATAATATTTAAATTTTGTATGCTGAATATTCGTAGTTCCAAATAAAATAATTTGATTGAATCATCTGTACGAATTTCTGCTCGTTTGGATATTAACTAGAGACTATTTAAGTGTTGACTAGAGTGATGGAGCGATCAAGTGAAGAAAATATTATCCCAGGACGTTACGACATTTGCTGGCTATAACTTATTTCTGAATATAAATTTCACTTCTGGGGATAGCAGGAATTTTAACAATGAAACCTAATATTCTACCTCAAGTCACTTCGTTGACATTGCAAATTAATGTAAATATTTAACGCAAAGTTGAGCAGTTAACGTAAGCCTTTAACGCAATTTTGAGCAATTAATACATGTATTTAACCCAATTTTCAGCAACTAATGCAAGCATTTATGTAAAAACACATTCGTCACATACACACACAACAAGGATGAAAATAAACAAATTATATTTCCTTTTTTCGGAGGGAGGGGGTCATTCAACGCGTCACATGTGTCTATACATTTTTATGTTAAATACAAATTGTTCGTTGCAGTATATGTAACAACGCCTGAACATTTGTAGCGTGAATTTTTAATCATACTGAGAAGACTTTTCGGTAGGGGAGATTCAATCTAAAAAAATAAATTCGAACAATAATAAATATGTGATTTTAGAATAAATCACAATTTAAATAAAATTATAAAGCATATTAAAAACAATTATAACGACCCCGTATTACTCCTCTCAGAAACTTACCTTCTTTAAGTTAGAGGGAGAATCATGACCCCAAGGTATCCTAGTGGTTTTTTTTTTTCTTTCTTATGAGGCTTACTGTCTTTGATAAATACAGGTGACACGACAAAAAGATCTTAATTGTCTATTCCGATTTTCAATCCCCACCCTTATCAGTCAATTTTATCACTCTCTCTTACGTATAAATCACATTTTCACATGGTTTAATGGAGCATAGCTACAGTGGCTCTCAAAATTGAATATACACCTTCCTTTTTTGAGATTAAAAGTATAAAAAAAATTAATATTGAATATGTATGTAAATTTAATATATATCTAAGTGATAAAATACATTTTAAGAAATATACTAGACGTAGAAACAAGTATGAAACTCGCTTAGTAAATTAATTACATAATTTTTAAGCAGAAACTACATATTAAGTCACAAAATTGAATATAGACCTGGCACAACTTTTAAATGAAAACTTAAAAAGACAAACTAATAATTTGATTGCACACCCTTTGAAATTAATGACAGCTTCCAGATGATGTGGCATTGATAAAATAATAAGATTTGGGGCTGTTTCACTTGTGATTTTAGCCTATTCTCCTCTTAAAACAGTTTTTAAGTGGTCTTTACTCGTGATATGGTGCTTTTGGACAGATTTTTCCAACTGTGATTATTAATTTTTAATTACTTTGAGATCAGGTGATTGTGGTGGTGGGTGAAACTGCGTTCTACAGTTGTACAAGATCCATAATTGAACAATTTTAGCTACATACTTAGGATCATTATCGTGTTGAAAAATGAAAATCATTTCTAAACACAACTTCTCAGCACTTTGCTTTAAATTATTTTTTCAGAATGTTCAAGTATTGAATTTTGTCCATGATCCCATCGATAAACACTAAGCCCCCACACCATATTGATTGACATACAGCCCATATGAGTACAGAGCCACCTCTATACTTGACATTAAGAATAAAGTTTTTAGAAAGCAACTCACTGTTATGCTTCCACCAAACATAACATCGCCCATCATTTCCAGAAACATTACATTTGCTCTCATCAATGAATGTAACATGATTTCAGAAGTCTGGAAACATTGAAATATAATTTTCAGCAAATGAAAACCTTTTTCTCCTGGTTTCGCTTAGAAATGAAAAGTATTCTGTTGGCCACACTACCATTAAAGCCTGCTTTCCTGAGTACTCTTCTAATTGTTTCTGCGGAAACATGTCTTTGTATCATAGAAGAATTGGTTGCGGAAATTTTTGGAGCACTCACCTATGGAATTTCAGTCACTTTTCGTAGATCCTCTTCTTGGTTCTTTCGTCTAGGATCTCGTCTCAACTCTTTATACTTTTTGATGATTTTTTGAGCGTATGCGTGACTTCAGTAAATTAACTATTCTTGCAATTTTTCTAAGAGATTTAACTTCTTCAGTCATTTTAACTATCAGCTCTCTAGCTTTAACTGCAGTGTCTGATCTGGTAGACATTTTGAAGATTAAAAATTAATATTACTACAAGAAAGTTATACATTAGGATCTAAATCCAATGTTAGTATTAAACTCAAAAACTTTCGTACAATAGTAGTAGCTAATTTATCACATTGTGGTCGTTTTCTACAAAGTGTATACTTAATTTTTTGATATGAATTCATGTTCTTTAGTCAGAGAATGAAATTATTTTATTATTATATTAACTTCATGTTTATTTTTTGGATAAATATCTTATTTAAGAAGTGATTTATCATTCCTATTAAAAAACTTTCACACAAAACTTTTTACCATATGTTTGTATTTTCATAGTAAGGAAAGAGAAATATATACACTCAATTTGGTAGCCACTGTATATTTGGCTCTTGCACCATAAGATAACTTCCACTCACTTCTACCCACTCTCCCGTCTGTTACTAATTGTTTCACTTTCCTTGAGGGTTATAGTCCTAGATCTTTTTATTATTTTTCTTGAGATTTCTTCGATTTCTCCTTAGATTACGAACGCAGGTTACGATGCCTCATTTTGATTCACAAAATCGTTATAATGTTTAGCTTATAATTATATTCAATATCTAATAAAGATAAAATTAAATAAAGAGCTTAAGACTATCATCTATCAGCCATTTTAATTTTGTGAACGTAGTGTTAATCCTATGGAATTTCTACATACCTCCTAATATCATGAGTTTTGAATTTATTTGAGTGCAATGATTTGTATCCAAAAGAACACAAAAAAAAACAGTAAATTTCTTAAGAATTACATTTATCTTCCGAATTTTTTAAACATATCTATGTCTATTTTAATGATACGTATGCGTGGGTTTTTCTATCTTAAAAAATAAATTTAACTATTTTCAAAATTTATTGGATAAGAAAAAAGTAATACCACAGAAATATTTATTATTTTTTTGTTATTTTGGATAAACTTTAATGCATTCAAATAAATTCAATATTCAGGATTTTAGGAGGAAAGTAGAAATAGTGTAATATGAACATTAAATTCTCGAATTCAAAATGGCGGAAGACGAGTACCTTAACGTTTGTGTTGTTTGTGGTTGGATGGTTGGTTTTATTAACTACGCACTAAAAGGAATACGAGGGCTATTGACGACGGACCTCGTAATTTTGAACCACGGTGCAGGGACGAGATTTCCCCCCCCCCCATCCTAACTTCGGATGTTTGAGTCAAATTCGATATTTATTCAAATATGAAGAGGGTCAAATGAAATACATACTCTCTCTTGTCCATAATTATAATATGAATTTATAATTAAAATTAAGAATCCTGAATTCAATTACATTGAAACCTATAGAAATTTTCCAGAATAAATAAATAAATAAATCTTAATTAATGAGACGATTTCAATTAGCAATCAGTAATTGGTTTTCACGCAAATTTTCAAATATCAATTAATTATTCAAAGTCAACATCCATTATATTATCAAGACAAAAGATATAGTTAAATATTGACAATAGTGCTAATTAGAAAATACTAAATGCGTATCACGTTTAGTATTTTTCATTAATTATTTAAACTTCCATTATTGTTAATCAAAGATAGGAGTCAAGAGGGATGTTGAGAATTAACATCCATTAGGCTTAAATGAAACATAATGTATCAACTATAGTTGATTATTATGTTCATCACTGATATAAAAATTGTTGATCACCGATGTAATAGCTCTTTGTTGTAATCACCACGAATTTCTCGCATAATTTCAATGATGCCTAATGCTTAATGAAGCAAATGTGCCTTTCTCATGCTCTTGGTTAAAAGTTGTATTTCGCTATTATCAGAAGTTACAAGTTTGCGTGACGGAAACAATTCGATGCTCGTGCTTCCTTCTTCTCTAAAAGGAGAGAGGAGAAATAATTATTTGATAGAGTACTTCGTCTACGTGAAAATGTTTTTCAATATAATTCTGAAGTTTTATGAATATTTTTTCATAAAAATAAATTAAGTATTAATCTATTTAGAATTAAAAAAGAGTTTTAAACGCAGGATGTGATAATAAATACGAAATGTTCGTGTAAATGTTTGGAAAATTTTTAAAAATTGAGTTGTCGAACGCTATATAGGAATTAAATTTGTTTCTGAAATCCAATTTGTGGATAAATTTCTACTAAGACAAACTGCTAACTTTTTTTCAATTTCTCAAAAACGCAGAACGGTGGTTTTACAGGAAAAAATGGATTTTTAAAATTTTAGATGTTTTTTTTCTCTCTTTAGAAATCTTTTAAAAAATTTCAATGTTCAGAACAGTTTTTTTTTTTTTTTTTGCCTATTTGCTTGCAAAAATAATATTCAGTCATTTTACAGATTTGCTTTCTTTATTGTATAATTACTAGGATCAAAAAGTTCTTCAAATTGATCAGTAACAATTTATTTATATCATTTACAGTATTTTAAATTATTTACAGTACAAACTTGTACCAACGTTCATATAACTGTATTACTACAATCGTGGGGAACAGTTTTGTAAAATTTCTTCAGCTGCTCGTCATGTTTCCTATCACCTCTTCTGAATGAGCACACACGTACAAAACGGCTTATCTTCAATTTTATTTTCAGCAGTGGAAACAGGTCAGAATACGCTGGTACTAAGTCAGGAGAATATGGAGGATGTTGCAGAGCGATAATATTGCGCTTAGAAAGGTGACAATCAGGAAGCGAGTACCGGGGCATTGTCATGCAAAAAAATGACAATTTTCTTCTCATTTTAAGGTTATTTTCATCTCATTGTAAATTATAGCTATCTAATAGTCTCAACGTAAAGTGTTTTGTGGACAATTGATCTCATATCCAGGTGCGAAATTTGTCCAACATGTTAAACCTTCTCATCTGCGGTGGAAAAGAAGGAAAACCAACTCTAAAGATAAGATTCAGTGCTTGCTCGATTTTGACGATAATGCTTATACCACTCGAACGTAACCGTTTTTCGCTACAGCTTTTCCGTAACCCTTTTTCTCGAACGCACAAGTTAGATAGTTTGGATGGATGATGGAGTACATAGGTCTTGCGCCCCAGTCGATATGCTATTGAATGAGTGGTGTCGGCCTGTTACTAGCCCATACACAAATTTGAATCAATATTACGCGCTTAGGGGAAATTTTTTAAAGTATCCTTAGCGGTGCGAAAAGTCACGTGTTTGTTGACGTCATTGATGCTGACGCGTCTTAAATTTTATTCGATAGAAATTCGATTTAATTCTAATAGAAAAGGAACCTTTCTTAATTTCCATATTGCTTTCTTCTATGTGCAATTGTTTTTAATAATGAGTGTACATATATATATATATACACATTTAAGTTGAATTAT
>BMAW01113595.1:0-16074 GCA_019974015.1 Nephila pilipes
GTAAATAAATATAAAGATTTTAGAACTACACCTTTATTACAAGATTGGAGTACGTATGTTTGGAGTTTTGTGTGTGTTTTATAAGTCTTGTTAGGGGTGATTTGCTTGCAAAAATATTATTCTTTTTTTTCCTTCGTGTTTTAAATAATATATATGTTTAAAATTGTTTTTGTTTTTAAGTTTTGGGTTTTTATTTATTTTACTTAGTTGATTTTCAATGTCTTTGAGTGTGCTTTTAGACTCTTTTCAATTGTATTTTTGGTTTCATAATAATTTTTTTTAACAATATAGTTTGTTGATGGGGGTAGTTTCTCCAATAATGTTAGAGTAACCAAACCAAACAGTGTAAAGCCTGTTACAACTTTAAATGCATTACTTTTTTTTTTTTTTTTTTTTTTTTTTTTTTAAATTCCTAAATCTTTTTATATATTTTTCTGGTTTTTGTCTATTTATTTTTCATTTAATTAACTTTCTATTGAATTGATAATTCTTCTTTTATATTTAAATTTGAATAATGTATTATTCGGTTTGGCTTATTTTTTAATAGCTCAATTATGATTTTTACATTTATTATAACGTTAACTTTTGAAATAACTTCTAAGTGAATTTGTGATTTTTAAAAATTTATGTTTTTCAATTAAATACAAATTTATATATATATGAAGAGCCCACGTTTTAAACTTTTTAACTTAATTTAGATTTAACACTCAATCAATTTTTTTGAGAATCTTACTACAACTTTAATTTTCTTCTAGGATATTCTGATCATAAATAACGTGATATCGGTATAAAAACTGCATTTTTTATATTGTCATATAAGGTAGGATTTCACTCGTGTAGCCATCTTTTGCACTTTAATTCTGAATGGTATGAATATGATAATTAAAATGCGTAAAGCTACTCACATTCATCCGATTTTCTTCGAAGATTTGACGATTCTGCGTTGATAGGAACTAGAATAAAGCATAGATATTTTTTTAATGTCCTAGGTGATTGTAGGTTGGGTAGAATATTCTGATATCCGTCGAACGGCATTATTTTTTTTTTTTTATTACATTTAAAGTCTGTCCGGGCCTATAAAAAGTCCCATCAAGTGGTGCCTATCAACATTTCTGTATCCAAGTACTAGTTAGTGTCCAGCCCGACCCTGGATCTCTAGTTAACTTCCCAGACGAACATGATACTCATTTTTCAACTCGGGGGGAGGGGGGAAGAAGGGCTGAGTTGACCCATAACTAGATACCCAAGCCGAGAATGGAACTAAAGTACTCCCTCTATAATTCGGCACTTGACCTTTACGTCCCTGCCATTATTTCGGCATTTTCAAACAAATTGATAAGTCATAGAAAATTATTTTATTCCTTCCTCTTCGATGGAATAATGTAGGTTTACGATTCAAAGCTACGTTTTATGTAATTTTAGCTATTCTGTGTGTTTGCGTATACTGTATTTAATTTTATGCAATATATAGCTTTCGTTGTTTAAATGCATTATTACGAGTGATTTTCCAATAATCTGGCGGTGTTTTGGTCCGATACCTGCCAAATTACCGAGAGAGTGCTGTATTATTATTGGGATTTCTATGCGTAAAATTCAACCCAGACTACTTTCTTATGTGGATATCTATGATAATATCGAGCTCTTATTCTCTTTATGTGAAAGGCGTATATTTTATACTTCAGTGGAGCCCTTAAAGGAGAAGGAGGTAACGTAATTTGCTGTGCTTGTTATAAAGATAAAGCTCTAAAATCGTTACATTTATATGCTATAAACGTTATATCGCCTTATATATTTGCTATCAATGTTATCTGGCTATATATATTTGCCTTATATATATCACCGCATATATATAAGGCAGACATAAATTTGCCAGGAGAGGATTTGTATTAGAGGGAGACTATATACGATTACTCGTAAGCCCGTGATACCTTTACATGGTTTCAAGGTCAAAAAAGTTTTTTTTTTAAAAGTTGAACAAAATAAACTAATTTATTATAAGTCAAGCGGAAAACGAAAGGAAGCTGTCAGCATTTCTCGAATCAAAATTTCGCAACATATGAAACTCGTCTGATATATTCTTAAAAATTGTAAATAAAAATTTAATTTAATTCGTGGTGTGAAGTTTCTGGAATACTCTTAAGTCATTTTGATCAACCTTAGTATTGAATGCCTTGTAGAATATCTGGATATTGTTTGAGGGTTTTTTTAATGCACGTGCTGATCAAAAAACTGAAAAACGTATTACTATATAAAAGATTTAATTTACCTTTTACAACTGAGAGGGAGTTTCGATATTATAATTATTCACCGTGTTTTTAATGTCTGCAGAGGAAAAGAGTCTTAAAAATTGTAATTTACGAGTAAAATGATTTTTTTTTATTATTATTATTCCTTGTTTTCTAGTAATTATTATTTAGCGGACGATTATTATTGCGTTTCTCTACGAAATTCTTTTCATAGGTCTCGTGACAGATAAACGCTTGTTGAAAATTAAATTTTTCGTCACTTTTCGCGAATTGGGTCAAGTATTTGCTTAATTAATGATAGATTGCTAATGAAGTTTAATCACGTGTTGTTTTCTGTTTCATCGTCGCTTTCCTAGCGATTGCTTTCTTTCATATCCAAAGAATTTGGTCTTGCTTGTCTTCCAATAATATCAGAGAGAATTAAAGTATGAGTTTTAACATGTACTGAATTTTAATTGGAATTACTTTCTACTAAAATGAAACGAAAACAAAAAGGAGTTTTTGATCCATTTGAAAATTTTTATATTAATTTTTTTATGGGTCCTTGCTTTCGTATCACATTAAAAATAATTTTAGTAGATTTTTTTGTAAAATAATGTATGGTTCTCTAAAATATCTGTAATATCGTTTTTGGTATAAAAAATACAAATTAAGAGTTTTTTTTCATGTGTATTATACTTTTCACATCCCTAAATTAAATTTTGCAATGGCTTATGATGGATGTAATGTGTAAATTTTCGAAAAGATTCGATTTTTTAAGAAATAATATTTTTCGCGCGATCTTACACTTGCTATCATCAATCTTGTCCAAGATCCTTTTCTAATTTTTGCATCTATGTTACAATTGTATACACTTTTTTTTTTATCAGACATGCGCTATCAGCAGCATCTCAAATCATCTCTGCTCATTGGATGTTAGTTGTTCATCTACCTGCCTCCCACATAAATTTACTCTTTGCTTTTCATTTTGATATTCAGATTAATGTTTACAGAAAATGCAACTGTACGAAGATAAACATTTTTTCTTCTGGTAGATCTTCAAAAAGATTTGTATTTCGCACATGTAGTAGATATAAAATAACTTTTTATTGTTTAAAAAAAATGTATATTTCTATTATTTAGTTGTTTCAATCAATTTTTTTAAAAAAAATATTATTTAATTCACTGTTCCCTCTTATAAAACCACAGGTAAGCAACAATAAAAAAAAAAGCAATTTCAATTAGAAATTACTTTTTCTGCAAATCCATTTCTACATGATAAGGAAAAGATGATGAAAAATAAATAAATCGTATTAAGCAATCGACGAGACTAAAAAGATCAAAACTCGTGACTGTATCTTCTCCCTTTTTATAAACCCTTCGTTCTGCTACACCTACACAAATTCCCGTCTAGAAACATAAATTTAGCACCTGCTCAGAGTGGGCTTATCGAGCAGTCATATGTGGGGAAGCCAAAAGGTTAGAATAAATTATGCGTCGACCTGTTTATCGATGGGAGTTTATATAATCGAGGGAATTTAGAATACTTTAACATGTGATAGAACATGTATCTGTGTTAAGATTAAATTGACTTTCATTTCATCCGTTTTATTATATGTTTGCACTTACGCATTTGTAGTTAGTAATTGTTATTATAAATATTGTGTTCTGTTACTAGAGCATGCGTATCAATAGTTTGAAATAAGTTTTTAGAAAATTCATTTAAACGTATCTAAAGTACATTTAATTGCTGATAAATTTTTTTTTTAGGAATTTGAAAGTAATGAATGCACTTAATTCACTTAATGTTTAGATTGTTTATTAGAGCGCATTCATTGTCTTTTTGAAGCCAATAGTGAGAAATATTTGAATGCTTGTGGTAGTGGAGTGGTCATGGTCACCAGCTTGCGATAAGTTCTGTTCTAGTCCTGATTCAACTAAAAATCTCACGTGGTATGATGGGCAACAGTAAAATGAAAGGAGCTGGTCCTCAAAATCCACCAGTGATGTGGAAGCAGCAACTAAGATGTTGTCGCAGTCAATTGACTGAGGTTCAAAATTTAAATATTCGTCCCTCGCCCTTTAAAAAGTAATTTACATTTTTTAAAGTATTTGAATGAAAAGAAATTGTTAATTTTTTTTATTATGAAATTAGCTATATTGTTATAATATAACGATAATTTACGGATTGTTCTTGATTTATAACCAGGATACATTTGCAAAGTCTATTGTATACACGCACAATGTTTGTGAGTGTATAAAATAGACTCAAGTCATAAAGAACAATTTAGCAAAAATTACTTTCATTGTGTAGAGGCACAATGAAAATTCTAAATGGAAATATCATTAATTTCAAATGTAGCGTATCGCTTTGAAAATGTATTTACATGGCACCACAACCGTCCAGTCTGCTTCACTCTCATATTTTCGAATTGAAGTGAAGCAAATACAAGGGGGGGGGGAACCGGGAGAAAAGTCGACTACCGGGTTGTTTGACGATAAATAAGATGTCCATAGGAGGCAATTAATTAATGGCTAAGAGGTAATTAACTCTGAATCATCATTAGAGAAATGACTCTGTAAAAAATCTTTTTTGTACACTGTAATGGATGTTTATGTGTATCATAAATAAATACCTAATCAATATGATGTTAAAGTGTCTGGCTATTCAGGCATCATTAAGAGTTGCTTTAAAAATCTTTATCATGTGTTATTACGGCCATTTATCATCATCCATACGTTTGATTAACGTATTCACTTTGTCGTGTGATTCCTCCAATCAGTGTTTTTCTACTGGCGGTATTAAAAGAGACGTTTTTGTCACCAAGGTGAGTCTGTACCATTCTCAGACAACCTTGTGGAAAGCACGAAAGATCAATATAAAACATTTATCGCTACTGGAGGTGACTGAATCCTTAGTAAGGGTCACGCATTTTTTTTTTTTTAAACATGAAATCCACGTGCCCGAAAACGTGAAGAAATTGGAGAATTTTATGAGTAAAACTTTTTTCCTTTAATTCTAGTTTTTCACCTTGGCAGTAGTTATTTTTTTTAACCATTAGAAAGGTTTTTAATATGAGATGATTCTTCAATATGAACACGGAAAAATATGTTAATCGACGTGAACAGGAAAATCAGATATAAAAATTTTATCGGACTACGTTTATAGACAAATCAAGTATGTATTTAAATGCTGATGATTCCACTTTCAATTTTCAAAAAACTTCTTTTCAAACGTTTATTTTCTCGTGAACAGTTAAGTTGTCACGTTGTTACACCCGCGTAATATTTCTATCTTCTTCCATTCCTTATCTTGATAAGTCAATCACAAAAAATACACTAACAGAAAGGAGATCATAGCAATAGTAACCAATGAGTCCAATTATAATGACAAGCAATTATTTTTATTCACTCTCTTGGATATCCGAATAGAGTTACCTTTTTTAGGTAGGTACAAGCATCATAACCCAGAGGCGCCCAAGGAATTTTTTTCTTTCCCATGGGGTTTATTGTCTTTGGTAAATGCAGGTGACACGACCCAGGGATATCCTAGCAATCTTTCTCTATTTTCGATTCTCCTTGTCAACCGATTTTTGCATTTTTTCAAACGTCTGGATCACAGTTGCACCTTGTGTGGTGCAACTTGGCCACATTTGGTTCTTGCGCCATTAAACTCCACCATCCCTAAGTTTTAAAGTTCAATGATTAATATTATTTTCTCTGGGTTTTAACTGCCGAAACGCGTATGTACTGACGTTCATAAAAGCTAATTTTATTGATATAATCGAACCGATCGAGTTCGATTTCTGAAGCAATATTTATTAAGAGTGCTCGAGCGCTGAACCCTTTCCTTCACTCTCCTGGGATTCTTCTGATCGCTGCTTAGATTACGAACGGCTTTTTCGGACATCTGATTTTGTTTCACTCTCACTAATTCTACCACTAACTTTCTAACTCCCTTATTATTCATTTCTTCACTGTTTATAGATGCAACTTAACTCTGTAACATTAATCTACTTATTATCAGAATTTTCGCTGATTGAGCGAGGTTTCATTTTAAGGGTCTTGGCAATTATGCGTGAATTCGTAGAAACGTGATTTTTCCAACCAATATAACTTAGCAATGAAAGAAAGTAGAGAGAAACTTGACACTTTTAACATATAATATTCATACATTCATTCTCATATTTGTACGTAATTGTAAAGAAATATTGAAAAGTTATAAATAAAATATAAATTAGGCACTTTATCACAAGTACGATTTCGAAAAACATCATTGATCAAAATGTACAAAAAATAATGTTATTTAGTAGAAAAATGTTCAGTTTTGAAATTGTACATACTTTTTAAAAAAAATTTGGAGAAAATTTTTAAATCTATTTTAATTCAGAAAATTTAGAAATGTTAAGAAAAAAAATCAACTAAAAGTTCAAATTATTCTTTTTTTTTTCTCCTGTTATTTACTTGACTAAAATTTGTTTGGTTAAAGAATGTCGTAAAGAAATTTATTTTAAACTTGTGTATAAAATTTCAAACTAATATGATATACAGTTCCTGAGAAATCCTGCACGCAAGCTAAAAAATTTTTTTTTTATTTTTATTTTTTTTTTTTTTAATAAAAAAAAATAAAAAAAAAAAAAGAAAGAAAGTTTAGAAGTTCGAGGGTCCCGAGACCCATTAAACAATAAATAAATAAATAAAAGAATATTCACCGTGAGTAGTTGTTGGGAAAATCGCGATAGAATATACCACAAAATGTTAATGCATCGTCTGTAGTGAATCTGCCAGTGAATCGTTGTGTTCTTAAAATATCTCCTGTCTAATTGTATGCGAATGCTTTCAACATTTCTTGTATGTAATTCTATATGTGCTGTTGAAAATTTCAGTGCTATTTCTTTTTTCGCTAGCTAGTATAAAGTGTATATATATATACATATATATATATATATATATATATATATATTTATATAAATTTTTTTTTTTTTTGTTAGTTAGTTAAATTTTATGCAGTTATTATTTGTCAAGTTTCTAGCTGCTTATTTTTCATCCTTTGAACAGTTTGCTTAGTATAACTTATATCCATCTTATTTTTGAACCTAACTTAGATGGTAGTATATTATCTGGACCTTAGCATCTTATCCTGAGTATCCACACCACGCTTTTTTTAGAGATTTTGATTAACATATTTTATGTGTGTTAGCACCTTTTATTCCACGCTACACTTTATAAATATAATATTATTAGTTTGTTATTTATTTTTTGTAATTTGTGAATGAAAAAATCTTTTTTATTTTCTTTTTATCATGGAGATGTGTGGTTTTGTAGCTTTCAAAATTCAGATTCATAAAAAATAATTCAGCAATGCGCAAATAATTAAATTTATTAATAGATTATGGGTTTTCTACAAAAAGAGGATTGCTAAATTAATTTCTAAATTTAATTTTTTAAAAAAAAATTAAACAATTTTTTTGTATATCAAATTACTGTAACTTGCTTCTCTAAAATTGAGAATATAACTTTTATATTTTTAAAATTCATTACTATATTATCTCGAATATTCTCATCGGTATTAAAATATTACGTTTGTTTCGGCGAGTTCCGCTGTAAAATCTAAGCTACAGAAATTCGTTGTTTGGTTTTTATTTGAGCATAATATTTGGTTTTGCATAATTTTTATTTTTATTTTAATTTTTAGGATAATTTTCGATGTGTCTTCTTCCGAAATCTGGTTGTGATAAATCTGAGGTTGATTTTGTTCTTTAACATAAAAAAAAAGAACATCAAAGTCAAAAAGGGTTCTTTTAGAACAATTTATAAGTGTATATGTATTACCCATCCTTATCCGTCATTCTGTCTCAGATGCTATTATATTTTTTTTCTTCTGTTGTGTGTCTGGTGACAGTCGATCCGAATCTCCTGTGCGAGAAAAATCGAAACTATTTCGACCGTTCAATGGATAGTACCTCATATTAATGCACCTGATTCATTCCTCCCTCAACTGACCTTGTCTGAGGTGTCTCTCTGTAACACGTAAGATGCTTCGTAGCTTTTCAACTCTATTAATCTAAAATCAAACGAGCCAAATTTTATTATTTTTACTTTTATCATGACTGTTTTCTGTTCCATATTTAAGTGAAATTCATTTATTAGCATCTGAATAATTCTTTCTAATCAGCAAAAACTTTTCTTTTTTTTTTTCTATTAGTCTTATTTTTTTAAAAAAAGTCCATGATTTGTAATTAAATTCTTAAATTGTAATCCATAAATTAATCTCTGCTCAGATTAAAGCAATCTGAAATCGAATATCTTAAATTGAATTTCCAAAATTTAGCCTCATTCTCGGTTTTAATCACTCTAAGAATTGATCTAATTTCCAACATACCGGTATGCGTGTATGTCCCTTACTGTATTCAATGGTAAATTGACTTACATTGGTTAACTACTTGAACTACGGTATGCAAAATTAATTGACCATTTATTTAATTCTGTAATAGGATCCAAGTTGCAATATCTCTGTGCTAAGAGATAGTGAATATGGATTTTGCTTGACTATTGGATTGTGTATAAATATCGTATTGTTTACATTAAGTAGAAGATTTTTTTTTTTTTTTTTCTTTTTCTTTTGAAAAGTTGTTTGTGTTGTAGAGGCATGCTCAGTTACTGAAAATATTGTACAGTTCTAAATAGACTGAATAGGTTGAAATTATCTTAATTACTAATTAAAAATCTATCCAAAAGTAATTAACTCTCATGTAAAAATTCAATTTCTGTTCGCGTGTCATATGCCTAGAATACGTACTCAGGGGTGAAGAATTCGTAACTTAAATTGAGAATGTATTTTCTACTTAGCTTTGTTATAAGAATAAGAAGACTATTTTTTTTTCACACAGTGATTAAACCATGTAAAGATAGTAAACTTATCATTTTTAATGAAATCGCATTTGTGATTGTATCACATTTTTCATTGCAAAATTCTAATATTCTCTAAAGCTGTGCAAGAAATCGTATATTGATCGATTTATATCAATCCTTTAGATGGTTTAACATTATTGAGATTTTACTGTGTGTGGAATTTTTAATATTTTAAAAGTTTAAACCTGTACAGTGTGAACACTAAAATTGCTTTTTTTCCCCTATAGAAATGATAGAATTTTATTATTATTTATCTAGAACTTTATTTTATAATTATGATTCTTTGCAAGCGGATTATTATTATTTCCTCTCATTCTGCCAATTCATCTTGAATCCTATGTCAAATTAATGTGAGTTCAAAACGATTTTCTCTCGTATTCATTTCCCCCCTTTATTAGATTGAATGAAGTATTTGATTGATTGTTATTGGATAAAATTGTACCCTAACATTTTAATTATCTTCCTATCATATTTTTTTTTATGCTATAATGGATTTCTTTTAACGGCGATTACATTTCTGGGACGTTAACTCGGGTAACAGTTGGCTCATTAAGTGAAAAATATGTTTTGGATTTTCACTTATTTTAATTATCCTTTTAATTTTATAGTTTTTCACTAATAATTCACAACATAAGTTTCCCCCTAAATATTCACTCTATCATAATTATCTTTGAACACAACTCTTTAAAAAAATTAAGACTTTTACCAAATTCGTTTATTTTACTTTCATCGACTTACTCACTATATTTGTTAAATATAATAATTTGTGTTGTTGTGACTTATTCCTCATGGTCTAGTTGAAGGCTAGACAAACTCCACTAGACCATAAATTTTCAAGAAATAATAGGCGAGTCGGTGGAGGTGATGTAATTATATAACTCTTTTAATTAATGGAAAAAATTACATTAGGTACAAGTAGGAAAGTCTTTCTACCCCTTGTCAAAAATAGACTCCTATTGTTCCCCCTGGCAAGTTTACAAATGGTGGTTTGTGCGTCACTATCTCCATTAATGGTAAAGGAACCACCAGGAATTAGTCTGTTATACCATGAATAAGTGGAATTTGTCTTCCATTACTGTTGGTTTGAAATTTTTATTTTTGAATAGGTTTCTAGGAAAGTGAAGGAGGTATTTAGACCTGATAAATAAATTAGAATATACTTCCAAGGCCGGAATATCGGTACTTTTATTACCATAGAGTTTTATATGAGACTAAACCCACCGAAAGCAGATTTCATGTTGCTGTGAAAGATATTTGAGATTTTCATGAACAGAAACATCAGTTATGTCGCCGACCTCAATCCAATTAATCACGTGCTGTATGGAGTGCACTGCGGATGTCTAACAAGATCTAGATATCGACGAATGAAGTTTCGGTTTTAAAAACATTAAATGCCACATCAAAAGCAAGATGCTCTGGTCCAAAAAATGAGAAAAAAATATAGATTCGAAATCTTGAGCTTATTGGAGAAAATAGGAACCTTAACGAAGACACCATTGCTACAGGTATTTTCTGTCATCAGTATCAATTTGAATGACAGAATTTGGAATTAAGTTAATGATTTCAAAAGCGAGATGGCATAGAGATAATGCCGTCCAATCATGATTTTTGTTAGTTTCGGTCTTGAGTTCAATTTGGAAATGAATTCTTGGCAGATATTCTTGAGGGTTTGTGATTGACTTCAATAAATACTGCTAATCATTTTGGTCTAACCAGACCATCAAATGAATCCGAGACTATGGACTATTTCTTTTCTGTCTTTGATTGTAAGATCAATATCTAAGAAATGCATATGTTCGATTATGGTCACTAGAACCGTAAGGCTTGTTAAGATATTTAAAAAGTTCCATTTCTCTCAAATTTAAGGATTGAAGATCGTGAATTTATTTATTGAATGGATTTTCTAAATTTAAAATTTAAAGAATATGGGTTAAGTTTCTCGGATGGCAACCAATTATTATTTTGCTACCTCCTTTTATAAAAAAAAAAATTGCAGATCTTTAAAAAATATGTATTCTCCACCTTTTATTTAACTTAATTATATTATTGCTTTGTAATTTTAATTGTTATGAACTCTCATTATAATTTTTTCCTGATATTATTTTCAAGTGTTAATTTGTTATGAGTTGTGTAAATTTTGGATGTAACAATTCATTATAATTTGAAACTATTGTTTTAAAACAAGATTTCGATTTATGATTGTATCTTAATTTTTTTTAAAGTAACATTCTTGTAATTGCTAACAGCTATAAGTTTTCCTACCGTAGGTCAATTACTTTTTCCAATATTCCTTATTTTCTGATTTCTTAGTTACACGGAAAAAACTATATAAATTTCTTATGTTAGAATTTTTTTTGTTTAAGCTATAAAGTTATAATTTCTGTAAGTGTGAAATTATTCATTATGCTTTTTTTAAACGCTTGTGTGCGCGTCTCCCTTGTAATAGATATTATGTTGGGAAATTCAAATTCTAGAAATTTTTCATTAAGTATTAATCTTATGAGTTTATGTCACAATTTAAGAAATTCGATGTTTTGAATACATGTTAACTTTTTAAAAGTCGTGGTATCACACAAGATATTAAATTTAAAGAGTAATAATTATAATTTATTTACAAATAGTAGGCGAGCAATCAGAATGTCAGAAAAAGAATTTTTTTTAAAAAAAATTTTAACCACTCAAGGGGCTATTGTTTAGTCAACGAAAAATGTTCAACCGAGCAGTTTTCAAAATTTTACTGTGGAAGATTTTGCGTATATCTTTGCTGCTTTCACCAATAATGAGATTAATTAAAAAAAAAAAAAAAAAAAAAAAAAAATTTTTTAATTTTAAAATTTTTTTTATTATTAAATTAAACAAAAATTTTTTTAATTAAAAAAAAAAAAAAAAAAAAAGTCAACTTTTTTAATTGTAAAAGTTTTTGTCATATTAAATTAATCCTAAATTTTTTGCATTGAAATAAAATATATAATAATTATGCTTTTTTACTTTGGCAATAATTACATTTGACTTAAATTAAATTCGATATATTATCGTTTGCTTTAATTCTAACATTAAATTTAGTAATTTGATTTTTATAGCCTAATCGTTTGTTTTATTCTTTTTGTTATAAAAAATTGTAATTGTTTTTGTTTGGTAGAAGTTTGCATGTTTGTAATGTAATGAAACGATAACGTTGGAATAAAGAATGCAATAATATAGGTGAAAATAGACATTTTACTGTTGAATTTTTAGATAATTATTCAAGACAGAGTTATTTTACGGGTAATGGTATAATCAGATTATATAAAACTTCTTAGAATCCAACAATTAGTTATATTATTGTGATTATATATATATCTGTGTATGTGCGTGAAACTTTGCGTAGGGCTATTTTATTTTTATTTTTTTTTTATCTACGCAGCTGTGTCTTGATTGATCTTGAAATGTTAACTAAAGAAAATATACAATTAGAAAAAATTCTTTAGTCTTTTTAATGCTTTTGATATATTTTTATGCGTTAGGTCGTTGGCCTGCCATTTTCAATTTCTTTCTTAAATCTAGCCTATTATATTTATTGGAATGGAATAAAATATATTAGAAATAGAAAAAAAAAAAAGTTGCTATATGTTTAATTTCTTCTTCCATTTTAAAAAAATATCTGAAAATACATTCAAAATGGAAAGAAATTTGCAATTTATTAAAAATCTTTTCAAACTCTTTTGTACGCACTTTATTGTTTTCTAGTAAGCACAAGTTTTAATTCGAATTGAGAATTATAATAATTGATAATGAAAATCCATGGAATTCATATTTTATTATTCTATTCCTAAATAGCATACATGCAAGAGCTTAAATTACTTATCTATTTATTCATTTTTTTTAAAAAAAAAAATCTTGTAATACGTAATAAGGAGGGGAAAAAATGTTTCAGGAATTTAATTTGTATGTTAGATGGGTGAATCGTCCTAAGTGAAAAGTGAAAGGTCAATAAAAGAATGAGCTATCACGCATTTCGAAGTTAATGAAATGATTTTGAATGCATCTTATATTTTGTTGCTTGACAGCGTAGCTCTGCACTTTAATTATATCAGGGAAAATTGCTCTTAATTATCCCAAAATACTAGACGTACTTACATCTTTTTCAATGAAACACTCTGCATATTTATTTGTTTCTCCCCTTATTAACAGATCTCAAACTGTAATTTATGATGTCTGAAGTGGATGCAGTATTATTTTAAAAGAACGTAAGTGACATGCAATTCGACAACTGCACTGAAATCTTCATTCCAATCATACAGAAAAACTAAAGTTTTTTTTTTTTCCAATCTTATTTTCTGCTGTTTTTTTTAACATGTTTCTTCATGAATGTAAGATGCACGAAATAATACACACGATAAAAAAAAATATTTGTTTCTAAAAATAATCGGTTTATTTTTAATAATTCTTTTACTTCACTTTTTATGGTCTATTGTTTAACTTTTCTATATCCACAATGCTGAATTAAAACGCTTTCAATAGTCTAGGTGGACTTACGGTTCACTAAAATTAATTGGGTTGAAGTTAGAGAGAGAGGAGTAGTTTCAAAGTAAAAATGTTGTCTAATAATGTTTTCGTGTGTAACAGATAGAAATATTTGTTTTTCTGTTGCTCTGGATATATCGTGCTTTTACTTTATTTAAACTTTCTTTTCGTGAAAAGTTATTCTTTCCTCTAAATGTAGTTCTGAAATATGGGTTCAATTTATAATGTTTGTTTTCTGTTGTGGAGAAAACGTGATTTTAATTTTCTGGAATAAATTGTCCGGTAAGCTGGCTATACTGGTTTTTTGAAGTCAATGCCTCCCTCACAGAGGAAGCGGCAGTTTAACTTCTCAACAAGAAATAACATGGAAAACACAAAGAGTACGTTTTGGTTAACATACAATAAAATTAGACTGTTAATTTTCTTCAGATGTATTTGCATGCTATCGACGAACTTAGCGTGTGATTCTATTGTTTGTAGCGAGGAATAATTTTCTTTAAAACGTAGATATGTTTGAGTGTTTAAGAATTGGCATTATCTTTAATGGTGTGTAGTGAAGAGTGACTGAAGTATGAAGTAGATTATAGTGATTTGTGTATTTTTAAGATTAGCGTCTGTGTTAAGAGATTTTACTCTCAATTTCTTGCATCAAGTGGGTTGTATAGCAGCGAATTGGGTGCGAATGTTGATTTGAGATACGAAATATTCATCTTTTCTTAAACCGTATAATAAAATTAATTCTTATAATGGGTTAAAATTTTGCATGTATATTTCCCTGTTAAAAAAACATTAAAAATTGTATATTGATTCTGTGTTATTTTAGTAACTTGAATTGATTTAGGTGGGGGGAATGAAAATATTATTTTATATGAGCATAGTGTTCTCTGTAGCGAGTTTCTTAAATTGTTTCACATATTCCTTTAGAAATTTACAAATGATTAATGCAACTGACCTTGGGTGTTAAAACAATGTCTTCATAAAAAAATGGATTTTATAGAGGTAAGATTAAATTCTGTTCTTCAAAATAGGGACATTCTTAGCAAGTATTTGTTATTGAGAATGAAGAATAGCTATAAAAATCGTATGGTAATTTTTATAATTTTATTTTTACAATAAAAATATAATTAGAATCATGTTCCATTACAAAATAATGAGACAGCTTCCGTGCATTCATTTTGAATTCAAAGGCTATCTTAATAACATGTTCCGAAGAATTTTTATAATTTGTTTCTATATTAATATTTAAATTTGTTTTATATTTATAGTTTTTTGGGAATTTAAAATCTTAAAAATTGGCATGTTACAAGATGAACGAATTTATTTATTTATTTTTTATATTTAAATAAAAAAAAAATAAACTTTCGATGTTTTTCTTTTTTTCAAAACTTTAAAGTATTTATTGTGACAGTTTATTAATTACGCGAATCTTTCACTATTAAATGGAAAATTTATATTTTAATTTTCAGCTAAATGTGTGATAAACAGCTGGTTTTTAATGTAATCATCCTGTCTGTCTCTAAAATCGAGGTCGCCGATTTGTCTTATGTTGGTGGTATTTTTATCCTTGTCGATCGAAAAGGCGAGGTCCGAGTTTTATTATTTTTCCTAAGTCATAAAAAAATCAGTAATGCAATTTGCGTCTGAAGCAGATACTGTAATCTCTCCATATTATAATTCACTGCAACTTCGAAACCTTTCGGACTAGATTTCACCCTTTTTTAAGTTTTCCTTTTTCTTACCGTAATTTTCTCTTCTTTTTTAATTGCATTTGAGTATGTTAAACGATTTTGCTTTATTAGAGTGGTAGTTAGAAACTACTTATATGAACGTTTATCAACGTAATTCATAGACTGGAACAGTACTTGAAAATTATATTGCTTCTTTGAAAAAAAAAAAAAAAAAAGAGCAAATATATTGATAAGAGTTTAATAAAACTTAACAGTAAGTTGCACTAATTATGTAAATGTTCGTGCATCTATTAATATTCTTAGGGTATTATTTATTTATTTAATGTTACATATTTTTATAGAAAACTTGACTCTATTCATTTTATTATCAACTGTATAAATTTAATAGCTAGATTGTCACTTTTTTGTACAAATCCATGCCGTTGATCTTTTCACTCCAAATTTTGCAAAATTCTTCACTTATGTTTGGTAGTTACCGTAAGAATATTATAGCCATTTCAAAATGAGGCATTTTTTTAAAAGTTTTTTTGTCCAACTTCTTCATTGTAAAAATGAATAATCCTTAGTGGTGTTTGTGTGAATACTCTTTTTGAATGTTCACAAAACTAAGTGGTTAAGGGAAGGGAGGAAGAGAAAGCACCTTATTATGGTAAAAAAAATGAAAACTTTTATACGTTGAAGGTCATTTTATCCTAATATTGTCTGATTAGTAATGTGTATCATTAGATGAATATCGCGTGAGTAAA
>BMAW01113604.1:0-19318 GCA_019974015.1 Nephila pilipes
TGTGTGTGTTTGTATGTGTGTGTGTGTGGTTGATTATATATTATTTTTTTAAATATTGTATAAATTTACAGAGTTCGCGTTTTCGCGTATTTAATTAATAAAATGTAATTCGTATTACAAAACATTTAATAAATCAATTCAAAAACATTTTAAATTCTTGCGTATATTTACAAATTCCATAGTATTTAAATAGTATTACTAAGGAATTGTAATAATATTTATTTCCTTAGTGATACTATGAATACTTATGTGATGCATTGATTGACTAATTGTGTATTAATGTGGCACTAGAAGTAACACAAGATCTATTGGTGATGTACCTTGTAATTTTTAGCTCCATTCAAGTGAAAATGACGACACCTGAACTAGAACAGCCTTCTCCAAACTTCCGCACCAAGCCATGGGAGGATTTAATGCGCGTCAGGCCCTTTACACGGCAGATCTTTAGTGACATCAGAGCTCTAACCCCCAATTTGACAAAATGACTTTGAGTCTGCTACTATGACCACTATGCTACCGTAGCTCCAAATCTTGATAAAATTTTCAAATCAGAACATCATGCTCTCATTCTGTAAAAAAAAACTTTCATCTGAATTATCTAAAGGAGAAATCATATTGTAAATGGCAAAGGTCAGAATTTTTCATTTATATCAGTTTCAGAGATTGAAGAAAGCGAATCCTTTTATTATAAGCAGTTCCTCGAAGAATTTACGAGACAAGAAAAGTGGAAAAGTGCCTCGAAATAACGAGCATTTGCGTGATGATAGCCAGATATTTCATAATGAATTGAATTTGGAAGAAATTGGGGGCATCAAAAATCCTTATATTCCTAAGTGTATGATATCATTTTTTCATTCGTTTATTTCAATCGTGCTTCTCATTTTGTGAATTCCGCGGTTTTGAAATTCCATTTTAGACACGATTAGGTATTCAATTCGTGTTAAATTTTTATTACTCCATATATTTTTTATACATAAAATTGAAGATATTAATATTTCACAATGGATCAGAAAAATAGTCACAAAAAGGACTGAAACGAAACATTTAATAAAAAGGTTTCTGAAGAAGTAATTTTCCTTATTGTTTTCTATATATTAAAATCCGGTAACATTTCTTCCTTCCATTGCATCGAAATTCAATTCTGAGCACATTTTGAAATTTCGAATGGAATTTAAGGGAAAACATGCTTATCTATATAATGACGGTAAGCAACATGTAATTTAAATTTAATATATTGTGTAATAGTAAAATATTGTGATTTCCGAATAGTGTATTTATTGCAACTGCTGTATTGCAAACGAGATTGTTCCAAAAGTATCCGTGTTAGGAATGTAAACAAAGGTATTAGGAATGATTGATTGATTGTTTATTAACGTCCTACTTAGAGGAAAGACGAAGGCTTAGTGATGACAGATCTCGTTATTCTGAACCTTGCACAAGTGCCAAGAACGACACCGAATCTGTTCTCTCACTCTCCAAATTCCATATGATGCCAGTGTGAGGACTTTTAACCTAGACAGAATTCACGAGTATTAGCCCTGCTGTTTTTTAATGGCACAAGGAATAAAATCAACAACTTGATGGGAATAATGTGACTATGAACTCGAGAACCCCTGACTGCTGCCACAACAGATATTAGAAATAGAAAAATGAGAAAACAGTAACCGACTCTAGAATTGTCCTTTTATTAATTTTCCTTTTTCTAACCAGTCCATGAGTATCACGCTTTTGAATGCCGAAAAATCATAACCATGACTCCATCGATCAATGAAATTGATTTCACCTATTTTGGAACAGTTTCAAGACAATAAACCCTTTGTTTTGATTGCCTTTTTGGTTCCTAGTATATAAAGATGAATTTGGGTCTCATTTACAAAAATGCGGTATAAAATTACTACGACAATTGGACGCTTCAACAATCAAAACTGCCCTACGAATTAGTGACATATTTGTTTTGGCAGCGTTTAACAGATGGCAGCACACAATAGTAATAACAACTGGCTTCAGCAATGTCATCTGTCTTTTAGGAAAAATATTTCTTTTTATTCTCTTTCGTAAAGAAATTTCGAAGAATGTAGTGCGTAATTGTTTAATTTGTAGCATTTAATACAACTTTACGAATTGAGCAATACAAATTCCATTCGTACTTTATATCGACCTATCGAAATTGATTTTGTTTCAGCAATTAAACTCTTTACATGTAAAATATAATCTTTATTTTCTTATCTTATTACAGCTCCACAAGAAGAAAAGAGCATTGCTTAAAAATGGAAAATAGAATGGATTTTTAAGAAAATCACCCAACTCATAACATATTTCTTGTATTTAATGTAATATTAGACATTATTGTTAAATTTTATTTGATATTACTATGTTTTTATTATTATACAGCCATTTTCTGAAGCAAATGCGTCAAATTCCTTTTCTTCATGCAACCGAAAAAAGTTCGTCCCACAGTGATAAATTATAATTTAGACATTTTTAATTCTTTTTGAGAAAATCTTAAAAAAAATAATTATATCCCCTATTTATTCGATTTCTGTTACAATGATATAGATATGATTGTTTTTATCAAATTCTTGACAGTTTATAATCGGTTTAATGCCAATCATATTAATTGCATGTATATGCGGCTAAATAATGAATGTGATATTTTTAAAATATGCGATGGATATAATAAGAATTAAGTAAGGCAATTATACCATAATTTAGTGATTTTAAGCTTATAAAATGTACCAATGAAACAACAAAATTAGAAGACAATTCAAATATTACCAGAAAAAAAAGTTGTTTAAATTATTTAGTTGAACCGAAATAAGAGAAAGTAAGATATTGATAAAAATAACCAAAAAAATAAATATCAGTTGCAAAAAATTTATTTATTTATAATTTTTCAATAACATAAATTGTTGTATTTCTTGCGACATGGCATAAACCAAGTAAAATATAGCATGTGACATGGTAGTCAAATGCAATTTGACTTCGTCATTTACGTAATAACGAATGTCACACTTAGATTTGTTGCTCTATACTAGCAGAAGAGAGAGAAAATGAAAACACAAAACCAGTTCACGAGTCCAAAAATCAATGGAAAGTGAATTAAATTTTTTAAAAAGAAAAAAGGAAAATTGTCTGAAATTTTTTTTTTTGTTGAATTCTGTGGACACTTTTATAATTATTTTTAGAGTTATGATTCAACGCATGCTGCTTCCGTCTTGAAGAGTCACAAAAATTAGCATAACAATAAATTAAGAAACCAATTATGACTATAATCAATTTATTATCTTCAAATGTATTATTTTTTAATGTTTACTATGTGCCTTACTGTCTCTCTTGTTGTACTATTTAATGAGTCTGAACTAACGTTTCGAATATTATTTCAATCCGTAACTTAGCAACTCATTCGGGTTCGAGTTAGTAGAATTGTTAGAGTAACGTGTTCGAATCCTAAGCCCTAAATCCATCTTTCCTAAGGATGATCTAAAAACATTTTTGTCTATGTTTGGTTGATTCAAATATCACTCTTTTTAATCGCTTCATTTCTCTGCCCTCTGACTGCAGTTAAGTAACTTTCAACTCTCACAGTCAGATCTTTCCGCTTATAAATATAATGTACCTAATTCAATCACAACACTTCATAATTTCTAACGTACATAATTAATCGAATGTACATAAGTCAGGTTTCATTTTATTGGGAAGCATTCTGAATTGAAACGCAATCTGAAAACCCAAAGAGTTATTTGAAGAGAAAATTACGATTGAGCCCAATATGAAAGTTCATGTGAAATCTGTTCCCCAACTTGTTATTAATATCCGAATAATTTCTGAAGTTAATAACAACTTAATAATACCTACAGCCCAACTAATGGATTAAGGTTTTCTATCATAAATTACACATAATTCAGACGCATTATTTGTGTGTTTCTTTGTGAAATAATTTTGAAATACTTACTGAATGAAAGTTATATTTAATATGCTCAAAGATAACATACATATATTTAAAAGATAATTTTAACAAAATATTTATCATTTTTCTGAATTAATGATGAGAAAAAATTGAGAATGTTAGTTATACAGTTTATATTCTACAGAATATGAAATTTCAAATGGAAAAAAATTAATTTGTACAAAACCAAAAAATCATTTCTCATGCTTAAAACATGGAAACCAAAAAATCAGAACAAGTCTTAACATTTTCTTTCTCTCTCTCTATTTATTTAAAAAAATTAATATAATGTTTTGATAAACGGGTAAGGTGTTCAAAATAAAATGAACATTATACAATTCATCATACTATGACAACATTATCATAATACTATGATAGTTATTATTTTCTGTTAAGACAAAATGGATTCTAGATAATATTATGATAAAAGTAACTTGACTTTTGAAGCGTACATGTTCGTTTTAAGAATATTCTTCGAAAGAAGGTAGATCATATGTTTCGAAATAATTTTATTTCCAAAGTATATCATTCTCCGATTATTGACTGTTTTTTTTTTCAGGCTATAGGATGCAATTTATTATTATTTACTTTCTGAAACACATAAGATACATTTCGAACATAGATCCCATTTTTATTTTCATTTTACCCAATAATTTAAGTTTCCCTTTTACATAGTATGCATCCCTTTATTCTGATATCAAATAAAATAAAAATTTAATGAACTTTCTTACTCTGAATATACTTAATTATTAAAAATAATTTTCTAATTTTCAACACATCACTTAAATTCGATTAATTTTTATCGCTCCGTGTGTGTATATTATTCAATTTTCCTTTTAAAACTTTCCTATATCTGCTTGGAAATATATTAAATTTTCTATTCATCTTTAATTGAAGGTTGCAAACTTCTTTAGATTAAAATATTTTTTGAAAGTTTCTGCGCCCGCTGCTTACAAATATCCAAAGCTATTTATTTACCGATGGATACAGATATTGGAAATGACTTTTATAATTAATATATAAATAGCAAACTTTTAAAAATAACACCCCCTCAGGATTAAGTCGTTTGTCGAAATTGATTTGATGGTTTTCCACTTTCAGTTAAAATCCAATTTCATCTTTTTAAGTAGTTGATTCTTCTTGAGCATGCATCACTAGAAAATGCAATGAATTTTAACGGCAATTTCACCCTGCCTTATCCGTGGTGTTTCTATTCCAAACGTCTTATTTGCTTCGTACATTTGAATCGGTGGAAGATTAAAGGATAATTTGAATTCATTTGGAGTAAAAATAAATATTTTTCAAAAGCAGTACGAAATATTTCTATAAACAGGAAGTTCACGGGGAGAGGAACGAGTCAGTGCATCTCTTAAAACTTCATAGTTACGTCGTAAGAAGTAAGGAATGTAGGATATGAACATGTTTCAGGTATACGTATAAGTGATATTCTGAATTATTAATATTTGGTAATATATTTCTATAGATTAATTCGATAATTACATGAAGAATTAGATTTTAGAAGCAAGAATGACTTGTGTAATGTTAATTTTTTTATTCGAAATAAATGACGCACATTTTGTGTATTTTAAATGTTCTTATTGGTTGATTGACGCATGATCCACATTTGGATAAGTTATGATAAATATTCATTAATTTACTAATCTCTTATGATATAAATAATTATTTCAAATTGATATCTGCCATTTAAACATAAGGTGAATGAAGAACAAAGTAAATTTTGATTAACTGGGAGTAGGATCAAAAAAAAAGGGGGGGGAAGGTTTTGGTATCTTGGAGACATGTCATCTATATACGTCAAAGTTAGCATGCACTATAGAATAGAAGATAAAATCCTCATGTACCTTAAAGTCAAGATTCTCGTCAAGAAGGTAAGTTCTTTGTGGTTCAGGTTTTATAACTGTCGCAGTAGAACAACGGGAGAGCTATTAGTAACAGACATCATATTTTTGAAACTCTATTATATTTCGAATTTGTCTATGTGTTTTTGCGTTTCATTCCTGACTTACACAACATACTATGCAAAGAGAGGTTTTATTGATTGGTTATTATCATAGAACTTAAAAGAAGCACAAAGACTATTGGATGTTTTTATAATTTATGAACAACGTACTTAGAAGCAACACAGGGGCTTTAGCAACAAATTTCTTAATTTTGAGTCTCGGCTATTTGAAGAGAATGATGCACGAGGGAGCCTTTCCCTATACTCTATTTCACATTATGCCAACAGGAGGAGTTAGAGCCTCGACAGATTTTACGTGCATCATTCCCTTACATAGTAGGTCTTTAGTGGTATCAGAATTCCAACATATGGTTCTATGGTAACAACAGTTTGAAATTTCGTGACTATACCATTGAATACTATAGGTAATGAGCCACTCAATTTCAATCCTCGATCAAATGAAGAGAAGGTATTTGAACTGGCATTCCATTTAAGTTGTGTGAAAATTAGTAAAAAATCAAAAAGAAAGGTTTACATTGTTTGAAAAGATTCATCGAAAATAGAGAGAATGGTTGTTAGGATTTCCTTCGTGTGCTCACCTGCGTTTACCAAAGACAACAAATACCATGGGTAAAAAATATATCACTAGGCTACCTTAGAATCATGATGTCCGTGCTTAACTAAAGGAAACAGGACCCTGAAGGGTATTCCAATATTAGGACATGGATCTCCGGCAGATTTAACCTGTAACCCGAAGAGTTGTTAAATGATATCAGCACTCGCACTCATGACTCCACAGAAAAAAATGTCATCGATGAGCCCGTGACCATGACTCCCCGGCAAAACGCTGCCGTAATACTTTGGGTAGACATTGAAGTTTATTTTTATGTGATGTACATTAGCAACCATACGAAGATTATTTTTTTTAAAATCCGGTATTTGGTCTAAGCTATCACTTGCTTATAAGAGGTATGTTTCAAAAGTAAGTTTCCTCATTTTTTTTACCAAAAAAATTTATTGCATAAGAAAATAAACTATGTCATGATGAACAATACACCTTGCACTATTTTTTGACTTAGTCACAATTGACATTGGGATATTCATCATAGCGTTCAATCAGCTGGAAGATACCACTCTGGTAAAACTTGGTACCCTGCGATACAAGGAATTGTCGCACAACCTGCTACACCTCATCATTGTTTTGGAAAAAACCTAATCACAACTAATACGCAGTAGCATAGACGCCACATCTGACTGTTATGCGGCCATCCTCTAACACCATGTCGGGGATTCAAGCAATGTTGTTGTAATTATAGGATGTGGAGGAACGTCCACTTCGACATTCCTCCTCCACATTCTTCCTTCAATTAAAAGCAACACAAACGTCCTACTATTTGACAAGACATGACCTGTTTACCATAAACGGTCTACAGGAATCCATGGATAACTAGTCCTACGCGTCATTCACACCGGATAACAGCACAAATTTCCATTGCCGGCCAAGTGGTCTGTCACGTTTCGGGCACCTTGATTTTCTACGATTCTCTTTTCTTCGTTGCACTGTACATGCGTCATGTGACCTCTACTCACTCTGCTTCTATCTTTGAACTATAAATGAGTGTGGATTCTTTTGGTAGCTGTTTGTTTCATCTGCTGTACCATATGCTCTTTCAAATAAATAGCAATAATTACTTTCGGAACATCCCTCCTACAAAGGCCTCGAGATATTGTCAATAACTATTCGACACCCGTAGCGTAAAACATCTCAAATGAGAATTTTTATTCAAATTTTAATTGTACACTCTCGTTGATAGTAATCATAACTTATAACGTTAATTCTAATGTAAGGGACGTTTCCAATTCTACGCTGTAAAATAATGTTATTTTTCTAATAATTATTTATAATAAAAAAATGGAGGCTGGAGAAAGAGAACTTCATGGATCACAATGAAATATCTTTTGAATCATTATTCTGTTTAACCATCTTCAAAAGTTTACTATTGTATACAGCATTAATTGTACGTCGATTTTGAAAAGAATCGGCATATACAATACCCAATGAATCCTGACAAAACAATAGCAAAAGTTTTTACCCTAGAAAATCAAGTTTTATTTTTAGAGTTGCAGTTTCACTTTGCGTGTTCCATTCCATTCTGGAATGTTTTTTTTTTTCAAGGAGCTAAAGAATGAATACATTAACATACAAAACTTAAAATAATCTCAAATGTATATTAAAACTTTAAATATCCTATCGTTATTGCTGTAACAAAGTAGAGAAAGCTTGTTTCTGGTCTTTATAACCCCCAGCGTATAAAAGATCTTTGTAAATGAAGAAATTGTGATTGAAATTATGTAAATGTTTCATATAATATATACTTGAATGCATATAAGAATCCTTAATTTATTTCGAACCAAAACGAATCGTTTTGGAATATTTTATAAATATATATAAGCTGTGTATTATAATTAGTTCACTCATTTTTAACTATTGTAAGTATTTTGAGTTCTATTCATTTATCTTGAATCATAATTTTATGGATTAATTTACTGAATATTAAAAATGAAAGTTTTGTCACAAACCATTTTTTAAAAAAACATTTGAAAAGTGTTCTCCGATTTAATGGTAGGAATTATTTCCCTTAAAATAAAAAAAATAAATATTGTCACTCTAAATAGCGGAATAAACAATATCAAATGCCTTCTATTCGAAGATGTAATGAAGAAAATTCACTTTATTTACCGTGGCGTATTCATTGTGCCACTTAGATTTCATTTTTTTTTAACTTTAGACCCCCTAAAGCAATTCTTTTGAATATGGCTTAAAACTCTTTGCACTTAAGGTAACAGTACACCTTCGAAGAAATATTTTTGAAATTTTTGATTTTTCTCTCTTAAGTCACGTTCGTAAATCAAGAAATTACAAAGGTTTCCTTTTGGAAGTATACTTTTTATTGATACAATTTCAGGCTCTAAAATAATTATTTTATTCACGTCCCAAAATTTGTTTTCATAATCAACTGTTGTACAAAGGGTAGATAAATCAACTTAAACTATTTGAACACATTTATAATGCTGAGTGAGAATGAAAATCATAGCTTTCTGTATGGAACTTAAACAGATACATTTCCTTTTAAAAACTATCAGTTGGCACTTTTTTATTCCGTTCAGGCACTCTTTTTTCGGGAATAGGTGGTGAACCTTACTGTTGTAAGCATTTAAGTTTATCAATTCCTTGTTAATCGAAGGAACGCATTATAAACCTTGGAATAAATAAAGCAAAAATCACTTTGAAAAAAATAATTAATCCAGACAAGTTTTAAGAAAATCAGTCAAATACACCAGTTGCGTGTAGAACCTTTAGTAGATAGGCCCAGTAAGCAAATGTCTCGGTTGATTTTTGAATTCCATCCACGTAGTTATATCAAAATATGTTTCAATAGATAAACAAATATGTTATGTATGAATCACTTAATTGAATAAAGTTGTGTCAGGTTCTACATTTTTTATGCTATTATTATAAAAAGGAAATAGGAAAAACACGTCGTAAAACAGTTTAATTTAAATTTAATTAAAAAAAATTAACTAATTTAATTCTTAACATATAAAATAATTAATTTAATATGTTGAGAATGTAGAAATGGATGTTAAAAACATAATAATCGTAAGAGAAATAATTAGTAAATATAATTAAGAATACTGGTATTTCGAATAAATCGAAAGACTTTTTAATTATTGATAGTTAGAACAGGTAAATATACATTTTAATTCAACAATACAGCTCTTAAATAAATAATATCAGCACCAAATGCTAAGCTTATGTTGATAGTGACAATGTTTTTTAATTCCGAAATGGACTTATGTACGGATTTTATGTTCAAAATACACATAACTATTAACAACGCAAATTCGAATGATATTAATGTATATTTAAGATACAAAGTTACTTTAATGTATATTAATAATGAAATCTTTGTTTTTTTTATATCGATATCACGAATATATTGCAATACTTTCAGCTCATGGAGTAGTTTTAAACAATAAGAGATAATACAAATTATGAATATTTGAATATCTTTTTCAAAAACGAAAGGTAAATGTTATTTATTATTGGATGTGTGCAAGAAGAGAGAGTCAACGTTTAATAATAATACATGCAGCAGAAATACCTTTAATAAAGTTGGAAGAGTCATTTTTGTGCATTATGACTTATTTCTTAAGCTGTTATATCTGTTTATTGTCTATTAATTTTCATATATAAGAATGTAACTGAAAGATTTATTTTAATTACTGGTATATATGCAAACTAATCAAGATATTAGATAATATGAAAGGAAACAAATGTAAAAATATTTTTATTCCTCTTTAATGGCATCTTATAATTCTTCTAAAAGGCGATGATAAAAGTATATTAAAATAGGATGCACTTAAATAACAAAGTATATCAGCTAAATATATAGTTTACTATTTTTTGTCGTTCAAAACCAGTTAAATTCATTAGTTGATTCTATTGGTGCAGATGTTAATTTTGGCCAAGAGTTGAGAAAAAAAATTCGTTAATTTTGGGTAAATATATGTACCTACCAGAGAGAGAAAGGAAGAAAAAGAAAAAAAGAGAGGGGGAAATAAAAAAAAAGAAAGAATCAAAAGAGAATTAAATAAAAAAATTAAAGAATGATAAAAGGAATAAAATTATAAAGAAACATGGCAGAATAAAAATAAAAAAGAAGAAAGAATAAGAAGAAGGGGGCAAGGAAAATAGAAAGTAAAAAATAAAGAGACAAAAAAGAAAAAAAAAGAGGAAAATTAAAAGAAAGAAGAAAAACGGAAAAAAGGGAAAAGAAGAGAGATAAGAACTCAAAAAAAAATTTTAGGCAAAGAATGTGAGAAAAAGCAAGACAAAACTCTTGAAATTAAAAATGGTAGAACAGGGAGGATAAAATGTCATGGGGAAGGGACTAAAGCAGAGAAAGATCGCTAGAGCACGTCATGTAATATTCTGCGTTGTATCGTTTCGTAATCCATAGAATCTAGGCAAATTTTCATTTAATACATGATATTTCTTTTTATATTTGTACACATAGAAGCAACATTCACATAATGATATGTTTTATTGCATCAGCAAACTCACTCATGACACAGAATTCAGAATAGAGGCCTAGGTTGAAATCCGTGAGGTGCATTTATTAAAACAGGAAAACATACTGAAGAATAGAGAAACCCATTAGTTCACTTTAGGATCGTATCTACCGTAATTGCCTAAAGAAGTAAACCCGTTGAAGATCTAATAAAATTTGTAATAAAACTCTCACGCATACTTGACTTGGACAGCCAAGAAATATATCATTTTAAATATTCGATTGTTAAATATAAATTACAAAGATGTACATTCGTTATTATTGAAAGGTATGGCAACTCAATAATAATCAACCAAAAGTCTTTCATCAATTTATTCAATCTTGGTTATGTAATATTAAAATAGTTATATGAATAAGGTGGAGTGCTTAAATATTCGTTTTCAAAATGTTATAATAAGGAATGTACTTGTTTCGGTAACTCTAAGAAGATGAGTCCAGATCACTCGGCCCGATTCAAGTAGACTTCTAATGACGGAACCCAAATCAGGTATATACGATGGTTTATCGTTAAATCTTAATTATCACTCAGAAATAGCCGAGATATATGGATAAAATTTGTTTTACAGATTAACTGATCCTTATGTACATTACAGCTGCTAAGGTTGATTTGATTAGCTTTAGGAGGCTGCTTATTCAAGGAAATCTCAATTTGGAGAACATAGAGACCAATAGTGCTATTAAGTTCTTTTATTTGAAAAATTACAGTATCCAGAAATTCCACTGTAAAATTGTAGATATTTTTCCTTTTCTACATTTGCCATGGTGTATGATAAAGTTTTTATTATTAAAAATGATCGAGATGAACACTTTTGACACTCGTAGTCTTTCGTAAATAATTTTCCATACACTGCTCTCTCTCTCTCTTTGTCACTAAGATCAATTTCCTTCGTGATCGTTTGAATGGCTGTTTTTGTTCTGATATGATATAGTCCACTAATTTCTTCACAATGGCAGCATCGTACGAGAGAGGTTGTTTTCCACTTCTTGAATCGTCAACGAGAGACTTCTGATCAATTTGAAAATTCATTTTCAACTTCACAAGGACAAATGATGGGTTATCATTTCCATTTACAAACATTTCTTGCAATTATGATGATTATTTCCTCTTATGTTAATTGGCTAAATAATTTCTCTTTATTTTACAATAAACCATTTGATATCAATCATTGTCACTATATCATGTAATATTCATTAGATAAACTCATTTTTTACATAAAAAATTATAATAAAAATATGTTTTTAAGACGTAATTTTTATTTTCACTTTTTATTCTAAATCTAATACAATTCCAGCCCCGGACAAATAATAACAACCGAATAATTTTGATAAGTATTTTTTGCTCTGAAATCAACAAAACGGCTGAATATTTTTATAAGCATAATAATAAATTAATAGTTATATTGTAAAAACAGTTTTTTTAAAGCACAAATCATTAATGCATTCAAATATATAAACATTTAAGCAAGAATGCATAGAACAGTCCCTAGTTCTCTGAAAAGGTTCCTATATAAGTTTCAAAATATATAAATTATAACAGCCGCAATTAAATTGATTTTCTCATAAGTAAATCTCAGCCATCATTTTTATATTACTGATTATTTAAAACTATATAACACATTATAACACATTACGTTACATGTTGCGTAGTATATTTAATGCAACGTATATTAATATTTTTCAAATAATATTAATATAATATTAATAAATTAATAACACTAGAAAAGTATAAAAAAAAAGAAAAAACAGTCAGTTATTCACTTCAATCAATATCAGATTTTGTTTGACTTTTTTTCTTACAATAATTTATATCATTAAAAACACTTTATTCGATTAACTTGCAAATATTCAAATGCTAGGCGATCAAGAAATAAATTTTCCTCTCTAGTCTAATATTCATTGAAGGAAAAGAGTATCGAAATTCATTCCTCTCATTAAAAGGTTTTTTTTTTTTCATTTATGCGATAGTCTTAAAGGATATTTATCGTTTAAATCTTATCCACAAATCGAATAATGAATTCGAAATTGCAATAGATGATATATAGTAGTTCCTGTTAAAGTTCATGTTGCTTGAAACTAGCAAGAGATAATTACTTTCTAAAATGATCAAAGTATAAATTTATATTTTTTTTATAATTGCATTTTTCGTTAAAAACTCCGATATGATTTCCACATTTTTGCTCCGTTTTTTCCTTAAAATGGGCATTTTTAGTATCGATTTTAATACTCATTGACTTTATTTTTTGAGATTCTTCAGACTGACCTGAAGATTTATTTGAATAGTTCGTTTTTAATCAAGAGTTCGATGGAAAATATAATTAGTATAAATAATTAATTCGAAATATAAGAAGGTAAGGTGAAAGTTTACTATCAAATTCGCCTTGCACTTAAATGGAAACAAATAATTTTATAAGTTATTCCACATTAAAGATTTTTAAAAATATTATAATTGCTTATTTCAGGAAAATTCATTTCTCAAATTTAATGACATAATGGTTGAGTAAATGGCAAACTAGGATTTCATCATTTTTTTAGTTAACTTCAAAGTCCAATTTTTTTCTTTTTTTTAAAGATAACATATATATATATATATATATATATATATAATTTATTATTTACTAGATTCTGCTACCTTCTGAATCCAGTTATAAAACAATTGAAATTTTAAAAATATTTAAGCAAATATCTTAGAATACCTTTCAGGATTAGAAAAATTAAATGAAGTAAAAAAAAGAGAATACACATGCGACATTTTTAATATAAATTCAAAACACTAAATTACATTGATCTGTATGAAATCGAAGTAAAATATATGTTTCTTTGTAATCATTTCGCTTAATTGACTTGATTTAATTAAAATTTATTTTAATTAAACGCTGATAAAACCTGTAGTTTTTTAATTATAGACAAAATATAACGAAGCATGTAAATAAAATGATGAGGCTGGAAGTGATTTGGATACACAGTTAGTTTTCCTTTCCAGTGGAATGGGGGTAAATATCTAATGCACTGACAGTAGGAATTTCAAATGAAAAGGCCACTGCATAGTCGTAGTAGAAGGTTTATAGAAAGGAAAAGCTCCACTTCACGGAATAAAACATATCTTACCAACAGGAAAACAAGATTGTTGTTAATGTTCCAATAGGCAAATCAATAGCTGAAGTAAAAAGCATCAACATACCAGGGGGTTTCAAAAAGTTCTTTGAAGACAGAGAGCATCATTAAGGGTAAATACACTCTATGAAAAAAAGACACACCAAGAAAAAATTGTCCAATGGAGACAAAAATTGGTGAATAGGAAAATTATGTACAGAATAGAAAACGATTAGAAAAATTGAATGATTTGTTTCAGAGTTACATAGTTACAAAATAATGAGCTCAATAAGGTGTTGACCCACCTCTAGCCTTAAAGCAAGCTGCCACATTACGTGGCATAGAGTAATAAAGCTCTCTGATGGTCTTCTGCGGTATTTCTTGCCAAATTTGCTCCAATTATCGATTAACAACATTCCCTGGTAAATGCAGTCGCCTTCTCATCATCTCCTAGACATGCTCGATTGAATAGAGATCTGGCTGGTCGAGGAAGTGTTTGACAAGCGGTACGACAATTCATAGCAACACGTGCTGCATGTGGTCTGGCATTATCTTGCTGAAAAGTAAGTCCTGGGTTCTGCAAAACAATTGGTATTAAAACAGGTCGCTGAGTTGTAAATGTGTTTCTAAGGACAACCAAGGGGGTCCGGTTATCAAGAGAAATGGCAGTCCGGACCATAACTCCTATTTGAGGGCTTGTGTGACGTGCAATGATGAAAGCAGAATCAGGACCTCCCCTGGGTATCTCCAGACACGTCTTCGATGATCGTCAGGACACAGTTGGAAGCGGGATTCGTTGTTAAACATTATACGTCTCCAGTCAGCATCGTTTCAACCGGATCGAACCAAGCACCATCGTAATTTGGCTCGACAGTGTGAAGGCGTGGGTGGCAGGGGGCGTTGTGGTAGGTACGAGCGTAGATTTTGATCTATAAGCCATTTGTGAATGGTCATAGTGAACACTCGAGTGCGTATCGCACATCTGATTGTTTATAAAGATGATTCAGGCTCTGTGACAGCTGATCTGACAATCATTCTGTCCCTCCAATCTGCAGTGGCACTAGATCGACTGCTCGCCTCATCGCTTCGACCTTTATGACGAGCTATTCTCCGATTTGCCCAAATTGCCTCTTTCAACCTCTACAACCTCTTCTGATACAACCTCTTTCAAACTCGTAATGAGCTCAAATCCTTTGGTGAGGCATTTTTTTCAATCTTTGAAAGGTATCCTAAACAGCAAAGCAGCAGAGAATTTAACCATCAGATTGTGAATCGCTTCTTACATACACTTGCTGAGTGCACAGTTCCAATGCATTGTAGCTCCCGCTATTCATTCATTGGGCACCAAATTTAATCATTTGCATGTTGGGTCCAAATAACTTTGGATAAGAAACTTTATTACAACCTGGCAACTCCTTCTTAATGCGTCGGTTTTTTTTCTCTCTATGGAAGGTATTTGTTACCATTGAAGGCTACCATCCATAAACTGGAGCCAAACAGAGTTGACATTGATTCATAATTAAGCTTGATTTAGTAGTCATATGCTGCCAATTCAAAATTTCATTTCGGCCGTCAGTTTGCGTCGAGTTATCATCGGCGATGATAAATTGATTCATCGTCACTAACTGAAAATTAAGCAACAGTCAAAACAATGGGTTCCCTTTGATTCTACTCCAATCAAGGCGGGGATGATCTCATTGGCAGGAAAAGTTATGATGAAGAATTTTTGAAGAGTGAAAGACGCCATGTTAACGAACACGAGTTACCGAGAATTAAACAGCTGTCTATTGCTTCATGATGCTTAGAGTAAAAAAAAAAAACATTTTTGATGCTATGGGAGCAATCACTTGGATTTTCTATGAATTTATTTGAAGACCATCATATTTATAAACATGTTTCGGAAGTGCATCGCAACATAAAAGGGACAGTTTTGAAAAACTTCATGATGAAAGATTATAAAAATAAATTGAATAATAGAGTATTATACCTACAAATTGCGTGTTACTTTTTGAATTTTCATTCCTTCAAACCAAGCTCATGCGTATTTTCTTCTTTTAACTATTAGTGGGCTCATACTTTATGATTTAGCCACACTTTCTTGACCTCTTGCAACCCTCTCGACTATCTCTCGGTTGAATGTCGAGTTTTATGTGTTAAATGTAAAATGTAGATCAAACTTTTGAAATAATCAGACCTGAACTAAAATTTGTGTTACAAAATCAGAAAATTGATATTAATAAGGAGATTGCTTTAGAAAAATTGTTTATTCTTTATGTAACTTGGACATCATAGATTTACAAGTAGTATGTCTTAAAATGTTGATTATAACCGATTATGTTTAAAGTCTATATTTAAAAAGGCTTGAATGAAGGACGAGATTTATAGAGATATGATTTTGCAAATAATATTAGATTCTATTTTATGAATAATAGCAGAATGAAAAAAAGTAATAATCGATGCCTGAAAGTTTATTTGTTCTCTCTAAATAAAAACAAAATTCCTCAAAATATAACTATCAGTTTCTCAAATTTTAAACTATCTATCATGTTTTATCTTACCGATTACTTTCTTTTAACGTAACTAAAATATTTAGTAATACGATGAAAAAATATGATGTGCATTAAATTTTTTAATTAAATACTTTTCCTGCAGTACTTTTTAAAAGTAAATTCAATAGGCTTTAATGATATGCAAAAATATATTGTGCAATAAAATTTTAGAATTAATTAACACTATGCAAAAATATACCATGCATTATACATTTTTTAATTGATTACTTTTCTTTGGATTTCATTTTTAAAAATGTATACAATACTCACTAGTATGCCTAAAAAAGATCGGTATTTAATTTTTAAATAATTACTATTCTGGTATTTGATTCTAAAACGTCCACAGTAATCTAAAATATTATGCAAAATATGCTGTAAATTACTTTTCTAACTAATTATTTTTCTGAATATCCACTTATCATAGGTTATAAATATGATTATGTAATATTATGTGATAATATGCTGTATATTAAATCTTAATTTGTAATTTTACAGGGAAAATTTTTTTAAGTAAAAGTGAATCCCATTTTCGATTAACTTGCTATTACAAATTTTTTTTTAAATACGTGATATCTTTTTCCAGGAAATTTCTTTACCCTTTTTAATCTAAATTAAACTATTGCAAAACAGAAATAATTGAAATAACAGAAAATCAAGCATTACCTTAATCTTATCATGAATTGAGTACTAACTGAAACTAAATTTCTGAAATAAAAGTAATTGAATATAGCTTACTATTCAGTAATTGTTTATAGTGATGTTGCTTGTGCAGTGATTCGATTAGTTTTGTTGCTTGTGTAGTGATTCAATTAGTTTGTGTTTCCGTTTGAATGATGTGATCTAAGTCTTTCACAGTAGTAGCAAGTTTTATTCAATTTGAAAAGACAATTTAGAAAATTTTTCAAGTGTAGTTTTTCTACATATATTGATAAAAAAATACTAAAATAAAACAGCTTCTTTTTAGTAATGAGTGGATGATTAGTTCTACGTTACCTAAATAAATGTAACTGGGACATCTTCGAGAGGGATATATAAGTTTATTTTTTGTGAAGTTTAAATAATCTTCACACCTTTTATAAATTGAAAGAAATAAAATTTATATTTTAATATTCGGATATCTTTTTTTATGTATATAGTCTTGTAAAGTAAATAACATTTATAAACATAAAAAATTATTTGTGAGTAAATATTAATCGATTGATGTATTTTGTATTCTTAAATCGTGTACTTGCGTTTAGATACATCTTGCACAAAAAAAAAGAATCCAAAGCATTTATTACCTTTTAGAATTTGCAGAGTACATGTTAGTTTAACAATCTAACTTGTGATCATAATTATAATTTCAAACATAAACTGAACATTAAAAATAATAAAAACAATTCAGATTCAAATCTTTCTCAACTTTTATGCACACATCTTTCTATACCTACTACATATGAGTGTATATCATAAGAAGAAAATGTATTCACTGCACAGAAAATTACCTATTTTTATAATGGGTAAAAGAATGTACCAGAATTCAACAAAATGTTATTTTAGTAAAACACAAACACATATATTTTTCTGTATAGTGTCATTATATTTGCTTAAAATTTCAAGAATCAGTTCTCTAACTTTATGCGTATCGAATTCCAATAAAAATATGTACACAGAATCTGTGAGGCGTTCCCTATTTTTTAACAGTAAAATAAAAAAAAAATGTTTGAAGCAATTTATGTTCTAAGTCATCTAAATTTCAAAAAGAAAACAAAATGACCTGTTTTGAATTGAAAATATTTGATACTGGCGGATATTTTCATTTCATTTAGTTGTATTTTATTTAGCCTTTCTGCTTGTAGAATGTTGAGTTCGGTTCAGATCAGGAGATCACCTTCCAGATTTGACGTCCGACATAACGGTCAGATCTTATAGGGATGCAAATTGATACGGTGAAAATATGCTTGTAAGCAATCCAGCTCCGTCATAAGTTGAAAACACGAGATAGCTTCAAAGAGTTCTAAATGCATTTAAACTAGTTCCCGCACTGCAAGAAACCCCCGTCTCTTGTCTTTAATGGAATTCTTGTGAGTTTTAATTCTTGAACTATTAACTATTGTAACGATTTAATTGTATGCATTTTGAGTGTCAGGTGTATCTCAGATTGATTAGACTCGCCGTCACACCTCATCATGACATCGGCTCTTTCATTCCTGGGAACTTTCAAATTACTAGGAACTAATTCCAACTATAGGGCTCAACCACTGATGACGAGCTCTGCCAGTTTATAGCGGCCCTGGATTGCACATGGGGAACGTATTATTGCTCAATGCTAAAATGACATTTCTTGGGAATCGATGAGAAGCACAATTTTTCTGGAATATTGATTAAGAGCAAATGAAACTCTTGTGGTGTACAAGATATTCATTTCTCCTATGCTCAGCTAGCCTTAAGTACTTGCATGTATTTGTTGAGAGAGTCAATAATTTGTTTCTATTAAATGGGATATTCTTATTTAACAGAATAAAGCAAAAGAAATATTAAGAATATTTGGATAAATTTAAATTTTATTTGATCGGTAATAGATATTTGATACAGTTGTCCAAAAGTTTTTAATTTTCATATACCTTAAAGTAGATTTATATTGTACACATTCGTATAT
>BMAW01113609.1:0-60293 GCA_019974015.1 Nephila pilipes
GTAAAGATGTTATGCACACTTTTCCCACTAGATGTCTGGAGTTTCATTTAAGAAATAAATTACTATTATTTTATTTTATATTTTTCTTTTTTATTACACAAAGCAAAGCAGCTATCATAAAATTATTTTTGTTTTGACAATGAAGTCGGATGGAAAATATGTGAAACTTTTTAGAAACAATATTTAACTTTCTAAAAAAAAAATTAATGATTTTTGGTGAAAAATCGTCAACTATATAACTGTAAAACATCACAAAAAAATGTTTTATTTAAAAAAAATAAGCATGTAATGAATATTATGCTAGCAAATGCTTTATATGTGTATCAGCATTCAAAAAAAGCTATTCATAACAGAAACAGAACTTAATGTGATTCGATAATTATTTTTTAAGATCACCATTCAGAAATTTTAAATTTAAAATGTAATCTTAATTCAAAATTTGAGATTATCACTCTTAAATTCTGTAACTTCACATCAACTGATGAGTTGTTCCAAGATTAATTAATAGTTTTGACAGTAAAAGTAGAGGAACAACTAAACATCCATTAAATCGCCACGACAACTAAGTGAAACTAAGCAGTTTCAAAACAAATTAAATCTCTCTGCTTGTTTTGCTGAATTTGATCTGGAAATATGAAGATAATGCGATGAATCTTTATTTTGTGACTTGTTCCTTCGGTTCCTTGGACTGTTGTATCTCTTCAAAGATTTTTATTATCTAATTTTGGTAATTAAGTTCGGTTTTTTTTCGTTACTTACCCGCACATTTTTTGAGTGAATAGTTTCGGATACATATGTATATATTGATTATTTTAAATTGACTGCATATATTAATGTATGTATATATATATATATATATATGTGTATACATATTTCTCATTCTTTCAAATTGTGTAATATGTATTTGACTCATATTATTTACTGTTATTTTTACACAATTCCAATCTTGTGAGTAACATTCTAAGAATCGTAATTTCAATTGAGAATTTTGTCCTGCTGTCATTAAACTTGTTGAGGCTTTATTATTAGTTTTAAAAGTTACTATAACTTAATAGAAATATCGCTCATTCGGAAATAAATCACACATGATAGTTATTAAAGGCTCCCTTAGAGGCATTCCGAAAGTATGAGTCGATGAAAGCTCCCTCTACTGGGAGGAGGAAGGGGATGTTACTTAGTAAAGGCGAAGTACTAATACGAAACTGGTCATATGGAGCAGAAGTAAATAGTTCTCTCATAAAAGAGAAATTACAAACTTTATTTTTCTTAATTTTCATTAATTTGCTTGATTTCAAAATGGGAACTACAGAGACGCTTTTAATTTGATGGAGAAAAAATTAGACAGAAAATATGGTAACTAATTTTAAGAACTTTATGTGAAAGCAATATTCTAAGATGCTTCATATAATCTTATTCTACATCTATATTCAAAGAGTTATGAAATCAACCTTGGATTATAAATACATTTTATAAATTTATCTCAATACAAGATTTTCCACACAATCTCAAAATAGAAATTTGTCAATTATTCTCAACTTTAATTATGTAAAATAATTTAATTGGGGAAAACTTTACACTTATGGATACTCAATTTTTAATTACATTTTTGATGTGAAATTAATGCGAAATTCACAATCATTGAATAAAAACAAGTACTTGGTTTGTGCTATGATTATTTCTTATCTTATTTGTATATGTTTTAGCATTGGGACTGAAAAAATCAATAACTGGGAAAGAAAAGATAAGAAAGATAAAATATCAGTAAATAAAAATACAATTTTTCCTTCATGTATATATGTTTGTGAAATTTTGTTTTCCTATCGTCATGAAACTCCCCTTTCTTATTTTAGAGGGGCGGAAAAAACCATTCAATATATTTATTAGAAAAGCTTTATTAATATATTATCCACTTAATAATTTTCATTCTGCATTAATTATTAGAATAAAGGGAGGGAAAAACTTATTTGAGGTCAAATTCTAAAAAAAAATTATTATTGAATATTTATTAGTGTTACACTTGAAAGAAACATGAGAGCTATCAATTGTTTTTAAATTTGCAACATGGTTGCGATTCAAGAAAATAGAACTTGAACACTGGGCTCAACTGGAACATTGCTAGCCACGAAATAGTAAACATAATCATTCAGCTACTCCAGACTCTATTTCAATGCAGTAAGATAATGTTTTTGTTCTTGAAAAATGTATTATCCATGTTAAATTGTGCACATAACTAAGAACCAGAAAATTTTTAGCATGCAATGATTTTTTTTCTTCTTTTATACTCTTCATTCAATCATAAAAATCTAATTTTTTTTTTCATTCTGATTCCTAAAAATTGAGTTTTGAAAAAAAAATAATAAATGATCACACAATTAATATATGTAGATTTTCATTTTGTTTTATCATAAAAATTTGAACTGTTTTCCTTTAGTTATAATACATAATTTTAAAAAAGCACATTTATCTTCTCTCTCTTCGTAAGTTATACAACACGCATGAGTTGCTAATATATGAAAATGGCAATACATTTAATGTATGAGATATACTGCATACACTAATATACAAAAATAGTAATATATTTTAAAATACATGTTCCAGTCCTATTCTCAAAATCTTTCTACATAAATATAGTTGAAACGTTTTATGAGTAATTTCTTGAATAAGTATATACAGTTGTCTCAATCGAAATAAAATTACCTTTGGGTTTTAAATATAATATAAACAGTGATGCACAATAACAATATGATGTTTGTTTGGATTTATTGACATTGCACTAGGAGCAACATGGGCTATTGCTGATGGACCTCTTAATTTTGAACTTCTGTCAAGTGACGGGGAAGGGCACCCCCTCTCCTAACTTCCACCCTAACTGGAGATGTGGAAGAACTTTGCATCTGGATAGATTTGACATGCATCAGACTGACTAAACAGTGGATCTTTTGTGGCCTCAAGGCTATAATCTACGACTCGACGAAAACCATCAGTCATTAGTCCGCTGCCTTATCCACTAGGCTACCGCGGACAATAATAATATAAATACACATGCAAAAAAAACACGTTTAAATAACTTTTTCCCATAGGTATATGATTATAAAATACCAACACATGTAAATGATAGTTAAAAAAAAGTAATAAAAATTTATAATTCCTTCAAAATCCTTGTTTTTGCTTTCTACTTACAAAGTCATATCACAGTATAATTTTATACAGATTAGTTGAATATCAAGAAAAGCTTAACAATATTAGTATTATAATTTCAGAGATACAAAATGACTAAAATTTTACATTTACATAATTTTTCGTTTTTTTCTCTTTTCTTGTACTTCCAGTATCCAAGCTTTGAAACACATGAGCATCAACATGGGATATCGTGGATCTACAAATTTGGGTAATAGACAATTGAAATACAAGAATTCTAATTTTTTTGTCATATCCCAAAGATCATTTTCCTTAAATCTTTTTTCTATTTTGTGACCTTTTTTTTTTTATCCATATTACAAAAAGACCATATTTCTTTTCTGCAATTTGCTGTTAACCATGTTATTGATAGAAATAATTGGGATTTTTGTTTATAATCATCTTTCCAAATCAATCAAATTTCCAGAAAAGAAATTTTTTTGTAACTATTGCTTCTTCGGGAGTTATGCTTTGGCAGAGGCCTGACATTTTACATGAATTCCATCATTGTCAAGTAAACCATCTGGAGTGGGTGGCTGCTAAGCACTCAGGGACCTCAAAGCCTTCAACAGCTGTCCCATGATCATTCTGTGTCATTGCTGAAGACCAAAATATAGAATAAGATTTTTTTAAAATCATTCCTTCACAGCTTAATTATTCTTTCTTTCCATTCTTAAAAATTCTGTCCTTTATTCTTTCTTTGATATGTTGAAAGATATAATCTTGTCTTGCTGCTTAGACAGCTATTCATATTATATAATTATTGTAATAAATTTCTGCAACACAAATTTAATAACAGCAAATGTTCTAATGTACAAATAACTAAATACTGGAGGGAAACATGTAAATTTCAATTCTGGAGGTATAAACAAAGAATGTAACAGATTTACAATATCTCTACTGACATTCACGTCGTATTTAAAAGATCTGTTGCTCATTTTAATTTGAATAAAGAAATTTGTATAGTGTATTTTTTAAATAGTCAGTAAAAATAGCATAAAAAATGAAGGATTACTTATTTTCTTAAGAAATTGTCTATGAAGTTCACTTTTTAAACACAGCAAATACCACAGATATCTATCAGCAAGCTATGATTAACAAATATTACGACATACTCTAAATAATAAGCTTCAAGAGATCATGTACAAATTCAGAAATCTACGAGTTCCTACAGTGCAAAATTTTTATTTTGTCAATGCTATTTCACCATGTATCCTTGCTCTTGTGGGTTTTCAATTTTGCCTTCCCTCTTTCCTTGTTTATTTTGCTGACTAAAAATTACAAACAACAAGATGTAATTTTAAAATATCATTTGAAATAAAAAAAGGAAGTCTATCAGATTCTTTTTTGTCCACTTATTCATAGTATGATCAATTTAGTGCCCCGAATGCGAGTTTTCAGATCTTCAATAAAAATTTAAAAATACTTGCAAAAATCAGACAAAAAAAAGTAATTCCACAGAATCCTTACTTTTTTAATGATCTTTAAAATGCACTTTATTCCATGCAGTTAAAATAAATATTCTAGAAATGAGACTTAAAGTAGGTAACTCCATAGGATTAACATTAGGTACGGAAATTCATGTTGGCGGGAGCCTTGAGGTACTTTTCCATTAAAGGGGGCCTTAAATTAATTATTAAATAATTGTGAATTCTCCTCTGTCCCAACGCAGCTATACTGCGGCCCGTGATATCATTCCCATTTGGCAAAAAAAATTAACCAGCGCCAATGGCCGCCTTTAATGGAAAATAACTTTATTTAATTTAAAATATATTAAATTTGACTTTAAATCTCTTGTCCTTTTTGGTCTCGCATTTTGGATGGTTAGCAGCGTATTTTTGAAGCTATTCATATTCTTTTGTGTGATGTTGGAACAACTATACTATATCTCTTTTTAAAAAACAGTGGAGCTTTATACTATTATTCTTAATAAGTGTTAATTTTCTCTTTTAATAATAAAATATAATTCTTGATTTAATAGGTAAGATCTTTTTTGTAACTCAGATGTTACTTTACATATAATTTGTAAATACTTTTGATAACTCTTATGGCTTCCCAATAACTTTCATTAATTCATTTAAACCCAATTATATATAATTTTGTAATTATTTTTATTTCTGTTTCATTTGTAAGTTTTAAAAGTAATAATGTGGAAATCATATAATGGAGATATTTTTTTATGTATTCAAAAAGTGGAATTCTTTATTAAAAATATATGGACAATAATGATGTAATTGAGGACAAATAAATCCTAGTATGCGGAGCAGACAATGTATTCCTAGTTTTAATGTAAAAAATATTTTATATTCTCATGCAATAATTCATTTGTTATATTTCGTGTAGTTGTGTATTTTTGATTATATTATGCATAATTACTAAATCTTCAATCATCTTAGGTAAATCCACATATAATTTTCAAAAGATACTTTTTTTATATTTCTTTCTTACATATTTAGACATACTGCTCTTTAAGCGGTATCGTGATTTCATGCAGAAAAAAATGGCCACTCTCATAATCTCTAATATTATTACCAGTCCTCTATGAAGCAATTGAGCCTGAATCTTGAAGGCATTCCTAACAGAATTTTTGAAAATTCATTCCCTTACAAAGAAAATTATTGTTAATTTATTTTATTAATTTGCTATCTGCTCACTTCAATCAGCCTTCCTTGTATATTCCAATATTCATTATTATATCATGTATGATAGTCAATTTGGGAAGACTTTATTGTTTTTTTTATTTCTATTTAGGTTTTTTTCTCCTTTTCAAATTAGTTTATGGGTATATTTTGAAATTTAAAAAAAACATTGTAATATAAATAAAATTACTGAGATGTTTGCTAAAACTAAAATCTTTTTTACAAATTATTAAATGAAAATAAATGCATAATAATTTTTTTGTAATATTATAATTTTAATTATATTCCAGAAAAGTATTACTGCAATCATCTTTTCGTCATGCAGTTTGTAAATATGTTTTAATGAATATATTGAAATGTTATCTCTTTCACAATTCAAAAAACCTATAATGCATAAATGTTGACCAAATTTCCTGTCTGAAACAGTAAAAAATACATTAGCCATATACATATATTATTCAAGAATGTAGTCTCAAATTTTCTGATGTCAGATCTGTTATTTATGCTTTTCTCATATTGTTGAATAGGGTGCGATCTTAGCACATTATTTTTAGAAAATTTCTCAAATATTAATATTATATTGACAATACTGTCCTGCAGACAACCCACATTTTATGCTATTCATTTCTGTCTGAATCATCCATTATTGCTTCACAAAATGTATTCCCTATTTTGTCTATATCATAAAACTTAACAAGTTTATCATTTTATATGTTTTTGGAAAAAAAATTATGCATTTATGGAATGTTTTCAAATGTTAAGATGCAATATCATTAATGAATGCACGAGCTATGATGACATAAATTTAATTAAAAAATTTGACAGTTTTCTGTCAGAAAATGCTTAACATTTGACTAACACAATCTGAACACTGGTTTAATGTTTCATTGTGTTTTTCTCTCTCCTATGTATTATAAAATTCACAGTTGCTGTATTTCGGATTGTCTTTCTCTTTCCATTTAGGGTGAAATGTCTAGATTTGAAGTTCAGTATTATTAACTGGAATGTAATTTTATATATTAATGTAATAAGATAATGCTATTAAATACTATATATTTAGTTTATATTAGTCAGAATTCCCATAATATTTTTTTATTAAAACTTTGAATTTATGTTCTCTTATTGCAACAATATGTGGGAAAAAATAGAACAAATTAAACAGTACAACAAGAAATTTTATTGTAAATGAAAAAAAAGGATTTAGAGAAATTTCTACTAAATATATAATTATATTCAAAGGAGTTTTTTTACTTACGATCATGCACTCTCGCAACTTTCATTTATGATGATCAATATTTAAAAAATACACTTTAAAAAGCATTATATTTAAAATAAATATATAGTATTTTAGGATGTTGATTATAAAAAAAGAATATTCCAGTTAAAGTAGGGTGAATGAGATCTGTGTGAATAACTTTATAAGAAGTTATTTACTCTTTATTTTTCTTTCAATAAACTTACTTTGAATTTTATGAATTTTCAACTAATATGTATCATCCTAATATATTTTATTTTTAACAGACATATCATTATGGGTAATGTTGAAATGCACCAGTTAGAACCAGTACGTGAAGATGAAAGAAAAGAGCTTGATTTAAGCACACCTGTTGATTATGGGCTGTATTGTAAGGTATTTTACTTTTATTGTTTTAAAGAATTTATTTATTTTGTGTTGTTATACTTCTCTTGATGATAATCTTGTATTTTAATAGTACACAATTCCTCTAGGAGTCTTCCATGTATTTTACAATTATGTCTGAGAAACATTTTTTTAGGAATTGTTATATTTATGTAAATACATGTTTTCAAAAATATAATTTTTGAAATTTAATGTTTTATTTGTTGGAGATTTGCTTATCAAATTTTATCATTATAGTTCTTGAAAAGCTTTTGTAGTTATCATGAAATAATACTATTTGATCATGGAAACTGTAGGATTAACATAGTTTCTTAGCTCATTTAATAAAAATTATTGACAAATTTATGATTATGGGCAAATTGATTCAGCATGTTTATTAATGCATGATCACATAAATTTTAGGATAATTTGGAATTGGATCAGAAAATATAGATGAATTCTTTAATTTTGAGTTAGAGAATGGAAAAAATTAGGGAATTAAGTAATTATTTCAAGTTTAAGTGAAATCATTACACACACATATTTGTCTATATGTAGTTGATGAGATTTCATTTAATCATACCTGTGAAAAGCTTCTTATAGGGGTTTTCCTCTTTACTTTTTAAGATCTCATGAAAATTCTTTTTAAATTTTCTAATAATAATAATTCTAAATATTCTTTTAATAATTCTAAATTATTTAAAATGTTGTTACTAAATTCACAGAAAATAATTTTCAAACAGAAAGAATGTGTATGTGTGCTTGCGTGTGTGTATTAATGTAAGTTTTTGTGGTAGTGATCTTATAATACATATTATGTAAAAGAAAGATAGATTGATATGGAGAAAATGAATGATTTGTTAAAATATTAACTGCTTTCTTTTGTTAATAAAATCAGAATATATTATAAAGAATGGAATGTTTTTCTACCTGCCAAAGCATTATTACGTCGATCCTAATTTTTAATATTAATTGATCATAATCTTTTTTTAGTAAAAAGTATGTTTAAGATTTAAATTTTAATGCATTAGTGATTTTATGTGACACAACTGTGAATTAACTTTTTAAAACAATTACTAAAGAATATTTTTCTGTATTCTTCATTCTCTCTCTTCTTTCTTTTTTCAAATGTACAATGTGAAAAAATGTGCAAAAAATTTTACTGGTGTTTAGCTTCTACACAGCCTGCTAATTTCAAAATTAAGACATAATTTTTTCATTATATACGAAAGCATTCTATAGTTTATAGTTTACAAGGTAAAAATGTAATAAAAATCTAAATGTAAGAATTGTTTATACATATATTAAAATAAAGTTCTCATATGTATGTTCCTGAATAAATCAAAAAAGATATTTTATGTAACATTTTATTGTATTGGAGCATTTATTGTGGTGTATATATATATAGATAGATACCTCTTCAAGTAGTTGTAGGTATAAATGTTATACTCAATGTAACTAATTATCTTATAATGAATGCCAAAAAAAAAAAAAAAAAAAAAAAAACAGCAGCATTAACAGTATATTCAAGACAGTTAGGTTTTGAATATTATTAATATTAAGGTGTTTTGGTAATCTTTTATTATAAGTGATTTTACATTTTATATATATATAATGAAAATACATAATTTTATCATTTTAATATAAAAATGTTCATCTCCTATTAAGCATTAATATTAACAAAATTATTTTATTTTAATAACATTTATTTTAAATATCAATGCTTTTTTTATTTTATATATGGAATTTTCTCATTAGTACCCATATAGATTTTACAATTTTTATTTTACTATTTTAAGCTGCAATTATATGTCCTAAGCCGAAAAATTAAAGTTTCTGTCAACTGTTAAATGAAACTTCTTTTATTTATATTCCTATCTTTGGAAAAGACTATGTTTGTTGTAAAATTGTTTATAATTTTATTTCTTAAATTGTTAAATATGATGTTATTGTATTGCAGAATTGCAATGGTAAAAACAAATGCCTTTGAGTGATATGTTCATATTCAAAAATATATTCCTTCTCTTAAAATTCCAATCATATCCATTTAAAATTTTCATTTTGCTTATTTGTAATTAACTTTTCTTTTAGCATGTTAAAGGAGAATATTCATATAAATGCTTGTCTGAAATCCCAACAGCCATAACAGATTCAATATCTCTTCATGAAAGGATAAATTTATCTTTTAACTGCATATCAACACTTCCTGCTGAGCTTCCTCTTCGAATACCTCATGTTGCATTTTTGGACCTGAGTTATAATAAAATTTCTGCTCTTCCAGATAGCATAGGTCTTTTGTTTCACTTAAAATGTTTGCTTTTGTCTCATAATTGTCTGGAAGAGATTCCTTCTACTATTACTAGGTTAGTTAAACTGCAGAAAATTGACTTATCTCACAACAGTTTACATGAATTGCCTGAAAAAATTGGTGAAATGGAATCTCTCAAAAAACTTAATGTGAGCAACAATAAACTTAAAAATCTTCCAAAATCCTTAGGTTATAGTGAAACAATTGAGATTATCCTTGCGATATCAAATTGCTGCATTTCTCAACCACCACAAAGTATTTGTGATAGTGGTTCTGATTCAACCATTAGGTTTCTAAAACAACTTGCATCAGGGAAGATCTTAGCCAAACAAGAAAGAGAATTGAACGTTTTCCCTAGAGTGCGAGCAAATGTGATTCAAACTGCCAAACCGAATTCTGATTCAGTAAGAGCCCAATATGTTCAAATACAAACTGCAACTTTAAATACTGCTAGTCGAATCAGGACTCCTCTTTTACCACCATATGATGCTACTCAGCTTCATCCAGATGTGTTAAGAGATAGAGTTATAGGTATGTTACTTTTATAATGGATCTATAATTCTAAATTGTACAAAAACTCTTTGGAAAATAAATACTTAAGATTGTATTGTTTTAAGTTCATGTCATATTTGCTCATATGATAGAGTGGTGATATTTTTAACTGATTAAAAAGGAGTATTATGCAAAATTTATAAATTTGAGACTTTGTAATTATGGCACTTTAAAAAAATTTACTGCACTTAAATATGATTATAAAATTTTGACTTTTGTTAGTGTTTTGCTTAAAGGATTTATTATGAAGTTATTCATATTATCTAAAAGGGTATTTACATTTATAGATCATGTTGTATGAGAATTGTTTTACTTAGATATATTACTTTATCATTAGGATAAAAGAAAATCTACATTTTTCTGTTCATTTACATTCTTAGGCATACTTTATGGTGCTGTTATTGGAGATGCCCTTGGCACAGCTACTGAATTTCTCTCCCAGGATGAATGTCGATTTCATTACGATGAAGAAACTTTTACATATTCAGATATCATAAGAGATGAACATCGTGTTCATTGGACCAGAGGTGATTGGACTTCAAATTCTGATCAAATGGTGTGATTTTATTTTTATGTGTATATCTGCATCAATAATTTACTTGTTCTGCAGCTTATTTTTTTAAAATGCAATTTTATTAGTATTTGTTTCCTATAAAAGTTATGCTATACTGATTAATTTTGTTTGAAGTAAAATTTCATGATGATTTATGTTAATATTTTAGTTATTATTTTGTTATCTGATTAATTAAATTTATCAAATAAAGCATCAAGAAGTGAATTAATGATATCCATCAGTTTATAAATTTCTTAGTTTTCATTTAATGTTTACCAAATATAAGCTAATATTTTCTGATTGTACAAGAAATCTAATTTTATCTAAACTTTAGGTGAACAAATCACTTGTGTTAATAAATATTTGGAACCTAATGCATAGAATAAAAGTAAACGTTTCTCAAGGGATATTATCATTTCAGTGTTCTCCAACAATGGCATATTTCAATGCTTTTCAGCAAGCAAAAAAGTTTATTTAAAGGTGTTATGTATCAAAGAAAATATTAAAGCTGCTGTTATCTTTTTGCATTTTAAATCAAATTAAAAAATGAAATAGTTTGCTAATAAATGAAGAAAAAAAATGCTAGTCTTTCTATATATTTTTTTCTTTCAATTTTACTGAATATTAATTTAACACTTTTCAAATTATTACTATTTAGTTATCATATTATAAACCTACATAGATGGATACTATATTTCTCTGAATATTTGGTTTTTAATTGATTCCTGAGTTGATTGATTACTAAATGTGGGAATAAAATCAAATATTTTTAAACCAGGACTTTGCTTAACGATAAAATTTTCTTGATACATACAGCATGATTTTAAGTTGTATTCTTCATTTTAAATGAATCATATTAAAACTGTATTTATTAAAATAATGATTTCCATTTTTAGTTGCTTGTTTTAGATTCTATCCTGCAGTGGGCTGGTGTTGTGGATGAATTAGAATTTGCCAAACGTCTTGTTTCTTGGAAAAGGAGTGGCATTCCAGAACTTGGTCCTAAAGAAATTTACATGTACTCGACCACAATTAATCTAGTATGTTTAACAAGTAATATTTCAGTTTGTCAGTTTTCTTTTAAAAAATTTACATTATTTTCCATTTAAGACAATAAAAAATTACATTGTTAGACATGATTAATGAATTAGTTTATTAATAAGAGTGTTTCATTTTTAATCAGTTTAAAAAAAAAAACCAAGATCTGGTAAATAAAATGTTTAAATATAGACTTTTGATTCATGAAAAAATTGTTGCGTTTAAAAAAAATTAAGGTAAAATACAGTTAAAAATATTTAATATGATTGTTTATCTAAATGTTTTTAAAAAGTTTTAAAGTGTTATCTTATTGTAATAGCAACTCTAAAATTATCTCCGTGTTAAAATTTGTATTCTTGGATTTTTTTTTACATGCTTGTAAACTGCTAAATGTGTCTAGAATGAAAACAAAATTTGTATTTTTTACACCAAGTTATCACAGTATTTTTTAATATGTATTTCTTTGAGATATTGTCATCAATAAAGTAGGACACCTGTAATAATTTTCATTATACTCTCTGTAGCTCTTCAAAACTGATAGTTTCTTTTCAAGCCATTAGCGGTGCTAAAGTATGTTATAATGAGTTAATTAACATTTGAATTACCTTTTTTAAAAGGAATTTTTCATTATAAAAGACTTTTTTTTATTTGTGTTACTAATTTCTCACCTTGAAATTAACCAAAATTCATATTTAGGATAAAAAAAAGAAAGGAGAGCTTGCTCTCTTTCTTTGTTTAACCTCTTCTAATAACAACAGAACTTCTTAGCTAGAAATTATGTATTGATTGCAGTTGTTGTTAAGCAATGTTTTGTAATGTTAGATTTATTTAAGAATTATTTTATTATAAACAATGTTGTATTATTTTATTATAAACAATGTTAGATTTATTTTTATTAAGTTTTTTCATTGTAATTGTCAACAGTTTTAATGAAATCTTAAGTTCCTGGTTGTATATTGTTGATAATATATCTGGTAATTCATATTTATTGTTTTAGAACTGAAACAAAAATGTCATAAATTTGATGCAGCATCATGTAAAATTTCAAACGTTATCTTTGATATGAAAATAAATGAAGTTGTGTGCTTTATGTAAAATATAAAATTGTATGTGATATCTCATAATACCTAAACAGACTTAAACCTTCTTAATTTAATAATCATTTTTATTTAATTTGGGCTTTATGTCTGGAAGGGGGGGAAATTTCTTGTAATATAGATAATTTTGCTTGTGAAATAAACATCAGGCTAAACAGAAATCATTATGTAACATCTTCTTTTGATTTCTAGACGTTTAGTGATGCCTAGAACCAACTTCTTGATTGCATGCTCCATACTGTCATATTAATTAATCTTAAAATGTTTCCAAATAACTTCTAACAATGAAATTGTTTCTACTTAAAAGGGAGAGAGACTTCTTCAAATTTCCATCTAGTATACCCATTTAGCTCTATCATTGCATGAAGATGACAATAAAGAATATAATCAAAATAACAATTTTGAAAATTAATCACTATTTGATTGGATACCTCAGATAAGGATCCCTGAGACTGGTACTCTCATCCCTACATTTTCTGTACATTATTGATATCATGCTGAGAATAAGAATGCTGTGTCACTATGAGGACATTTTTTATATTCTAGTTATTTGCCAAAGGTGCTTTCATTTTGTATATTTCATGAGATGAAGTCTGGTTGCATGGCTCATATTCACAAATATATATAAGGGGGAAACTGTATATTGTTGCTGGAATCTCTTGACAGCAATTAGAGTAGCAAATGAAAATATGGAAAAGTATAGCATAATTTTACTGTTTACAAAAGAATGCTTTGTGCTGATTTTTTGCACTTCATGTATTTGTGTATTTTTAGGTTTTGCAAGCTGAAAATTATATTCATAATCCCCATCAAGTAGCTGAAGATATACATAAAAATGATATGTTTGGAATTACAAATGGAACAGATAATAATAATACAATTAAATCATCTTTGTTTGTTGATAGTGGTGCTCTTCCTAGATCTCTTGTACTTGGTAAGTGTTTTGAAATGCCACCCAATGTTTAATTTTCTTTATTTCTTATATTAAACCATTTACAGCCATAAAATAAATTATTTATGTTTTACATTTTTTGCATTTACCCCAGCTCTTATTTTTGTTTACTTAGAATGAAGTTGCTTTTTATTTTAATTTACAATTATATATATTTTTGATAGCAAATGTGAAATAAGTAGGCATAAATCTTTCAGATAATGCTTATTTTTATATAAGTGTTTCAGAAAAGGATAATGTTGGTTTAAAAAAAGGGTTTTAAAATAACATTTTGTTTCAAAATAGTATTAATTGTGATTGATTTACTGTGATTCAATTATGTAAACTATTTAACTTAATTTTATAAAATATCTCTTATATCATTGAATTTTTACTAGTTGTTGTGATCTTGTATTTATTTTTGTTTCACTACCATGCTAAGGGAAACATAGATGCTTGAGTCAACAATATTTTTTAAAGTTGAAAAGTATAATAAAAGTTCAAAATAAAATAATGATTAAATATCAGATATTTTTTTAGAAAAATTTCATTTAAATTCATTCTGATATATCATAATGGTTAAATCACCAGACTACCAATTATTTCATCTTGGTTTTTATTCATCAGTTGCTTTTTATCCCTGAATTATATAGTATGAAAAAAAAATGGTTTTTCTTAATATTTGCTCAATCTTTTCAGCTCAAATATTGTATAATTTTTCTCTTATTTTCTGAGTATCGATGTATTAGATAATTTATTCAATGTTCAAGTAATATTTCTGCAATTTAACAAATATAAACTTACAGTTGTTAAAATTTTAATTTAAAATGTATGAATCATTCGATTTTTTTCAAGTGTGAATTTTGTTAGATGAGGCAAGTCATACTAACTTAAACCAAAGAGCCAAATCATTATGACCACATCCACCCTTTTCGATGAATTCACCTGAATGACATAGATGGTATGTGATCAGGTGAAAATGGTATTTAACTGCTGCTGGGAATACTGAGATATCATTCTGTAATGGAGAAGGCTGTTGTTCTATGCAGTCATTATATAGGGCAGATTGCTGTTGTGAAGTGGAAAGGTATGATGATCCCAGTAGTAGATTCCATGGCATGGAATGTCCATACATCATCGACATAAAATAATGCTTGGAGTTGTCCTGTGTGGTGAAACAAAATTGGCAGTAGTTAATAGCTCAGATGATAACTAAATACAATGCAGTCAAAATAGAAGTGTATTAGAGTGCACAATTCAGCTCACTGCTGGATATGGAAGTATGCTGCAGATGTCCCTCTTATGCATCCCTTTTAACCAAAGGTGGCCACGGTAGCCTAGTGATTATGGTCGCAAACTCACGACTGGCAGTTTTCGTCAAGTCGCAGGTTCGAGCTTTGATGCCACTAAAGAACTGCCTTTTAACCAGGATTGGTACACATTAAATCTGTTGAGCCTAAAGTCCTCCAGTTGGCATGGTGTAAAAGTTATGAGAGGGAGGGTGTCAAGCTCAGGTGTCGTCCTCGTCACTTAATCAAGATTCAAAATTATGAGATCCATCGCCAATAGCCCTTGTGTTGCTCTTAGTGCAATGCTAATAAAACCAAACCAAATCTTTTAACCAAGCACCATTTATGTCTTCAGTGAGCCAGGGAACAACATAAGTGGATAATTAAAAAAAAATTGAAGAGAGTATCCTGTTTGGATAAATCGTGATTCCTTATTCATCAAATCAATGTCTGTGTCAGAGTATGTCATCTTTCAGGTGAACAATTGCTCGACACAATTACTACAAATCATAAACAGACCAGTGGAGCTGTATTATGGTTTTGGGATGTTCTCATGTGTGCCCTTGAGGCCATTGGTAGTGAGAGAACATGCAATAAAAGGTATGTACTATCACAACATCATTGAGGATCAGTTGCATCCTTACATGGCATCTGTCTTACCTACCTGAAATGAAGTCTTCCAGCAAGACAATGCTCTATGTCACATACCTGAATTCATCCTGTATACATATCTTGCTCCATGATATATTAAGGCACGTGCAGATCAATTCCAGTTGATGCCCTGGCACCTTAACTTGCCAGATATTAAACCCAAAGAGAAAGATTGAGATATCAGGGAATGGCAGCTCAGAAGTCATAAACCATTACCTTGGAATATCAAGGAATTGTGTGATCTCTCTTTGAATATCTGGTGCAATCTGTCTTTGGCCATCTTCCAAGGACTTGAGACATTCATGCCAAGGTAGATTGCAGATGTTTTGTGTGCCAAAGGTAACCAATATGGTATTAGTTTGGTGGTCATATGACTCTTCATGTAGCTGTCATATGGCTGATGATGATTTGACTTTTCTGTATATATATATAATATTAAATTGCATTAATTGTGGCCTTCAGTATTAATATAATGTAGGTTTGGAATTGAATTTTGTCAATTTTGTGTGTTTGAATGCTATTAAAATATTTAAATTTATATTTGCAACATCCAAGCAGTTTGTTTATTTATATTACATGTATTAATAATTTTTTAACAAAACTTTAGTTAATGTTTTTGATAATTGTAATTTTTATTGCTTAAGTTATATGGATAGTGTATTATAAAATAAATAAATTAATAAAATATAAACTTGCAGAAAATTTATGGCAAATTATTCTCTGTTTGGCATTAAATAAAAAAGTTATTACATGAAATGCTCTAAAAAAAATTTTTTTTAATAAAATTAAATACTTAATGAAGGAAGAAGTCAGATTAGAATAGAATCAAGATTTAACTGTTGATAGTCTGATATCTTAACCACTATGCTATAAGGAATGGAAAATAAAAATAAGTGAAGGTTTGTAGAACTTGAAGTGACTGTTTCAAAAATATTTGACAGATTTCACCATTTTATTTTTGTGAATTTACAAATTTGAAAAATGATGAATTAATTTTCAGAGCTTCTTGTTTGTATTTTTTTAAAAACAAATTTGTTTTAAATTTATAATGCTTTTGTTCATTATCTTTAAAACAATTTTTTAAATCTTTATCTTAATTTGTTCTTTCTGTATAATTAGAATTTATAAAATGTTTGTATCTTTTTGTTATAATGAAATGCCATACATTTCTAAATAAACATTGAAATAAATAATTTTTATGAAATTGTTTATGTTCAACTCTTTTCATTATTAATCTATCTAAATTTCAAAGTATTTGTTCAGTTCTTCATCAGTTTCAATAAATAAATAAACTTACATTGCAGGCATACCTCATTTTCATGATTTAAGTGAAGTTATTTCCAATTCTACAAGAATATGTTTAGCTACTCATTTTGATGAAAGATGCGTAACAGCATGTGTTACTTTGAGTATTGCTATTGCTTTAATGCTTCAGGTAAATAAAAAAATGAAAAAAATTATTATAGAGCTTTTATTTATTTTATTTTTATTAAATATAATTTTTGAAAGCTGTATATTGAGTCATCTTATTAGATGTGATTATTCTTAATTATTAAATAGCTAAATGACACTAAATTTCCAATATTTATTTTGTAAATACCATAAAATTCCCTCAATATGCCCCCTTCCTACTTTTAGCTTTATTTGAATGTTTTCTTCACTACTGAAAATTTATTCTTTTCATATTGTTATTTATGTATTCTATTCAGTATTTAATCCATGACTACTTTGTCATATAATTCTTGTACTCTTTTTATTAAAGAGCAAATTTTTGAGATTCTATAGAAGCAATTTGCAAAAATCAGTATTTTTAATCTTAGTTATACATCTTTAATTTTATTTATTTAAAAGGTTTTTCTTGCTGTAGAAAAAGTAGCATTATCAGGATTTCACATCATATGGTTTTGTATACTTTTTGATCAGGTTGTGAAAAATCATCATTAACTAGAATCATGAGCATAGCACAATAAAAGGAGCAATTCATTTTTTTAATTATTGTTTTCATGTTTTAAACTTTCAAATTTTCTAAGTTCCTGTTTTTCAAAAGTTAATTTTTTTACTGAATGGATGAAGAGTTCAATATAAATAAGCTTGTAAAAGGCTTTGTATTTTCCAATTTAAAAAGTTAACATTATTCAGAGTTAAATTTGATTAAATTTGAAAGTAATTACAATTATTTGCTTAAATATACTTATGGGATATAATAAGCAATACATTATATAGCAATACTTCTAATAACCATTAACTCAAAGAATTCACTGCAGTTTATTATTCATAATATATGTAGTTTAAAAATAGCCTTTACAGTGTATCCACACATTTTGTCAAAGAAATCTAGAATAAAATTATAATCGTGCTCTACGAATTGTTAACTCAAGAATTTTTTTTTTAATTCAGAAAGTTGAATTGAATGTTTTGCTTAAAATGTTAGAAAATAAGAAAACCCGAATTTGTAAAACAAAGAAGTTTTTTATTTTAAACAGTTACATATAGTTTGTAAAAATACGTATGCAGTCTGCCAGTTACCTCATTAAATTACATATTTGAAATTAATGCTTTCAAAATATTTGAAAAGAAAAAAAATGGAGGAACTTTTGCCTTGTGATAGCATATATATATATATGTATATGCTATAAAAATAAAACATGAAGCACTGATTTAATATCTAATTTGTTTATCATACATTAATTAAAACATTTATTGTAACGTTTAAAATATGTGATTCTCCAGCTAAAAAGTATCTATACATTTTTATAATTTTTAAATTTATTTTGTTGTAAGCTCTGATTCTAAACTGTCATTGTGGCTGTGATAGTCAAATGGTTAAGGCATTGGATTCGCAGTTTCGTTGAGCTTTGGGTTCAGGCATTGATGCCAATGAAGACCCACCATGTACCCTTTGCTGATGCTTGTTAAATATGTCAGGGCCCAAAGTCCTCCCATTGGCGTGGTGTTTGAAGAAAGGAGAGAGGATGCCAGTCCAGGTGTTGTCCTTGTCACATGACCAAGGTTCAAAATTACGAGGTCCGTCACCCAATGTCCTCATGTTGCTTCTAGTGCAACGTTAATAAACCAAACCAAACATCTAAACTGTCATTATTAGAATCATCTATCTAGACCAACATTGAAATTTTCAATGTTGAATTGACCCTTGCAAAGGATCCGTCTTCAATCTTAAATTCATTCAGTTAGCTCAGCAGTTTGTATTTCTTCCCAGGATAAATCATTTGTATATATTTTTAATTTTACTTTTATATGAAACTCATTTTAGTTAAATGTCTTGTAAAAGATGGTATGCATTTAAATGTTCTTCTAAAATGAAAGTTTAGGGATTATTTAACTATTTTATTTGTTTCTTAGTAACTAGTATATTTCATAGTTACATTCTGGTAGTTTGTAAAACTTTAATTTTTTTTTAATTTAGGCTTTTTTTATTATTTTAGAAAGATTTTTAATATTTTTTTTTCCATTTATATTTTAAATTTACATAAGATGTATTTTATAAATAATTGATGTTTGTCAAAGTTAGTTTAATGTTTATATTTTGGTATTTCACTGCAACTAGACAGAAACTTTCACCTGTTCTCATGTCTTGAGAAACATTTCATGTCTTGAGAAAACATAGATTGTGTACTTAAATGTACATTTCCTAGAAATTAAATTTTGAATGTATGAAAATACTTTTTCTTTTATTGCCCTTTTTATTTCTCATTATTGTTTCTAGGGAAAATACTCATTAGATGATCCTGCTGCTGTTGAAGAACTATTAAAAATTGCTGTGCAGTTTGGGTTAGGTCATTGTGCAAATGAGAGCGTTAAGAAAGAATTTACTTATTATTGTAGGTGTAGTGATTATAAAAAGTAAGTTACTCTTCCCGACTCTTTTTCTTTGTTGTCACAGTTTTGACTTTTAATTTGTGACATTTCAGTTTGCTGACTTGAATTCAATAAATAATATTTTTGTTTGTGTTGTAATAAACATTTTTTTGTTTGATTGGACATGGTTAAATGTTAATTTCTTGTTCACTCTTAAAAATTTGTATTTTCAAAAGTCAACTCGTTTACCATGTTATTTATCATCATGAGTTTAAATTACCTAAATGGTTAGAATTCTGTTTTTATCCTGTATATTTTATGTTAATATTTCAAAAGAATTTTAGAATTTTAATTTGATTTTGAAATCAATTGATAGTTTGATTTCAAATATTGAAATCAATTGATAGTTTGAATTTAAACTTTGAAATCAATTGATAGTTTGAATTTAAACTTTGAAATCAATTGAGAGTTTGAACTAAACTCCACAAGAAATCATCTGAGAGACATGAAATTCAGTAATGAGAGACAGCATTTTATGCTTAAATGGTAACGAAAGCATAATTGCACAAAAATGAATACAATGCATTATGTATGGAATCAAACAAAAAAAAAGCTTTATTCAACTCATAGTATCATTACACATGATTGTCTGTCCAAGAACAACAAAGAGATATTCCTTAGTATGGTATATGCCCTACCTTTACTGCAATGGTTACTTCGCACCATCTCTCCATACTCAACACCATATTGTCCAACAGTTCTTGAGATAAGGTTGCCTATTCCTTAATCAGCATTTGTTTCATTTGTTGGGTGTTCCCCAAAGGATGTAATCATGCTTCAAGATATCTCCCCAAAGAATCCACGCATGTTCTATGAGATTTAAATCAGGCGAGAATGTTGGCCAGTCCATTCGAGTAATACCTACACTTTTCAGTAGTGACTGAACATTAGCAGTCTGTTGTGGCCATGCATTGTCATCCATGAAAACAAAGTCTGATTCAATAGCATCTTGGAACAGACGCACATGGGGAAGAATTACCTCCTTAAAATAGCTACCTCTGGTTACAGAACCTTTGTTGAAAACTTTGAGCTTAGTCTGCCCATTCAGCATAATTCCTCCCCAGATGACAAAATGGGTGACACACTCCCGGGATACCTTAGCAATCCTTCTCTATTTTCGACCCTCCTTCTTGTCTACCTCTTTTTTTCAACTTCACGTCTAGACCACAGTTTAATCTTGTTTGGCGCAGCATAACCATATCTGGCTCATGTGCCAATAAACTGTACATTCACTAACTCACCCCAGATGACAAGTCCAGGACCACCGTAATAGTCTCTTTTCATGATGTTACTGGCATGAAACCATGTCCTGACCTCTCGCCAAATCAACTGGCATTGAGAATCGCTTGTGGCTCTGAAACAACTCTCATCTGTAAAAAAGACAAGACTTCATTGATGAGATGTTCAATTTTTGTACTCCTTACACCATTCTAAATGGTGCCGCTGATTGCCAAATTTCAAAAGGATGCATCGTTCAAGACGGTGGGCGAATAGACAACCTTTTGAAGGCATCTGGCCACAATAAACAGTGACATTACCTCATGTATAATTTTACTTAGAACTTTTAAGACCTCAGAAAGTTAATGTTATAATTTATATTTCTTGCTTTAAAAATCTTGTTTCATACTAGAAATATTGTTAAAAATAATAGGACATGGGACCATATTATTCATAGGGTGAATTCTGGAAATCTAGGAGCATAACAATTATTTTGTTTGTTATTATCTTATGTAATTTTATAATAAAGTTTTGTCCCACATGAAATATCTAAAAGCGTTGTGACCTATAAAAAATATATTAGATCATTCAGAAAGTACTGCTGTTTTTTGTTGATAAACAACAGTAAAGCAATACAAAAACTTAAAAATTTTATTATGTAACATAAGTACCATCTTGTTCTATGATTTTTTTGCTGTTCAAGCAGCTGGAAAATTCCTTTTTTTAAAAAAAAAAAACTCAGTAGGTTTATTTATGGAGAAGTTATCAAGGTGCTGTTTGACAGTCTCTGAAGAAGTGAATTCCAGGTAGTTCAGAGAATTTGAAGTGACCTGAAGAGGGGGAAATCTGAGGGCACCAGTTCTGGTGAATATAGGGGGATGACACAAAACATATCAGCCATACTCAAGTCACTGCCTGTCATTCAATACGATGTAAAGCCAAGCATTGTCAAGTTGGAAGACAACAACTCAATGTTGGTCAGTTTTGGCTACTTTTCTTCTATTTTTGCTTTCAAAACAGCGATTTGGGAATGAAATTTTATAAATTTATAGGCTGATTTGGTCGTAAAAATTCATAATAAGTAATCTCTTTTATAGTTCCACCATTCACATAGCAATACTTTTTTGGGATGCAACTCCCTCTCGATGTTACTTGGAGAGGTTCATTTGGCTTATTCCATGATATTTTCCTTGTAACATTATTGTACAGTATACATTTCTTATTTCCAATAATGAGCCGTTTCAAGAAAGGAACTTCTTCATTTTATTTCAGCAGAGAATCACATGCTGAAATCCAAACAAGCATATTTTTCAGTAGAGGTAACAACACATCATAGTGGCTTATATATCCAATCTTCTTCAGGTGCTCATTCTCTGTACTGTTTGTAATATTTAGTCTGTTTAGTAGGCCTGGAATGTGTAACATAGATTTTCAGTGATCTTTTTTTTTTAAGATATCCTGATGATAATGGTCATCCTGAATAGGTATCATCTTCAAAGTTGAAGTTTTGCACTTTAACTTCTCAAACTACCTTCAAACTGTGTGATCTATTACAGCACTTTGTTAGCATACTACTCAAATTTTACAAGCAATTTGATTAGCATTTTTACCTTTCTTGAAATAATAAAAGCATAATTGATGAAAATGAATTTTTTGATTTCCCATTCGTAGCTCCCACTAAAATAAAAATTATGCCACAGCCTGAGAAAGAATTATACAGAGCAAGCAAAAAAAGCTAGAATGGTCATTTACATCATTTCAGGTCATTCTTTATATGCAGAAACGAAACTTAAAAAAATTGCACTTCACTTTGAAAAACCGCAGGACTTTCCAGATAACCCAATACATGATCTTGACAGTGCAATTTTAGAATCATCTCCTTACTGAAAAAGTTGGATGGAGTACAAATAGGTGGAACCTTATCAGTGTTTCCAAACTATTGATTTCTTATTAAATTACAAGGAAATTTGTTACAGAGAAAGTGTAACACTCCAAAGACTTTTTAGCTTAAAACTTTTCGAACAATAAATTTTTGTATGTGAGAATTACACATTGAAGAGCAGAAAGAAGGTGTGCTGAAAGTATTTGAATGATATTTAGAATTCTATCTGAATAGCATTCATCAAATGATATTCAGATAGATTTCTTTTTGGAGAAAAGAAATATTGCAAAAAAAAAAATGAATCTAAGGCATGAATTAAATAATCAAAAATGTATGCAAAATTGAAATTTATTTCTTTGTAAAAATTGAGAATTAAAAAAAACTAGCGTAAATTATAATCTGTCAAACATCTGGAAATGTTATGTTTACTTCTCAGTTTAAAATAATATTAGTTTTTATTAATATTATTGTATGAAAATATATCCTCTATGTGAAAAACTTTTTTTTTTTGCTAAATAGCATTTTTATGATTTCTATTATCATTTGATTTCATTTTGTTATATCATTCTATAATTCATATTTTTTAAAACTGAAATACCAATCTTTAACCATTGTTATATATGTAATTTCTAAAAAGAGAACACTATTAATTTTAAATAATACAATCATTAATAATTGTGGTATTATCTTCCAATGTGTCATATCTTTGCTGTTATATGCTTAGGTTTTGTTTCAAACATCCATATAAATGTACAGTTCAGAGCAAAAGAGTATATAGCATGTGCTCTGATAATAGATTATTTCACATTTTTTTCATGATTTTCAGGTATCTGATTTTACATTGTTATCACATCATTTATTAGCATTGTAATCTTTTGTACTATCATTCATATCAAAATGGAAAACTATATTTATATTATTTCTTACAATATGTTTGCCAGCAATTATTTGTTTCTCATCTTGCACAATTTTGAGTTTGTAAATTTTTAAAGTCCTTCATAGTGATACATTTTCAGATAAATTAAGGATGAAATTTTTTGATACAGTCATCAAAGAATTTGAACCTAATGATTTATCCATCTTTATTTTATTTCTACATACGAACTATTTATTATTGAATGATTAAATATATTTTCTTTGCTGATGAGTAAAAAACATATATACATATCTGTCAATTAAAACCACACCATATTTTAATCTCTCATCTATGGGTTTTTAAAATTTCTGTAGAAATCTGTAAAATCATTTTTATTTGCTACTCCTATCAAGTAAAGATACTCTTCTTTCAAAAAGAAATATATAGCAATTAGGATTTAACATTGCATGTGTTATAACTTCTCTCTCCCTTCTTTTGTTTTTTGATTTTTTTTACTGACTAATATTTTGTTACCATTTAGTATAGGATTGTCTGAAGTAGGAAAAGCATGTCACCCATTTAAAGCTTGTGCTGCAGCATTTTCTGCTCTAAGAAGAGGGAAGGATTTTAGGTACGGGAAATATAAGTATTTTTAACTATAGAATTTACACTCAAATATAAATTGGTGTTCTGTAAGAGATTGTAATATTTTATTATAATTTAGATGAATATCTGTAATACTTTCAGTTTACACCCAGTATATGCTATGAGAAAATCTTAGTTGCATTAAGAAATTTTCTCAAGATTATTTATTAAATTTGTACTTAGGCTTGCAAAACATAATAAGTATATATGTATTTAATTAAATCCTGTATATATTTATTTATTCATTCATGTATATCACTATAAGTTTTTTTTTATATCAATTGTGAAAATCTGCTTATTCATAAAGTTAGTAATAGCTTTAGATAAGAGGGACAATGGTGTCCAAAAACTTAGTCTGATTGATAATTATGTGAATAATGAAGGATATCAAAGTCAGAATGGCAGAAAGCATGATATGCCAGTGTAAAATGATTATAAAATAAGAAAACAATGCAATAGAAGGATAATAATCACCTTTGTTATGTAAAGAAACAATTTCAAAGAAAACTGAGCATAAGAGGAGTTCCCACTTAAGTGAAAAACAAATGATAAAAAGGTGATTGTTTAGTTTTTATTAAGGTGTGTGGTCAACTCTGATAGCCTGGAATGATACTTAATGATACCCTTTTTTGCTATGACATTGTGGATGAGTTATGTGCTCAGAGTTCCAAATGTCACAAAGAGCTCTTTTCAATTTGGGAAAGGAAAGGAATGCTGATGGGCTGCAAGTTGTCTCCTGAGCATATCCCACTTCTGCTTCATGGGATTCAAATCAGGTGAGTGAGAAGGCCATAGCATGCATTGGATAATTTCCAATCCAAAATAGCCATTGATCAGGCTCAAATGGTGTCAAGATGCTTTATCATCCGTAAATATGAAGTCAAGACTGACAGCACCTCAAAACTGACAAACGTAAGGCTTGAAAATAATTCTGTATCTTTTAGCTATTGCAGACCCTTTCTCCACATATGGAGGTCTGTTCGACCATCCGGCATGATGCTTTCCCATGCCATAACTATCTCCTTGATGGAAAAAGGTGTATTTTTTGATGTTTCCCAGGTTAAAATGAGTTCCACATTCTCGCCATATCGTTAGCCCATCAGAATTGATGATCAGCCAGAAACAAGGTTTGTTCACTTACATTTCCCCACTGTTCTAAACTCCTGATTACCATAAGCACATTTATGTGTAAATGGGAGAGAAATTCAAACTGTTGGTCATCTTGCATACAGACCAACATGATTGAGTCTGTTGTAAATGGAAACTTGTACTCTTATGGCAGCTGTGAATATTGAACTCAGTTCTGCGGCCCAACAATCCCTCTGAGGTTGTGAAGTATTGCCAGGTATTGGTCATGGCAAAAAGTTGTGACTCATGGCAATCTGATTATTGGTTGTCAGTTAATATTTCCCATACTTTGAATTCTCTTCCAGTCTTAAGATTATACACACTGAGGCATATTCAAGCTCTTCAGTTTGTGATCATCAGGATTTGAACATTCCACTGAATCTTCCTTTCCTAAACATGTCCATTTGCCCTCTTTGTGCCATCATTCATCCTGTTTAATGGTTAACAACATTTATTTGCACATCAATAGTACGAAAACTGTCCAAACGCCTTATACCAAGTGAACCAGTTTATCCATGTTCCAACATCTGTAGGTGTTTTGCACATGAATTGGTTGATTGAAATATTTTTCATGGAGACAATGTTTCATCTTTGATGGACAATTTTCCACAATTTATTAGGAACAAATTCACTAGTATTTACTCATATTTTCTCTCTCTCTCTCTCTCTCTTTTTTTTTTTTTTTTTTTTAATAAATTATGTTTAACTTTTGAACACCTGTGTAAGTCATAGGCAGCTGTATTAAAGTTAATGATACATAACAAATGTGGGCTGTATTCAAGATTATATGCAGAAATATCCATTCTACTAAGCAAAGAAATCTATTTCACATCTACTTATAAAAATTATGTTCTCTGAGAAAATATAATAAAAAGTTTGAATAGAGAGAAAAGCTGTAAACTGGATAATTGATCATTTTTTTTTAAATTCATTGTACAGAAGTTTAAAGAAAATGTTATCATATAAAAACATTTTACTTCTGATTATTTGAGAAACCTCACAGTTTTAAGTCCTTTTACTTCAGTAAATTTAACTATTACAGGAGATGAAAAGTTAGCTTTTGAATTAGAGGGACTGTAATTGGTTGTTTGTATTTTTGGAATTAATTGATATTCAGTAACAAATATTATTTTTTTCTTGTTGTGTACATTGCTAAATGAGCAAATATTACAAAAAAATAATAATTGTAAAACCAGTTTGACATTAAATGTCCATATATATAATGTCATGTATGTGTGAACCTAGATTTTCTGTGAAAATAATATTAAAAAAAAATTCAATCATCACTAGTAAAATAAATGATCTTTGATTTAAAATAAAGAGTATGCCTTTGACTTAACAAGTTGAAAATCTGAAAGAACTTTAACTAGGATATCTCATGAAATGTATTAAATTATAATAATAGGATGGAAAAAAACATAAACATTTTTTAAATTTTAATTGTATAGTACTACTTTAAAAGTTATTTTTTTATCATTGTAATTTAGGGTAACATTGAACTTAATGTTAAGTGTATTTGTATACCATGAAACAAAAAATTAAGTGCTGGTTTACTCTTTTTTTTTTTTTTTTCTAAAAAAATTCATGATTTCTCATTGGTTTTATAAAGTTTTTATATTATTAATACTTCTATGGTCTTACAGAGTATCACATATAAAATGTTTTACCCAAGGTGATATTCATAAAATTTGGATTAAACATTAATGTACTTATAATATTTTCTCATCTATTTTAAAAACTATCAAATAATAGTTGATTATTTCAAACATAGTGAAAAATATTCATTTTTGTGGAAAATGTACTGTATAAATTTTGAAAATGTTTTCTAATGAAACCAGATAATTTTATATATATGTTGCAAAATATCTTATATATATAATTATTCTTTTTATAAAAATTCTTACATTTTATTGTCATATTTTGTTTAATTCAAAAACAATTTTATATGTCAGTAAATTTAATTTTAAATGGTTTTAAAGCATTATATTATCCATTGATTTTGAGGAATAAGTTGATTGCCGAAGCTAATATAATTTGTCATATTGCATTAAGAATTGTAATATATTAAGATTTTGTATTTCAAATCAGTACTTTTGCCTGTGAAAATGTAAAATCCAGAATTTTAAATAATTGCTTCTACATTGCATTGCTGTGTTATGCCTTGATACTTTTTCTGAATGTCCATTTAAACAAAAATCTTTTGAATTATCTTGATAATGATTTAATTTGTTTCTAATAATAAAAGGGCTAATTGATGAAAAAATTTAAGTGTGGTCAAATTTTTGTGTATGTAGTTATTAATTTTAATTCATGATTTAATTTTAATTTGATACAGATCTGCTCTTACAAGTTTGCTCATGCTTGGTGGTTATAGTAGCATGACAGGTTGCATAACTGGCTCTCTTCTTGGATGCAAATTTGGTTATTCTCTATTACCTAGGGAATGGATAGATGGCCTGAATGCTAAAAATAAAGAATGGATCAATGGAAAAATTAATGGTTTATTAGACATGATGGGACTTCCTTAAAAAATAGTCATTGCTGCTATAAAATGTTTGTAATATGGGATCAATTGTGTTTTATTATTGTGATATCTGTGGTAAAGTGCCTCTATGCATTTTTGAATTTTGTACTGTTATGGATAAATCAAAATATTGATAATGTGTTAGCTTATTTATATGAATGTAATTTATCTTTTTAGATTAATGATTGATTAAAATGTGACTGTTGTATGTTCATTATATATAAAATACTATTTTGTATTTAGATGCAGCTATGAATACAATATTTTTCTGAAATACATCATTAATAAAAAACATTTTGACTGTAGATTTTTGAACTATTTAATATTTTGTTGTGAAAAAATGAAAGTTGAAGTCTTAAAAATCTGTTCAAAATTATCGTATTTTACATTTATTAAAGCACTAAAGGAAAACTGAACTTTGAAACATTATAAATGATAGTTAAATTCTACAATTAAATGGAATGGTTACTAGATAAGATAAATGAACAAATTGTTTTAATTACTTTCTAACTTAAATGTAGAAATTTTTGTTAAATATTTATTTGCCAAAGCATTCATTAAATTTTCATGTCTTGGCAATAAAGAAAAAATGGATTATCTAATAATAATTTGTATTAAAAATATTTATTGTTATTGATATGGATCAGAGATTGATTTCTGATTCTAGTTGATCCTTTAGTATTTATGGACATAAATATCTTAAATAATTTTAAAGAGAACTATTATAGAAAGCTTTTGTTTTATTATTTTCAAAAAATTGTATCGTTTTGTATTTGACTCTTGCTCAAGAAAAAAATCAATCATTTACAGTAAAATATGCCTTTTTTGTTATAACAATTAAATATATATTCATTTTGATTTCAAAATTTTCTTAAACTATTTGCTTGAATGCTTATGTGTTTGTGTGTGCTGAATATTTAAAATTTTCAAAGATTTTAATATATATATATATGAATAGTTCAGCTTATGTTGTTTTAACTTTTTGTTCAAGTAATTTGTTTTGTTTTTTTATTATGAAGGAATCGAATTCATTATAACTGATAGGTTTTTTTTCTGATATCTTTATAAAAAGTACTACAAACAATTAGGCATTACATATATATTCATTTTGATTTCAAAATTTTCTTAAACTATTTGCTGAATGCTTATGTGTTTGTGTGTGCTGAATATCTAAAATTTTCAAAGATTTTAATATATATATATGAATGTTCAGCTTATGTTGTTTTAACTTTTTGTTTATGTAATTTGTGTGTTTTTTTATTATTATTATTATTATTATTATGAAGGAATCAGATTCATTATAACTGATAGGTTTTTTTCCTGATATCTTTATAAAAAGTACTACAAACAATTAGGCATTATTAATTTTTAATTATTTATTTGCACAAAGCAATGTGACATTTTCATTCAAAATGAAAATTATTTTCTATCATATTCTACATAATTGAAACTTTCAAGATATCTAATTTTAAATGTATTTTATTGCAAAGAGATGTACAAAAATATTATAAATATAATAGTATGACAAATGTGCAGCAATAGTAATCATTTTTAATCACTGTTTTACAGATCTGATCATAGATATATATTTTATAATAAATTTTAATTAATTATGAACAATAGTATGATGAAATATATAACTATACAATATGTTTGAAAAGCTTTTTAATAGTAAATTATTTTTATATAAGACTATTTTTCAATAATTTTACAAGTTTCTGATTGTGATATTGTCCTTACAGTCTTTTAATGTTCTCGATTTTTATAGGCATATAAATGTCAAATTTTGTGAAAATATAAATCAATATATACTCCCCAAAAATATTTTTATATTATATCCTATAGATCTTTAATGGATGCAAATTTAATTAAAAGTACAAACAAATATGAAAAAAGTATAATAGGGGTTGTGAAAGTGCAAAAAGATTTTTTTTTTCTTCATGACAAATTCTTGATTATTCTTTAAAGTTACAGAATATAAGTTGGTATTAACAGTTGACATTTTTATTAACAATTATGATCATCAAATACTTGCAGCTTTAAATTAATTTGAGATGAATATGTTTGAAAAGATCTGAATCTTAATCTATGTAAATTTTTTTGTTTTTGTACATATATATTGTAATGAAGCATGGCATGAATTATCTTAAAACTAATTATCAAATTCAAAAAATATTAAAAGTTACAAAGCTTCCTCATCTATTTTGATGTGAAAAATAGTACAATAGCTTATATTTTCTTGCCTTGCTAAAAAATATTAGCTCAGTTTATTTCTAACTATTACAAATAATAAGAATTAAATACAAAATATTTATGTTCCCACTTATGAAATAACTCAAGCTGCATGTATTATTAAATTATTTAAACCAATAAGTATTAATGGATATTTTTTTTCATTAACAAGTTATTTTTCCAATGTTATATTTCCGATATATTTTGTATATATGTAAACTGTTTTACAAATCTGTTTTGAATTTCATTTTTATATATATTTGTTCTCAAAGCACAACTAGTTTTTATATTTGTGTAACTCTTTTAATGCACAAATTTTAACTTTCGAATCATTTGAATTTTCTTGTGAAAATTCAAAAAAATTGTGCATGATATCTCATATCCAATTATATAATCACTTATTAATTCTATATCATTCTCAATATAAAAGAAATCCTAAATAAAAATAAATCATAATTTATTGTAATTTTTAGTTAACTTCTTTTGCATAAATTATTAAAGTTTTTTGGTTTGTTTAGAAAATATTCAATTATATTTCGATTTTTTATCTCTCTGTAATTGATCTTAAATATTGGAAATTTGGTTAATTGAGACAGGCAAGAAAATTCTGATAATCTTTAATAAAAAAAAGTATCAAAATTATTTGAAAATATCAACTTTTATCATACAGATATGTATGTAATCACAAGAGAAAAATATTTAAAAAGAAAAAAAAAAACATTGCTTTTGAATATAATTATATTTAATAAGAATAAAATTATAGTATTTCGTTAATACAAATATGTAATGATATTAACATTTTTAACTACTAAATTTATTTGCTACATAATGTTTTTAATCATTTTTGTCTGTTATTAAAAATTGAAGGTGAGGATTTTAAAATCCAAAATTAGTTTTGATGTTATTTATCAAATGTTGTGTTCCACTTTTTAAGTAAGGATTGAAAGAAAAGCCCAGAGTAAATTTATTTATTCCCTTATTTCATTCCAATGAAATTGAAATTCATTGAAATAAAAGCCATTTAATAGTACAATCTCATTTTTTACTAATGATTTTAGTTTGTGATAAGCCAGCATTTTTTCTGTTATTATCTTTTAATTAACTTTCTTTTTTATGGCAGTTTTTCCTTATATATAATTTAAGTAAAATCCATTGTTGTGTTATATTGTTCTCTTTCTATGATTTGTTTCGAATGTTTATTCTCCTGTTAAAAGAAAAAACGATAAATATGACTTGAATGTGATATTAAAGGAAATATTTAGAAAATTGCAGAAAATAAATATTTCAAAAATTTTACCCAAAATTATTTCTGAAAGATATATTTCTGTGTACATTTATGATGTATGTGTTTTTTATTGAAAATATCAGAAAACTATTAAGATCAATAAAATGCTGTAAATTGTTAGGCACACGAATAATTTTTGATTGCAAATTCTCTTATAATAAAGGTTGTTAAAATATACTCTTTTCTGATGTTATCAAATTTGCTTTGTGATATATAAAATTGTTTGATATTTTGCTGTAAACATTCGTTTTGTTGTCCAAAATGCGTTGCATTCTATAAATTTACTTAAATCTTCAACTATTTGTTGTTTGTGTGTATTTTTTCCTAATATGAGTTGAACATGACTGAATCAGTCAGTTCCTAAATAAAAGTTAATTTTTCTTTGGTGATTTTATTGTAATAAATAATTAATTGAAATGTATTGTGAATATTTAAAGTTATTTGTAATTATAATAACTTACTTTTTACTGTAGAAACACTGTTTTTGTAAAAAGAAGAAAAAGTATTTATTGTATATGTTGTTGTTAATGAATATAAATTTTTTTAAAAAAAATGCTTAGTTTCTTTCGGATTATTTTTAATAATTAAAGCCTTAAGGGTTCCCTTAAATTTATAGTTTTAAAATTTCATATTTAAAAACATTGAAACATTTTTCAAAAATGTAAAATGTTCTTTATTAGATACATTACATGAACTGTATACCAATTGCTGTTGCAATTATATATAGAAAATATGTATTGTAAGTATTTAAATTAATATTTCTATAAATATTTGTATAAAATATGTAAATAAGCTTTAAAAAAACATTTTTTTTTTTTTTTTTAAAAAAAATGGTGTTAAAGCTTTAAATTTCAAACATCTTAGTTGTTTTTAAAACCATTATGTTATGAAAGGGGGAGAGTGTTTTTCTCTCTTTAACATAAAAGAGGAAATGTAAATTCTCTAATTTTTGTAAATCATTATAAATTAAAGTATTTTGTGATTGAAAATCATTGAAACATGTTTAAATCATTTCAGTTCAAGCCATTTTAATACAGATTCCTTTGATTTTTTAATACATAAGAATCATTCAACTCCTGACATAATTTTTAATCTTAAATATTTTTTATTGTAATCAATGTTAAACTTTCTATAAAAAATTATTTTTACTTTGTTACGTTAAACAGTATATTTTATTTTCACTTTAATAAAATTAAACTTTTTCTGTTTAAATTAAATGAAAAGTGACTGTGAATTATTCATTTTTGTAATGTTTTTAAAAATGATTTGTGTATTAATAATCTTTTTTGTCTCTCTTCTTTTTCTTATGTTGTTAGCATGCGAATCATTTATGAGAAAAATTTAATTTAATTTGTTAACCCTAAGCTATAATTTTTGTTTAAGCTTTTTGTCAGATTATGAGAACATTGCACTTTAATTGTTGCCTTTCATTTCCTGAATTTCTTTTCTGCTCCTGGAGAGAACTTGGTGGTGTATGAGTAGTTTAATGAAAAATCAAACAATTTCTCTGAGTGAAATAACTCCACAAAAACACATAAATTAATTCAAGATAGTGCTTTAATCTTATTCACTATTTATTATTATAAAGTAATTTATAGAATGAAATACTTTAAACTATAATTAATAAAGTCTTAGATTGAAGTATTAATCCCAGAATTTCTGAAAAATGAACGTATGTGTTCCATACCAAGTTTCTGATTCAAAACAAAACTTCCTTCGTAAAAAGCCAGAACGTAAAATTTATATGCTTGGCGTACCAGGGAGCAATCTTGAAGATATTTACATAGGCGATTTTTCTCATAAAGAAATAATAAAAACAGACTCGGTTTTTTATTATTAGGAAGTAATATATTTATATACATGTGCTGACGCATACAAAAAAATGAATTAATTATTTCCATTTATTAATAAATCTGTTATAGATATGGTTTTATCTTTCTCTATTACGATGAATATATATATATATATATTTGAGATATTTCATTATACTGAAGATCGAAATTAGTACATCCTATCTGTAAAGATGTTTGCAAATTTTTACTCTGTTTAATAATTATTTATATTGAGATTTTACATAGTTCCTTCAAGGGCTTGCTTTCTTTCTGTAAATACGTAAATCACAACCCCGAGACTCGTGATATCCTACTTTCAAATGAGGTTTATTGCCATTGGTAAACATGGGTGCTGCTCCGCCAAAATATCATAGCGATCCTCCTCTATTTTCGACACTTCTTGTCAACCTTTATTTTTTCCTTCCATTTTTTCAAACTTGTAGATCACAGTTGCATTTTGTTTCAGTGGTGTGGTTACCTAATGGTCATGGTAGCCGATGGCGGTTTTCGTGGGCTCGAGCCCCGATGCTACTAAAGACATTGCCGGGACTGATGCACATTAAATCTGTCGTGACTCAAATCCTTCCTTTGGCGTGGTGTGGAAGTTTGGAGAGGGAGTTCCAACTCGCGCGGGTGTCGAAATTTGACCAAGGTTCAAAATTTCGAAGTCCGTCACCAATAGCCTTTTCGTTGCTTCTCACTGTGACGTTTATGAACAACCACTACACCTCGTTTGGCGCAGCATAGCTACATCTGGCTCTTGCGCCATTTAACTCCACCATCACTCACTATATATCTCGACCTCAGGGACTTGCCTTCTTTAGGTAAGTACAGGCATCATAACCACCCTAGTGATCTTTTTTTCTCCCATGGGCTTTGCTGTCTTTGGTGAATACGGGTGATGCACCCTTGGATTACCCTATCAATCCTTCTCTACTTATGGCCCTCCTTCTTGTCAACCAAATGTCTTTTTTCCAATTTTTTCACGTCCAGAACTCAGTTAAATCTTGTTTGGAGGAGCATAGCCACATCTGGCTCTTGCGCCAAAAATCTTTACATTCATTCACTATATACCTCGATACTCCCAAATACGGATACATCAGAATTTAGTTGGCCGCATTTATCTTGCAGCAGACATTTATAGAATCGGGCTAGATCATTTCTTTTAAAACATCATTGTCAGCAAAAATTTTGCGAATCAAGCATTCCCAATTCCGGTCAATGCTTATATTGCCCAAATAAATGGAATTTGAGAATATGGAAAGGCCTTTAGTACTTGCATCAATATCCGGGCAATGCTGATACATTCCAAGAACATAAACCTATCAGCCACAAAGTCGAGTCTTTTTATACTCTAATCGTACAAATATTATGCCAAATATCATATAATATCGTCAATTCGAATCAATAATGGTGACCCAAAATAACACCTTTAATTGTGTTAACTTCTCTACTTAAAGCCCATTTATAGAGGGCGTTCATTTGTAAAGGGAGAGAGTGTGATGTCACACGATCCCCTCAGACGGGACCTGACCGAATCTCCGAGAGGAGCTGTTGTAAACGAGCGGTAGTAAGAAGAATAAATATTGTTGTTGTTATACAACCCGATGTGTTTTTTGTCTAAGGACAACCGTGAACTGAAATCTGAAATGATGATGATTAGTAGTTAGTTTTAGTAATAGAGTTAGTTAGTGTAGTTTTTTAATATTCAGAAGCGGGATGTATGTTGAAGCCCACGGTCAGACTGACATTTCTCTGAGAGAACTGTAAGAAAAAAAGTACGTTGTAGGACTCTAACCTAACGGAACTGTGAAAGAAAATGTGCTAAGAAGTGATTTTTTTTTTGAAGAGTATTGAAATATTGTTAAAAATGTCGTACCTCTCAAAAGGACGTAAAAGTGATTTAATCGAGCTTGCGCTTGAATTTGACGAAATTGTCCCTTCGGATGCTACCTATGTGGCAATAAGGGACATCATCATAAAAAGTGAATTCTATGAAGAAGTTTTCGCGAGAGGATGTCTCGAGAGAATAATTAAAGATAGGATTGAAAAAGAACAAAGGTTAGAAAGGGAGAGGATTGAACAAAGGTTAGACAAAGATAAGGAGATGCAATACAGAGATAAGGAGATGAAATTTGAACTAGAAAAATTAAGATTAGAAAAATTAATAATTGAAAACAATAGAAGAAAACAAAGAAAAATCCAAGAGTACTATGAAAAACGATTTCAGCCTCAGCAGGAAAAGTTTGAATCTGAATTGAAAGAAAGGGACGAGAAGTTTACCGAAATTCAGAAGGAGAATGAAAAATTACCCGAAGCTATAGGGTTACAGGATACCAGTATTGAAGAAAAAGCAATGAAAATTGTTGATGAAAGACAACTTCAGTCTCAACAGGAAAAGTTTGATTCTGAACCGAAGAATAAAGAACAGAAATTATCTAGAATCCAGGAACATAATGAAAAGTTAACGCAAGCCATACGGGAACAAAATATCGTTAACAGAGGAAAAGAAGAAGCGTTATTAGCACCAGCGATGCTACCGAATGATAAAGAAGTGCAACGGAAAATACAGAAAGGAAATAAAGAGAACGGAAAAAGAAGACAGCAACGATGTCAAGAAGCATTCACACGTTTAGAAGGACAAAAATTAACTAGAGCTCAGAAAGCCAATGAGAAAATTTTAAAGGATGATACAGGAGAAAATATTCCCATTGATGGAAAGAAGGAAGCAGAGTTCTTCAAAACAGGCCCCATACCAAATCCGATACAGTTGGGAAAAGCTAAAGTTTTGCGACAGACAATAAGGTGGACAGAACGAATGGTTAGCCAGTTTCCCCTCCGCAGAAAAAAAAATACAATTTAAAATGAAGGGAGCGATTTCAACGCAAAGGAAGAAAAACAATAAAGGAACCCGCAACATTTCCCCGTACCGTGAAAGAGTCACCAAGAAACATGTTTTGGAGACAAACATCGCATTTAGAAAAAGTTCGTACAGACAGGACTTTCAGCAAAAAATAAAGAAAAGAGATATCGAACTCCAGAGGAGAGGGTCCCCCTCTCAAAAGCGAAAGGAAGCACCGTTTGACCCTGGGGGTGTCTAGCAGTACTTCACTGAGGACTGAGTCTCCGTTCCCCCTTTAGTAACAAGAGTTCAGGGACACCTGCAAAAATATGCAGCTGAAGAAAAAAAAAAGAGTGAGCAGAAGGGCAGGAAGTGGACCGCAAGTTCGTTGACCAAGAGGGACAGTCATTACAAAGTGTGGGAAATTTTGAAGGCCGTATAAACGCCAGGGAACAGACCCTATTCCCCGAAACCGACAGTGAGAGAAAACTCCCGCCCCCCCTTATTGACAAAGAAGAGACAAAATTTCAAGGAGGAATCAGGTCAGTGCACTTCAGGAATGTGTTTCCTCCCCCCCTTTAGAACCGAAATGCGGCATTACGAATGGGTGAGACATTTTTTTTTTATTTCTTTTTAGAGAGATTTTTGCTGTGACAAACAAGGGGACTATAAACTGTTATTTTGCAAAGAACTTTTTTAGAACAAAAAGGAAAACAATTATTTTGTATTAAGAATTAATTAACAGTTATTTCCTCATGGAACATTAGAATATTTTAAGGACTGAATATTTAAGGAACTTTTAATTTGATTATCTTCACAAAAAAAACTATTGAGTGAATGTTATTTTTTAAGAGGTGTTTTATTAATTTAGTTTTTGACAAGGATAAGTAATTTTAAATATATGAACGATGTTTTATTTTGATTTCACTATTTTGAAATAGAAAATGATCTATTTTGTGTAAGAATTTAAAGTTAATGAATGTGCTAGCTTTTAATGAGTGTTTATGGATTAAACGGTTTGAATCTTAAGTGTGCCAACAAAAGTTTTTATGTTTATGTGATCTTTTATGATGAGAAGAATAATTGATATTTCAAGGTAATATGCTCAACGAATTTTATTTTGTAATGATGTAGGAATATTTTATTATATTTTGTGATGATTGGGAATATAATTTTGTAAGGATTTTGGAATATATTGAATTAGGAATGTAAAGATTTAGGGATACAATTTTGTAATGATTTATTTTGTAAGGATTTATTTAGGAATATGCTTTTGTAAGGATATAAGAATGTGATTTTGCAATGATTTAGGAATGATCTTTTTGTAGGAATTCTTAGATTTGTGTTTTGATGATTGTGTTATGTTAAAGAATTTCTTTGTTTCATGTGTGAACCTTTTTGAGTCTATAAGAGTTAAGCATATTCTATGAAAATGAGAATATCGAAAGGAGAATTAATATTTTAAATATGTAAAAAAAAATTAAAAAAAAGGAGGAAGAAGAAAAATTAATATTTACAACTGTATGAATTAACCTTTATGAGGATACAGATATTCGATGTTTTGAAGTATGAAAATAGTAATTTGCCAGATATGAGTACTTTTTAAATTTGTTTATGTGGTAATCGATGCTTGAAATTATATTTGATAAGAAAAATATGTGTATGAGTTCAATATTTTGAAATATGAATTTTGTGTTGATATCTCGATATGAATATATGAATGTGTTTATGTAATTTTTTAAAGGAAAAAAAAAAGAGAAGGTGATGTGTATGTAGGCACGCTAAAAGATGTTGAGAAGTAGTATTTTAAAGTGTTTTGGTAATTTTAGTATTTTGTTATGAAAGAGAAATAATATTTGAACTGTATGATAACTAAGATTTTTGTTTTGAAGCCTTAAATTAGAATTATTACTTAAGAGAAAAAAAAAGGGATTTTCTTTATATGTGCGTTATGGAATGAAAGATAATTTGTTGTGAAATGTAGATATAAGGGTGATTATGTAAAATGATTTGTGCATGATTATTGATATTTTATCTGTATACGGTAATTGATATTTGCTATTTTAGGTAATTGAGGAATTTGAGTATTGATGTTTGTGTACAATTATCGATATTTGCTATTTTAGCATTTGAAGGATTTAAGTATTGATGTTTGTGTATAATTATTGATATTTGCTATTTTAGGTTATTTGAGGAATTTAAACATTGATATTTTGTGTATGATTATTGATATTCGATATTTTAAGTAATTGAGGAATTTAAGTAATGATGTTTGTGTGTAATTATTGATATTTGCTATTTTAAGTGTTTGAGGAATTTAAACATTGATATTTTGTGTATGATATTTAATGGTTTTAAAGTGTATCAGTTATTAATAAATTTTGTGTTAATTGGAACTGCACAATTGGGACAATTGTATGTATCAGGTTGGCCGAACTGTTAACTTCTCTACTTAAAGCCCACTTATAGAGGGCGTTCATTTGTAAAGGGAGAGAGTGTGATGTCACACGATCCCCTCAGACGGGACCTGACCGAATCTCCGAGAGGAGCTGTTGTAAACGAGCGGTAGTAAGAAGAATAAATATTGTTGTTGTTATACAACCCGATGTGTTTTTTGTCTAAGGACAACCGTGAACTGAAATCTGAGGTGATGATGATTAGTTTTAGTTAGTAATTAGTTATTAGTGTAGAATTATAACAATTGTACCTATGCAACAGAGCTATTCGGTTACCGGTATGTTGCTCTCTTAGGATAAGAACAGGCATCACTCCCCTTTGGCACCGAAGTGATCTTTTTCTTTCTGATGGGGTCTTCGGTAAACACGAATGACGCTTCATAGGGATACCCTAGAGATCCTTCTCTATTTTCTATTCTTCTTTTCAACCAACTGCTTATCTTTTTTCCATTTACTTCAAGCGTCTTGGTCACAGTTAAACCTTGTTATCAAGCTATCGCACTTTTTCATTAAATTTTGAGTTAAGTATTCCTGATTTTGTTCATAAATTTGATTATCTAATGAAACTGGACAAGAATTGATATCAAAACGAAAAATTGTATACAAACTGTGCTGAAACTGGAGAATAGAGGGCGCCGCGCGCCATACGAGATGCTCTCTCTAGGGGAGTTGTAACTGTCTCCTCGAATAATTCGAGATATGTTTGAAATTCTATAGCGAATATAATTCTCTGTTTGAATGTGTTTGCGTCTTAGTAATAAATTAATTAATGATGCCAAGCAAGTCTTATGGATTATTTTCAACCGATGATTTGAAAAGTCGCCTGTCTGACTCATAAACGAAATTTCCATAACTCTAAATTGCAAATTTCTAGTGTTAGCTTACACAAACTGTCTTCGTTTACGAGTGGAGAGTCCTACCCAAACTTGGAACACATTTCCAGCAGAAAATTGTTCCAATTTTCTTGTAAATCTGACGTTGTAGCCCATACATTCATTTTGTACAGTATTCTTAAATTTTAGAAACATTCCAAAAATATGTAATTTTTCATTTGAAAACGTTAAGTCTTAAACTCATTTCATTTGAACACGTAAATTTTTTTTAGCTTAAGTTTTAATGTTTTAACTTTGATTATTTCCATTCTCTAATTCAAAAGTAATAAGTTCATTTCTATTTCCTGATCCAATTCCAAATTATCCATCTATTTATTAAATCACGTGCTCATAAAATATGTTTAATCCGCTTTCCCATAGTCTTAAATCTGTAAGAAATAATCCCTACTAGACTTTCTGTCTGCAGCTAAAGTCCCTAAGAATCCCTACACCTAGACCACGTCATTAACGTGACTGAAAAACGTCCCTTGAAAATCCCCATTATAAATTAATTCACGCGGTGAAAAAGTTCGCTCTTCTGTTTCATTGATATGATCTTCCGCTTCGGCCTTACTGGCCGACATTGTGCTGTATTACAATAATGTTATTATCTCTCTCTCAACGAACAACAATAATGGAATAAAAATATTATTTGGAAAATTTGTGGATTGTATTATCTGAACCATGAATATTTTGTTTGCGCTTTAAAAAGAGATATAACACACACATATACACTCTATAACAAAAAAAAAAGCGACACACCAAGAAGTTGCCCGATTGTAATGTAATTTCGTATACAAAGATATTTGGAACGAACATTTAATTATTAAAATTTTGTGTCCAATGAATGAATAGTGAGAGCTACTGCGCACTCAGCAAGTGTATATAAGAAGCGATTCTCAATCTGATGGCCAAATTTACTGTTGCATTGCGATTTAGGATACCTTTCAAAGACTGAAAAAATGCCTCACCGAAGGATTCGATCTCATTACGAGCAACTGTCATAGGTTGAAAGAGGTCGTATCATTGGATTGAAAGAGGCAGGTTGGGCAAATAGGAGAAACGCCACATGGGTCGAAGCGATGTAGTGATTAGATGATGCTAGAAAGAATGGGTGGACAATGGCAGATTTCAGGGTCGGGATGGTAGCGGTCGACCTAAGGCCACAATAGATTGGGAGGATAGAATGATTGTCAGATCAGCTGTAACAGCGACTGATTCGCCGTTATTAATCATCAGACGTGCGACTCGCCCACTGTCCACCATTCACAGACGTCTGATAGAGCGAAATGTACGCTCTTACCGACGGCTACGCCCCCTGCCACTCACGCCTGCACATTGTCAAGTCAGATTACAGTGGTGCTTGGCTCGATCAGATTGGAATGATACTTACTGGGGACGCATAATGTTTAGCGACGAATCCCGCTTCCAACTCTGTCCTGAGGATCATCGATGACGTATCTGGAGACGCCAGGGCAGCGTGCCGATCCTGCTTTCACTATTGCACACCACACATTAACTCAACCAGGACTTAAGGTCTGGGGTGCCATTTCCCTTGATAGCCGGATTCCTTCGGTCGTCATTAAAGGCACACTTACAGCACAGCGGTACGTCGACGACATTCTGAGACCTGTTTTGCTACCGTTCCTTTTGCAGTACTCTGGCTTTATTTTATACGGCACGTGTTGCTTTGTAATATCTTACAGCTTGTCAAACAACACTTCCTTGGCCATCCAGATCTCTCTCAAATCGAGCATGTCTGAGATATGATGGGAAGGCGACTGCATCTAAAAGGGAATGTTAACGACCTCGCCCGACAATTGGAGCAAATTTGGCAAGAAATACACAAGAGACCAGCAGGGAGCTTTATCACTCAATGCCATGTCATGTGGCAGCTTGCATTTAGACTAGTGATGGGTCAAAACCTTATTGAGCTCGTTACTTTGTAACTAAGAACTACTGAAATACTATGAACTACTATGAACTATGAACTGCTTTGTAACTATGAACTCCCTTGATAGCTGAACTCCATTGTCGTCATTAGAGGATCACTTACAGCACAGTGATTCGTCTGCGACATTCTGAGATCTATTTTACTACCGTTCTTTTTGCAGTACCCTAGCCTTATTTTTCAGCAAGATAATGCCAGACCACATTCGGCATGTGTTGCTATGAACTGTCTTACAGCTTGTCAAACACTTCCTTTGCCTGCCAGATCTCTCTCCAATCGAGCATGTCTGAGATATATTATGGGGAGGCGACTGCATCTACCAGGGAATGTTAATGACCTCGCCCAACAATTGGAGCAAATTTGGCAAGAAATACCGTAGGAAACTATCAGAGAGCTTTATCACTCTATGCCTTGCCGTATGGCAGTTTGCATCCAGGCTAAAAGTGGGTCAACACCTTATTGATCTCGTTACTTTGCAACTCTGAAATAAATATTTCAATTTTTTTTTGGAAATTTTAATCATTTTATTATGTACTTAATTTTCCTATCCGGCAATTTTTGTCTCCATTGGACAACTCCTTCTTGGTGGGTCGTTTTTTTTTTTTATTATTTGTTTCTTTGTTATAGAGTGTATATATATTGAAAAAAAATGTTCCAAGTTGGAGTCCGATTTCCCTTGACAGTTAGCGAATAAAGCCCTTAAGTAACAATAGTGGGATGACAGTAACTTAGATTAAGATTAGCTTATTATAAGATCTTAAGAAGACGAAATGTTAGAAAATGAAAAGAAATGAAATAACAGAAACGATGAATTTCTTAAAAAAAAAAAATAGATGTACTTTAACATTCTGTGAATCAACTACCATGGGAATGCATTTGTTGTTTTATCTTTCATTTCTATTGGAGGGTGGTAAATTTAGGATTCGCACAGGGTAGCAAAAAAATCCACGCTACCCCACTATCCTCCTTATTGCATTAAATGTGAAGGATTTCTGTACAAACTATCTGTATGACTCCTTATTTGCAAAATTATTATTTTTTAAGAAGAAAATAAAAATTATTAATTAAAAATAAATTCAAGACCATCGAAAAGATAATAAAATACTATTTTAAAAGGATAAATGCTGTATTACCAAACAAAATTTAAATGAAAATAATACTACATTTCAGTAGAAACTTTTAAAACATTAAATCCAACATGTCAAATCTTGAGAAAAAAATTGAAATAAGCTGTGAGTTTCCAGTGATTGGTTTATATATTGGCTATTACACCCAAAGTGAAAAAGAATTGCTGCCAAACATTAAATGAAAACTTAAAAAAATAGCTAACTATTACATCATCAAGATGAGAGTAAAAAAGGTTTTCAATTCATTCATCAGAACTCTTTCAAAATATATATAAAAGGGGGGATAATTTGATTGAATGCAAATCTTTCGCTTACCTCTTAAAAAAGAGTCTCTGGTATCAGGGAAAGGGGGGGGGGAAACTGCAGTTTAAAATTCTTTGGAAAAAAAAATGTCCTAACATTAAAGAGTGCGATAAGTGAAATTTTGACTAAATTTAACTTTGAACTGACCTCTGCTAACGTTTTCATAAAATGCGTTATTCATGAAACAGTAATTTTAACAATAAATTGTTGACCCTTGATGTCATCAAGTGTGGTTTGACTTTATTGAAATCTTAACCGCGTCATAGAATGATGCGGTTAAGATTGCAACGTGAGAAAAGCGAACCACAATTTTTTTTTTTTATTTAAAGCTTTTTCCTCCTTTGATGCATTTATTAGACTATCCTACAAAATTTAAATTTTCTTATGGATTTTGCTTCTCTGAACCACGTAACTTAAAGTGATTCAGATAAAATTCACATTTTACCGATTTAAAAAATAATCATTTTTCTACGTCATAAACAAGATTTTGTACAAATGTGACAAAACTAAAAACTAAAAAAAAAAAAAAAAAAAAATCCTTTCGTTAACAAAATGTACAATCCTTTTTTTTTTTTCGACTGTACACATTGAAAAAATCATCTCGAATTTATTTGATATTATTAATGAAACAATCAAAAATTATTAATATACAGTAAGATATATACGGTACCTTCATGTTCATATTCAATTGTCATTGATACAATTTCTCGATATGTAGCAGAAATATCTGTGCAAATTGAAAAAAATAGAGATTTTTTTTTTTTTAATAAAAAAAGCTTTTTTTAAAGAAATAATCAAGAATTCGCTTTATTTTAAAGCATGTATTGAATCTTTCGACCTTGAGGTGGAAATTAACTCCACCCCTTCCTCTTTGCTACGTCCATATCAGAAATTAAGCAAAACGTTTTAATAAAATCGGCTTAAAAATTCTCTGGAGAATCGCGATTAAATATACATAAGGTAAAAAGTGAAGCCGGTTGAAAAAATCCTCGAGTTAATTTAGAATGTTAGCTGTATAACAAATAATATTCACTAGCTTCTAAAAACTGTTTTCCACATCCACTACACTTGTAAACTGTATGTACAACTACCACAACCGAATGTTGTTGCATTTATAAAGTATTGTTTTAAATCTGATTATCTTTTTTTTTTTTTTTTTGTGAATGGTAAAATGTATGTGAAAGGCTTGTGGAATCCTGTCTGCGGCATTGGTGCATCTCCCAATCAACAGATAGAAATACCTAAAAACCATTTGAACAATCCTGTTAAAACGAGTCTGGGGTGTATCTCAAAGCATAGGAAAGCTCAGAAGCCTGTCAATTCCCGTTGTATTTGATTTTACTTCTCATTTATTTTCCAGGTGTAAGTCATCGAAATACTCTTTGTGTGTTGTGCTTATTTTGTGCTCTTGTTCAGGCGGTTTAGCCGTCGTTTCAGTCTCCTACCTAGCCTACCGACTAGGGTTGGTCCTGTGTCAAATGCGGATAGACCACACCTCAATTTGATCTTTGTTTCCCTTGATTCTTCATAGCACCATTTGAAAACTTTGAATTACATTTCGTTTTAATTTGCAGCAGCCTTCGTTATTCCTCATGACTTTCCAAGTGATAAATTCCAAATCAGTAAGTAAATTAGTGTTCATTTATGTATTATTATCTAAATCAAAACATAAATTTATTTTCACCAAATGTCAAAGAAATTGAACCAAACTCGTAATACATTTTCGGGTTTAAAAATGTTCTAATTTTTCATGTTATATTTCATATACGCTTTTATTATACTGTGTTTCTAAGATTCGAAAATATTCCTTAAATGCTTTTTACCCCTTAACGCGCAGAGGGAAAAATTCATTTAACTTATAGTGTATGAGACGAATTATAAAACATATATTATACCTGAAAAAATGGATTCATTCGAACAGAAATGAGTTATAAAGCTGTTACTTTCTATATGATAGCGAAGTCAGAATATAATATTAGTTAGTAGAGAGAGGGCATTTTTTTTTTATACCTTGAAAAACTTTTTTGAGTTTGGATTCTGTTCGACATCAACATCACGAAAATAGAACCTTAAAGTATGCACTAGATTTAAATATTTGCTAAGGCCCAGAAGTGAGGGAACATTTCTAGGCATTCGCCAACCCCCCCCCCCTTTTTTTTTTTTTCTTTCTGTTGCAGAGACTTGCATCGTAAATGCGAAACCACATGATTTCCCACCAATCAAAGTTAAAGACTTAATTATTTCCAAATCATGTTGCTTGACTATTTATGTTACTCTTCTCTTTTCTGGTGGTGTTATTCCAATATTATATCCCCATGGTTTTTTTTAACGGTTCTAATAATAATAATGAAATTTTTTTAACTTATTGATAAAAATTTGGTAATTCTAGCACTTTTGACTGACAAGTTACTAAATTTTTAATTGTCAATCAAAAGTTCTAGAATTGCATTGTGAAGTCACAGTAAAATAAAAGAGAACTTTCTAATTGGAAAAAATCATAAAGTTATAAAATTATAAAGTTAAATTAAAAATTATAAAGTTAAAGTCCAAATTTTTATCAATAAGTTAAAATCCTCATTATTATTATTATTATTATATAATATATATATATATATATATATATATATATATATATATATATATATATATATATATATATATATATATATATATATATATATATATATAAAGAGAGAGAGAGAGAGAGACAGAGGGATATGAAGTTTTGAGAAGCGAAAAATTTAAATTTTGCGACGATTTTTTTGAAAAACTTTGAGTAATATACAAAATGGTTTAGTCCAAGTGATCAATGATTTCATTAGGAAAATCGTTATGAAGGATAACGAAAAAGATGAATTTTTAAGATCGAAAACAGGGATTAGTTGTTTACATATATGATATAAAATAAAAGAGAGCCAAATTCAGGAACATTTGTTTTTTATTACTTTTTATTAACGTCTCACTGAGACGCAACACAAGGGCTATTGGCGACAGACCTCGCGATTTTAAATCTCGGTCAAGTGACGAGAACGACACCTGAGCTGGAGGAGCTCCTCTCTCTCCAAATTTCCACACCACGCCACGAGAGGACTTGGGACCTCGACCAGACTTAACGTGCATCAGTCCCATTACTCGACGTGTCTTTAGTGGCCTCAGGGCTAGAACACACGACTCGATGCCGCGTACCCCGCCGCGAGTGCCCAAACCCATTAGGTTATCGCAGCCACAGTTGAGGAATGATTCATCAGTTTCAACCGTATATCAGTGATCAACTTCGGCGTAGTGACGGAAGGGAGGATATGAGGGTTGTAACCCCTCATAAGGATTGTTGTATATTGAAATTATGAAATTTAAACTTTTATATTGAATCCCCCTTCCCCCTGAAAAATTAAGATTCGAAATTCCGTAATTCACATAAACATTCTCTTCACTTTAAAAATAAACAATGAAATTTGGATTTAATTCTGAGATATACGTTGAAGTGAGAGAAATCTTTCATATTGTGAAATCGGTGGACTGTTAGCACGGTGACCATTACTTCGACTTCTCTTGACAATGCAATATAGAGAGAGACGGTGACTCTGGTGCGCCGAACGACAAAACTGGATACAAGAGCGGCACAATGTTGTCTCTTCAGACGAGTTCTGCGTGCAGTATTCTGATGGCCGTATACGAGTCTGGAGGCTTCAAGGATATCACTTGTCGCATGCTTGCATTCGATATCGGCATAGAGCCCTGAACCTTGTGTGATAGTTTGGGCTGTCATTGGGTACAGGACACGCACATCTCTAATTCGGATCGACACTAATTTGAATGGCAGATCGGTACATTTCTGACATCTTACGTCCAGTGATTTTGCACTATCTTCGAGGCCTGCCAAACGCCCTCTTCCAACAAGATAATGCAAGAGACCACATGTTACACGTCGTGTTCTGACCTTTCTCGATACACAGGGTATTTGATAGCTTCCCTGGAATGCATGGTCTTCAGATCTGTCATCCATTGAAAACATCTGGTCATGAGTTGTTGAGAGACTGGCACGCCACCCCACTCCAGCTAATACAGTTGATGAAGTGTGGCATAGACTTGAAGCAGCATGGAATGAGTGACCCATTTCTGTCATCAAAGCCCATTTCGTCTAATCGGGTAAGGGCGTTTTAGCAACCAGGGGTGGCAGCTATTTCTACTAATTTTGTACCCCTGTACCCCCCCCCCCAAACTGCTTGCACATTTAATCATTTTCTCTTCATGCCACACTATTTACCTACAACAAATATCTTTTATGTATTTGCTTTCCTTCATGGTGTTGCAATTTTAATTGCCAGCAGTGTACTTACATAGTTCTAAGATGAATTTTACTCAAATTTTAATTCATTGAATGAAGTTATCTAAAATATTTAAATGAATTTACAATTAATTCATATTCTAAAAAGATTCCTTTTGCTATTTACGAATATTTAGAAAAATGTTTTCATTGTTTGTTTTAACACAGTATATATTATTTTAAAACTAATTTAATCAATTCAGTTAAACTAAGTAGAGAACAAACTATTATTTTTCTGTGTGTGTGAACTATTCACGAAAATTCTGGTGATGAATGGTATGATTGTTATAAGTGTTATTAAGTCTACATAGTATTTTTAATAGAATTTTAAGACATTAGAAGAAAAACAAAAAACAAAAAAAAAAAAAACATAACACACGTATGATAAAATTTAAATTTTAGCTAAATCTACTTTTTTAATACAATACATATTTCTTAAGGTTTTGCTAACCGATATACAGGATGAGATTTTTACAACAGGAAATACAGGTGAGGTACAGGATGATTTTGATACAACATTATTATAGATTTTTCTGAAATGTTGAAAAGAAACGAAGTTGTTATATCTATCGTAATAAGCGTATGAACTAAAATAACGAAGAACAAATAAAATAACTGTGAAGCAGAAAGCTTTGCTTCGAAAAAAAAAGTTGTGGCCGCAGTAGCCTAATGGTCATGGTCTCGGAACTCGCGACCGGCGGTTTTCATCGAGTCTTAAATTCGAGTCTTGATGCCTCTAAGACCCGCAGAGTAGCAGAGGCTGATGCACGGAAAACCTGTTAAAGCTCAAAATTCTCCCATTAGTATAGTGTAGAAGTAGGAAGAGGGAGGGGCCAACTCAGCAGTCGTCCTCGTAACTTGACCGAAGTTCAAAATCACGAGGTCCGTCGCCAATAGTCCTCGTGTTGCTTCTAATGCGACGTTAACAAAAACAAAACCAATCGGAAAAAAGTTTTCTATAGTTAGATATTTGATCATCTAAATCCATATGAATTTTTAGTAAATCATAATTGCTTTTATCTTCTTATCACTTCGTTCCTTGTAATTCTTTGCTTAAGTTTTCTTCATTAATTCTATATCTAAGCAAATTCACCAAAGCTCTACATCTTAATTAAAATCGCTTTAACACGTCATTTAAATAAATTTACTGAACTTAGCTATAATTTAGTACCTAAAGTACTCGATTTGAACAGTTTTGTTCAAATCAGGATTTCCAGAAATTATAAGGAGTTTCAGAGGCTTATAGGGAATGGCATAGCCTAGTAGTACGATTAGAAAATCTCAGATGCAAAGAATTCATCAATTTTTAAAAATAATATCCAGAAATATAGGAACAACTTGATGGAATGACAAAAGAGGTTCGACAGCTATCAAGGCCAGGGGAGAAAATCCCTCTTGTTCCGGCCCTGTATGGGTAGGATCACTATACAAGTTGTGTCACCACAAATATAACATTAACATTTACTTAATTAAAATTTGATAGCTTAAAGATCTCTGGAAAACAAAACATTTTATGACAACAGGTGAAAAAAAAAAACCTAGATAAACATGTATTTAAAAAAGATTATATTCATATATTTCAAACGCTCTCTTTTTGACGTCTTAAAAAACGTTTTTAATTTTTCTGTCAAAAACAAAAAAAAAAAATTTTAAGATCTACTAGCAAGAATTCGAGAATTTCGTTAGCCTTGACTTCTCTTATAAAATTATAACGTCAGCGTTCCTAACATAAATCATAAGTATTAAAATAAGACATTTATACTTAATCACCCTCGTAGAAGTCCCAGTATCAAATACAAACTCCTATTTTTAATATTCCTTCATATAGGTACATATACTTAAAAACTGAAAGTTCTTCGGAACCCTTTCCCCTCGGTCTTCTAGACCAGTGGCTCTCAAAAGATGACCTGTGATATGACAAATATGTTTCCAAACATAAAACTAAATATAATTACTTTTTTTTTGTCAATTTTTCTATTAAAAATAATCAAATTTTGTTCCTCCCTCCCTCTTTCTTCACTTAAAAAGTCGCCAAACAGCAATAATAAGTCAAAGAAGGTTTTCTGAGAAACTAAGAACAATAACTTCCTTACCTGGCTACTAGAAGCAGAAACGCCTAGGTGATTTTCAATTTTAAAAAATAAAATTCAATTGCAGCCTATGGAGCTCCACATCCTGTAAGGTAGTCTATGGGAACGCTGGGAAGATAATAGAGCATATAGGCCGCGGAGCGGCCTTCAAGTTCGGGTCGATGTAATACAATAAGACTTGGCTTTTGGTTGTGTTTTAAGCTTTCTGCAGGATGGTGTTAGTAGCAGGTTTCTGATTGGTTCTCATGGCAGTCTGTTAAAGTCGGGCTTTTGGAGGTAGTCACTTCGGTCCGGGGTGGTGCTGATATGCTTGTTTCCAATTGGCTGATGCTTTGCGGAGGTGAGCCTTCCTATTGGCTGCCCTGGGTTGCTGAGATTATGGAGTGGGTGTGTCTGTAGTGTTGGGGCGTATACGGCATTGGATAGTGAAGTGGTATATGTGTGTGTTTTTTAAGATTGTGGATTTTTTAATAGAAAAGAATTATAATTATAAAATATAAGTTAGGGTGGGTTGTATGAATCAAGGAGTACAGTTCTGGGTCTTTTAGAATTTACTTTTGGGGTGTAGTTTTCCAGATTAATCATATTACTATTATTGGTGAAATTAAGTGTTGCGAAAAATTTTTTGGCTATTTTTTGTATATGTTTCCTGAAGGTGGGGATTTTGGTTGCTTTAAGTATTTCGTTATTTCTTGTGTACCATCTGGATTTTGTTATCATGCGGAGTGTTGAGCTTTGTGTGTTTTCTAATAATTGGATAGTACTTTTAGCCGCATACGCCCAAACCGGGCATGCATAAGTGATGATAGGTCTAAGTACGGCAGTGTACAGAAGCAGTTTATTTTTTATATTCATTTTAGAATCCCGGCAAATTAAGGGGTAGATACTACATTTAGCTCTCCGGAATTTTTCTCGCGAGTGTTTGATGTGTTGTTTCCATGTGAGTTGTTTATCGAGGATTAATCCTAGATATTTGGAAGGTAGTCTATGGAGTTGACTGCCTTAATTTATACTGTGAGAGGGATTGGTAGCGGAGGGGGGAGTGTTCGCGTGTAGTGTGTATTCGGGAGTATTCGTGTAGTGTAGATTAAAAAGAATTTCGTGAGTTGATTAAATATTGTCTTTGAAGGGAAAAAATATTGATGAAGGCAAATAATGGCTTGATAAGCGTTATGGGGACTCTGAAACCATGAAAATTAACTATTATTGACTGAAATGCTGAATTTAAATGTGGTCGTACAAGCACCAATGTTGCTAAACACTTAGGTCACCCAAAATCGGCAGTTGTTCCGGAAAACATAAATAAAAGTTCACGAAACAGTTTTGGAAGACTGTAAAGTGAAGTTGCGTGAGATAGCTGATATCTTAAAGATATCAGACGGTAGTATGTTTACAATTTTACAAGAAAATTTAAGCATGGGTAAGTTGCTTTCGAAGTGGGTGCCGCGTTTGCTCTCAACGGGACTAAAAACAACGCATCGAAAATTCAGAGTTCTGTTTGGTGCAGTTCAGCGAGATAAAAAGGATTTCTTGCTTTGGTATGTGACAACGGATAAAACATGGACCAATACCACACACCTGAATATAAAAAAATCATCAGTTTAGTGGACAGTTGCTGGTGAAAGTCTACCAAAGTGAACAAAAACTAAGTCAGCTGGAAAGGTTATGTCATTCGTATTTTAGGACTACATAGCATTTTGTCCATCGACTATCATGAGAAAGGTAAAACTATCAATAGAGAATATTGTAAAACATTATTGGACGGATTGAGCGTAGAAATCAAGAAAAATAGCTTCATATGCAACAGCAAAAGAAAAGGACTGTTTCACTAAAACAATGCTTCGTGTCACAAGTTGATGGAAACGATGGTTCAATTGAATGAATTACCCTTCGAATTGAATCCTTATCCACCGTACTCTCCAGATCTAGCTCCAAGCAACTACTTGTTTTTTTCACTCGTCAAAACGGTGAACCAGGGAAAGAAATTTCACTAAATGATTGTCGAAAGTAAGATGAGACCTATTTTGAGAACACAGATAAATCGTTCTACAAATAAAGCATCGAACAGTTAGAGGAGCGTTGGAATCAATGTGTTACTCTTGAAGGAGAGTATGTTGATAAATAAAGTTGAATTTCTGAAAAAAAAATTTCTTTTCTTAATTAAACCGGATACTTATTGAGTGATATGTTACATTTCGTAAGAAATTTTGTACTGTCAAAATCGATAGATACTTAATGAATTCGAAGATGCAGTTAGATTTTGTAAGCACCAGTAAATGGCATTTTAAAAAGCCTTCTTTTGTAAATATTTATTTGCTTCCGTACAGCAACAAAAAAGCTATAGCTACTAATTTCAAAGAATTCTTTACCTAGATATATATGCCTTTTTGCTGTAGATGCCTGTTGCTTTATATTATGAATTTTCAAAACTCAGAGAAGAATTATGAAATATTTTGTATTATTTCATACAGTTTATGATATATATATGAGCAATCTTAATTTTTTAAACAAATTGTTTAAAAAATTACATCCGCTTTGACTACCCTAAACGTTCTTAAACATAAAGCTATCGAAACTTCTATTATTTAGAGATGATAAACTGCTTACAATACCTAATTTACAAAAGTACTCGTATCTGCATATACATTTGAAAATTGTTTAAATGGATTTTGTATAGCATTTACACGCTGTACTAGAGAAAATAATGTATAGAATTTGAATTAGTTTAAAATATCTCAAGAACGATATATATGAGATAATTATATTTTATTAAATTTCTAAAGTGTATTTTCTTTATATGTAAAATCATATAGAGTTTTCTTAATATTTTGAAAGAAAAATTTAAACCTTTAATCTTAAATAATTATAAGTAAGTAAATTTCAGGAATTTATGCAATAAAACTAATAAAATCACCCAAACCTTAAAACATATATATATGCAAGAAGAAAAAGAATCATTGTTTACCTAACTTTAATTTGTCACATATACATATCAGAACAAAATAAAACACAAGAAAATAATTTTCTTATAGCTTTATCTAATCCCCCCTACAAAATTATTAAAATGTCGAAAGGATGTTGGTGGTTTTGACTGTTAGCTCAATTCAGCGTTTTTCAGAATGATAAAAGTTTTTGTTAAGAGATCGAAGTATTGTTCCCCTAATAAAGCGGTGACTTAGTTATTGGATGCAAATTACGCATATCGTCAATCATTCTACTCGTAATAGCTAATATCATGGAAGTTTCACTGTGATTATATGCAAAATATTCAGCGATGAGGCTATCTAGAAAACATCATTGTGTATTAGCATTAGATTTATTTTGTGAAACATGGACAGTAATGTTTTCAGAATAATAGGTTGCTTGATATATTGGGTAAAAAACAAGCACTGCCTATATCTTATACATTGCACGTAATGTGACTAAAATATTCTAAAAGGTTATTATAATTTTTTAGCAGCTTTCTTTATTGGTCACCACTTATAATTACGTAATTTTAAAAATTGCAATTGGCTTTGATAATTTCATTTTAATATTTAACATGTACTATTGTTTTTTTTTTTTTTTTTTTTCTGTAAGTTCACGGAAAAGTAGAATTATTCAAAGGAATATTAAATATCGTAAAGTAAACTTACTTCCGAGCCCCAGACTCCACAGAAGCAGTGACTGTCAACGGGAAAAAAAACCTTTTTCTAATTCCTAATGCCTTTTCATTTTCACAAACAAAATATTCAAAAGTACAAAAATGTTGAAATTATTAACGACAAAACGAATAAAAACCGATGATTTTTTTCATCAAAATCAATTATTAAATTAAATATTAAAATACGAGCGAACAATAAATTATTAAATTAGACAATATTATTTTATTTGGATATAAAAATAAAAGCAGAAGAGATAAAATAATAAATTAAAAATAATCTTAGCAATGCAAACATACCTTAAGCAAACGAAATATAATTATTATAATCATAAGGTATTTTTATTTCAGTATTTTGAATCTAAAATCTTGTATCTTTCATTTCATGCCCACGCATTTTTGTTGACTCTATTTTCTTAAAACAACATGTTATCACAAGTTAATAAAACATTTATTTTTAGTTATTGCTTTTAGATGTTTAATAATTAGAAATGATAAAACCGAAGTAAATCTACTGACACATTATTCATCTTATCATGAGAAACTTCGATTCATATATTAACATGCTAAAATATCGTAGCTTGTATGATTTTCTGTAATAAATGCCGTATGAAAGTTGTTTCTACTTGAATTAATATTTCAATGAATAAAGTGGCAAAGTAGCGTTATACCATTTATGTAATTATTTAAATTCAAATCAACGCTATTAGTATTAATTATATTTTTATAGTACAGGGTATTTACAAAAGAATATCCCAACTTTGAACATCTATTATTACAAAATTAAAGAAATTAAATTAAAAATAACGTTATAAAGTGTATAAAATTATAAATGTTCAATGCGACCACCACAATAATACACAGTCGGCTGTCGCTTTATTGGTTAAATGCGGTACCAATGCAGTAGCTAATCAGAGGAACCTTGATTTTTTTTTATCTCAGATTCTTTTTTTTTTTTTTTTTGATATCTTCCTCCCCTTCCCAGTATTGGTGATGAATTACTTATAATCCTCTACACCACCGGTTTTCTAGATCTGTTTCCCAGCGATTTTGACTTTTTTTTTTTTTTTCATTACATCAAAAGATGTTCCGGGGTGGCGGAAGAAGTGATTGCCGAAACTGAGGTCTATTTTGAGAGCAAAGATAAATCGTTCGACAAAAAGGGATTCGAAAAGTTAGAGAAGTGTTGGAATAAATGTAGCACTCTTGAAGGAAAGTATGTTGTTGAATAAAATCGAATTTCTGAAGAAAAGAATGTTTTTTCTTAGTTAGGCCGGATAATTATTGAATGATGTTAGTTATATTTTTAGGAATGGAAAGAGATGCAAAGGAGTGTTTTTGGAGTACGAGTTTTAAAAGGAGTACACGAAAAAAAAAAGCACAAACTCCCTAGAAGAGTATGGTTGGTCACCTTACTTAAAATCAAATTTCATAACTGATAGCGACAAAAAAATGTGAAAACTCATACTTTATGGAGAGTCATTTATTTTGCCTGTACGCAAAAAAAAAAAAAAAAAAAAAAACCCACAAAAAAAAAAAAAAAAGAAAGGAGGGGGGATTTTGACAATACTAGGAAATGAAGTACTAGTGAAAATAATCAAAATTCCTCTGTCCAACGATACAGTTCACAAGTGTTTTAAAAAATGCTATCTGATATCGAGAAAAGTATATACAATAGTAAACTACGGTATACAAATTTTGCATTGTAAGTTGAAGATTCGACACACTTAAGGCTCCCGTCTACCCGCCATTTTGATTTCATCAGATTAATGTTAATCCTATGGAATTTCGACTTGATATCTCCCATCTTTATTATTTGATATATTTGAATGCAATAAAGTGCATTTGAAAGAGCAAAAAATAATGAATGCTTCCGTGGAATTACTTTTTTCCTCCTATTTTTAAAAATATTTGAAAATATTCTTTAAAGACCGGAAAACTCAAAAACGAATCCTTAAAATAAGAATAAAAATATTTTTAAGAATCTTATGAAAAAAGTAATTTCACAGAAGCCTTCATTATTTTTTGCTCTTTCAAATGCACTTAATTGCATTCAAATAGATCAAATAATAAAGATGGGAGAATTCAAGTCAAAATTCTATAGGATTTACATTACGTCTACGAAATCAAAATGCGGGTAGACGGGAGCCTTAACCAACAAGGTGCAACTCTTAGCATTAATCCGTGTTATAAATGTAGATTAAAAATAGTAAATTAGTGGATTTTTTTTTTTTTTTTTTTTTTTTTTTTTTGTTAAGAGTTACATTGCAAGAATTCTACAAAAGACGAGGACGTTTTTAACATTTTGAATAATTTACCTTGATAAATGACAGGCAACATAGAACCCATGTGTAGGCGTTTGTACAGATAGAGCCCTTTCCATGGTAGGCTGTGTTAAGGGACTTAAAACATATGTAAAAAAATTTAGAATCTTATCATAACTCATTGCTTTCTTCATAGGGGGCCTTGGTTGCAAAAACATTGAGAAAAAAGAAATGTTTTTGATCAAGCTGTTCAGATGAATGTAGATTCGCGTTTATTCGAAAAGCTTTGTATTGACATGGATTCACTACATATACGGCTGCTTTTATACTTTTCTCACTTCCACTGACAAGCGTTTCAGAGAAAACTACAGATTTAGAAAAGAAAAGCCGTTGAATATAATTTGGAAACATTTCAATGGTAAGTAATGCTTGCATAAATGAAACACTTCTAATAACAGCTGAACATATAACAAGTTTAGAAGAAAAAATAAATAAATATTTTCTATCACTTAAGGTAACTGAGACTTGTTAATTGGATTGTTCTACATCATTTTATCAATTAATTATTTTGGAATTTTAAATTCCCGATTATTTAAAAGTAATTTGAATTTAAATATATGCTATATGGCAAGAAGCCCAGGTTCTGGAAATAAATGTTTAATAAATAATTCTTTTCCAATAATAAAGCCTTATTATACCCACATTAAGTAATCAAGCTAGTTGGGCATAATCCATGCTATGGGATAGCATCCGTTGATAGTTTATGAAAATAAGTTGACTATAAAACTTTAACCATATCAGATATGAAATGTTTTATGTTTCGACAAATAACCAAGCAATAGTTACTCTGAAAGAGCAAAATTTCATTATCTGTAAGTCTTCAAAGACCAATGATGCTTTTGCCATCGGGGGGGGGGGCCATGTTTGCTTACAATTCTAAAATTCTATTTTTGAACGTTATATTTATCCTGTTCTTATAAATGATACTACGGGTTTAGAAAAGCCCCCTAAATTTTTTAACACCAAAATTTAAACAAATTTTGCAAAATTTGAGTCATTTCGGTTCCTCAGTTATCATAGCATTGAATAATACATCTGGATTAAAAATTCATCTATGGAAACTTCAAGTTGTTTTGGCTTAACATTAACAGAAGAACTGTCAGAAATATTCACTAATCAAGGATTGAAAATTAAACATAATGAATTGTCTCCTAAAATCTTTTGGATTTCTATAAAAGAAGATGTATTAATATCTAAAATACCTTTGATCATTTTACTAAAATTTTCAGCATCATATTTATGGGAATCAGGAATTTCTGTCCTCATCACAATTAAATGTAAAAAGAAATAAATATTTTTTTTTATATTGATGAGGAAATGAAGCTTTGTCATTCAAATGTATGCAACGTATGCCTAAACATTGTATGCCTAAACATTCAATTCAAACGTATGCCTAAACATTGCAGAAATCGCTTGGACATGCCAGGATTATGTTTCTCATAAACACACGAATGAATAAACTTAAGGTATGTTTCATATTTTTACCGCAATATTTTTTACTTTAATATTTAACTTAATCATTGTAGAATATTTTGTGTATAATTTGTGAATAATTTGAGCATAAAAATATTAAAGATACGTGCGGTACTTGAGGACATAATCACTGCATCTGGGATTAAATTAGGATATATCGATAAAAATTAATAGAATTAAAAATAAACAACTTGTATGAGAATATTTGTTTTCTCTCCAAATTTCAATGGAGAAACATTTTTTCACTGTAAATGTTTTACTAAACCATTCTTTCATAACTAATTAGAAGAAAAAAAAGAAATAATAATTACTGGAAATTACACTTTTTATTACATTACGTTGTAAGAATAAAAAAATATTGTTGATTCTGTCAAAACTCATTAAAATACAACCGATATTAGAAAACAACCACATTTATGACACAGTGTTACAATATATAAATTTAATAAATTGCTTTAATTTCCAAAATTCACAAGACCATTTATACGCAATATATTACCAGTTATGTTGCTATTTTCGCTTGAAATTGATACATGTAACCAACAAGTTCTAATGTACTTATTTTTTAACATTGATGATAATTATTATGGATATCTTGATTATTCTATATGGTTACAAATTTTACATTAGGAATAACATCGTGCAACCATCTACTGGTAATTCTGATTGTTTAAAACAGTATGGAAAAGTTTTACACCAGTTTAATTTAATAATTTGATTTAGTTATCATTGTGTATCAAATTATCAGCATTAATCGATGAATGTGTACATTTGCCACAGTCTCTTAACTTACCGATATTATTTAGCGAATATAGTGATTTATGTAGAATATTGATGCAACTAAATCCACACATGCATATATTGATGTAATTTATGGCATCGTGCATTTATTAGATTCCTGATATGTATACGAGTTACTTTCATATTCATAACTCTCCTCCAGCTTTAAAACCTTCTGATAATAAATGTATTGATAATTTAATATACTTATCTCGCCAGTGGAAACGAATATCTGTCGACTTAAATGGAGGGTTGCATTGGATGAACTGGAGGTATAGTGAACTAAATAAGTTAAGAAATGCAACAATGAATAATCGCCTTCATGATAATTTATTGTTAAATTTAAATAGATGATTTGTTACATGCAATAGCTTCTGAGATAGTTAAAAACTACTTTAGAAATGTAATTTTGATGAAGCAAGTGTTACTCACTTCTGGTAATTTTACGAAACCCATTTCGTAATTTAAGATGCTTATATACTATTGCTAATAATTTGATTTTTACTTATTTTGAGAATTTCCCACTTTTTTATGCTTAAGAAAAAATACTGATATTTTTGATGTTTAAAATTTGCTTCTAGATTAATTGTGAAAGATATAAAGTATTTTAATACCTACGAATTAGCTTCATCACGCCTATGTTTAATATTTTATTTGGTTCTACAGCAGACATCCGATATATCTTTATCAAAATAATGAATTTAAAATAATTTAATTTACTGTTTAGTTGTTCACTCTACTACTACTACTTATAGTATTATTTTAAATTATTATTTATACTAATATATTATTAAGGTTAAGAGCATTCGGGAAATCGAATGGACGTTAGTGTTTCACCATTTATTGGTGCAGAGTAATTAATTGTTAACTTTCTGATCGGACGAGTTAAAGAGCCACGGATAAGAAGCAGGAGTTCACCAAATAATGTTCTCTAGTACAGGTAGAAAATTTTTAATTGAACTTAATTTAATATAAAAATAATTAAGCAATTAAAAATAATTATTCACCTGTAGTTCCATTGACTATTAAAGTAATTAGTTATAAGATTTATTTCAAAATTATTGATATTTACAGTCGAATATAAACGCTAATTTAGAACAAATGGGTTACAACAAAATTGAAAGATAGTGAATTTTTTACGGTTCAAAATATCTTGTTAGGAAGTCTTCAGCTTTTTATGCAGTTGAATCTTACAAAATATTAATGACATATTTATCTGGAACGTTTCTGGCAACTTGACTATGTGGTTTTAAACAAATTTTATTATAAATTTCTCAGTAGTTCAAGGGAAATACTGAGAAGTTTGCTACAGCATTTTGAGAAAATTAATTCTAGATACTAAAAAATAAATTATACTTATAAATCTTTATGAATGACTTACCTTCAGGCAAATCAAAAGCCTATCTATCTAACAGCTTAAGCATCTATCTTGGAAAGCATATAGTCTTCTCAAATGATACATAGACTATAAATCTCAACAATGCGATAGTCTAAGAATCGATTTTTCAGAAGAAATTTGTGCCGTATTTTACTCGTGCAAGGCATTGATCGATCTATTAAGCAATTTTCTTGTGTTTCTTCTAACTGACAAATCTAATTTATTTTTTTAAAATTATTTAAGTAATAATTCTTTTTTAAACGAATTCCATTATTTGTTTAGAATCGAAACCTATTACATGTATTCTGTAATCCAGAGAGCAGAACAGCCATTGATTTAGCCATAGCCGTTGTCTCATAAAGAGATGGCACGTGTTTTTGGATGAATTTAATTTTGTATTAAGTTTCATTTAAATTAATTAAATCTCAAACGTTTTTAAGTGCGGAAAGTGAAAATTGAAAGAGAGAAGTACCAGTTCACATTATTTGACAAGATTCCTCATCATTTTGAAATGGTTCGAAATTACGAGATTCGTCAAAAACAATAGTGGTTCACAAACCTTTTCGACTCGAGCGTCCTTTTGTAGATACATAGGATATTCGATTGTTGCCATACCCTGCACGGTCTCCAGATCTGTCACCCATTGAAAACATCTGGTCTTGGGTTGCTGAGAGACTGGACCGCCACTCCTCTCTAGCTAATACGGTTGAGTAAGTGATACATAGACTTGAAGCAGCATGGAAAGAGTTGCCCGTTTCTGTTGTCCAAGCCCATTTCGACTCCATACCTAACCGTTTTAGCAGCCCCGTGGGGTCCAGCTATTTCTACTAATTTTGCACCCCTGTAAATCAACAAACTGCTTGCAAATTGAATCATTTTGTCTTTATATCTTTTGCCAATCTTACTGTTTTCGTGCAGTAAATATCTTTTTCGTATTTACTTTCCTTCATGGTATTGCAATTTTAATGGCCAGCAGTGAATATAGCAGCAGTGTTCATTGCCCAGAACGTGGTCATAGAATGGGATCCACCTCAACACCAGGGAGCGCAGCGAGAAGTGGAACGACATTCTTTTAGGCAAGAGGAAACAGTATGCGCGTAACGATGCCATGACAGAACCTCAGTGAACACAGGGTGTGTCTCATGTCTCACATAAGGTAGTAGAGATACCATCATTTCTATAGAGAGACTTTTACAGCATAAGTACACGGAGCACAACCTAGTTACAAAACAAACTGTCTATCTAAATGAACTTTAGCTTATTTGTAATGTAAATATTACTTACCTTTATCTAAATGAACTATATTTAGTTGTCTGCAGAGTAATTGCTGTAAAAGAATTGCTTCATCTTAAGTTGAAGTTCTCATCATTTTGGAATTAGGAATATTATACACACACACACA
>BMAW01113609.1:65293-83829 GCA_019974015.1 Nephila pilipes
TTTTTTTTTTTTTTTTTGATTTCATACTTAAGTGTCTGTACATAATCGCTGTAAATAAGAATAAATAACTTCGAATAAACCGAAGTATCATCATTGTGAATACCCGGACATTACACACACACACATATATATATATATTACATGGTTCTGTCTAGAGTTATGTAACATCAGACAGACAGCTCTACCTGTTTTGTTGAATCGAGCCAGAAAATGGAGATGGATGAGACGATGTGTTGCTTTATGTCTATATAATTAACTTTGTCCAATCCCGTATAAATATTTGCCCTTAATAATTACGTGTTTAACATGACATAGTTGTCCCTCTCTTTACACACATCTACACTTACATCCCCCAAGATATATATATATATATATACTTGGTTTAGTTTTTAAAAATTTATTGTTCATTTCATTGTAATTTTGAATCAAGACTCAAAAAGCTGATGGCGAACGCGCCTGCACGGCTAGAAGCAGCGCGAGAAAAAAAATACGGCAATCAAAATCACACACACACACATAATATTTAAAGGCATCACGTAATTTATGAATAAGAACAATCTAGAAGAAAATCGAAGTTACTGAAAAATTAATGAGGAAGGGTTTGAACAATTTGGTTGAGCGTTAAATTTCGAATTCGATAAAAAGAGAATGTAAGTTTAAGTGGGAAAAAAAGTTCAAAAGAACGTAATAAATCAGTTTCTTCACAATATTTTCCTTCCACAATCCGGACTCCTGGAGGCGACTTCCAGCGGTTCAGCTTTATGAAACATCTCAAAAATTCATTATTACTTAAAATATGCTCCAATTTAGCACGCGAGACAGGTTCGTTGTTGAAAAGCATTTCCATGTACATTAATTTAAATTAACTAAAATAATATATATATATGTGTGTGTGTGTATAAATATATATGTATGTATACATATATATATATGTGTGTGTGTATAAATATATATGTATGTATACATATATATATATATGTGTGTGTGTGTGTGTATAAATATATATGTATGTATATATATATATTATATATATATATATATATATAATTATTATTATTATTATTAAATTGATAGAAACATCTTAGCATTTTATCAAAAAGTCACAATCTTGAGTGAGTGATAGTATTTTAATGGCGCAATTGCCAGATGTGGCCATGCTGTGCCAAACAAGGTACAGTTGTGATCTAGATAAGTGAAACAATTGAAAAAAGATATAAATTAGTTGAAAAGAAGAAGAAGGGTCGAAAATAGGGAAGGATCACTAGGGAATCCCAGGGGCACGTCACTCGTGTTTACCAAAGACAGTAAAGCCCATGAGAAAGAAAAATATCACTAGAGTGTCTGGGGATCATTATGCCTGAATCTACCTAATGAAAGCAAGTCCCTGAGACCCCCCCTACACCTGGAGGACCAGTCTTCTAATAAGGATAAAATCCACAGGGTAAGGGTGCCCGACTATACCCCCTGACCCTGGGACACACTTTAGTCGCCTCTTATGATATGCATTCCCTATTTCACCTAATAAAGCAACACTTTTGGCCAATTAAAGGTGGAAATTAGAGCAGAAAATTCGTGCATAATTGTACTACTCGCTAAAAAAAAAAAAAAACATGCCCTGGATTACTTGCTTAAAGAGCGAGTGACTCTTTATATATATATATATATATATACTGATTTAGATTATACTAAACCCTTTTTCGTTAAATTTAAAAATCACCCTAAGGGAATTCTAAATATAATTCATGTGACCTTTTTGTGTGTCTCGCAACTTGTGTGATTCACTTAGAAATTGTAACTGAATTATCTTCAGATGCATGTATATCTTCAGATTTTTCTCCCATCGTGGAATATTAGCTAGAATATTTTCAGATAATCCTACAAATTTTGTAAAAGCATCAATGGAATTGAGAAAATTATATGATCTTGTAATGCAACCAGATGGGAAAAAGTAGCAAGTTTTCTATACAAAGATTTTTTTTTTTAATTTAGTTTTTTTTTAACGTCGCACTAGAAGCATCACGAGGGCTATTGGCGACGGACCTCGTAATTTTGAACCTCGCTCAAGTGACGAGGACGACACCGGAGCTGTCACCCCCCTCTCCTAACTTCCACAACACACCTACGGGAGGACTTTGGGCCCCGACAGATTTACGGCGCATCAGCCCCGGCTACACAGTGGGTTTTTAGCGGCAAAGAATCGAACTCGCGACCGAACGAAAATCGCCGTCCACGAATCCGAAATGACTAGGCTACCGCGGCCTTCTATACACAGAAAGGGTACACTTGGAAATATATACCGTTTAAATCATCTGTTTTCGGAGGAATTTAGGGATATGCAGTTAGATCATTTAAATTTTATTTAAAAAGAATTTTTGGCAAATTAGCATTGATTTAAGAAGAATGTTTCACAATAACTGTCCATATTGAGGATAATTCAAGACTTCTCATTCCCCTATGAGCTGAAGCTGAAAACTTTGAAGTTCTTACCTTCTGTCACTTTCTCATCGAAAGAGCTATTAGTACAATTGTTGAATCAGATTTATGCTCTTAAATACTAATAAATTTGATAAATATAGAAAACTCACTAAAGGTGTGCAGAATATTTGGAAATCCTAGGGGAAAAAAGATTATCTTAGAAATTTATAAGCACGTAGTAAATGACAATTTGATCAAGCAAATTTTAAGCCTAATACTGTTGTATTACTATAGGAAGATAATATTCCAATAGCTCATTGAATCACTGAAAAAAATTGTTCTAAAGTGCCCAGGTACTGGTGATAAGACTTGAATTGTTCAGTTGAACTTTCCAAAGGGTAATTTTGTAAAAATATCCATTTCAAAATTTACTATTTTACTCATTATGTCATGAGAATATTGAAAACTTATTTTTGATTGCCTTTTATTATTAACCACTCAAGGGGCTATTGTTTTAGTTTTCCCAAAAATATCATATCTGACCACTTTTCAAAATTTATCTTATTTTTGCGTATATTTTTGATGTCTATTTCTCCAGTAACAAACTTAATTTTCGAAACTTATTTCATAACAAATTTCTCCTGAATTTCTTATTGGATTGAAATAAAATATATATAAGAAATGTCTATTTACCTGCTTTCACCACTAATGAACTCAATTTTCAAAAATATGTCGTAATAAATTTCCCCTAATTTTTTTATTTGATTGAAATTTAACTAATATAAAAATTAAGTACTTTACTTATCGATTTATGAATTACGTTAAATCATATGAAAACTAGAATCGAGATATGACTGAAAATGAATAACATTATTCAGAATTTTAAGACAGCTGTGATGCAGCCATTTTTTTTAGCCACCCACTGGGCTATTGTTTTAAGTGGATCACTTTTGGCGTACCAGATAACTTTTCAATTTCTTATCGTTTGCTTCAATTTTAATTACATTTAGCTCAAATATATTCAATTTAATAATTTATTGTTTGCTTTAATTTTAATTACATATAGCTGATATATTATTCAATGTAATATTTTTTCGTTTCCTTTAATTACTGTAATTTAATAATAATTATATTAAAAAAAAAAAGCTAAATATGTTGGATGGCTAAATCTGTTCTTTGCAAAACTTTGCATAGAACTTTTTGAATTTTTGATTGTGTAAATAATTTGTTGCATGTAATTGTCATGTAAGCCAATTATTGTTTTAAATGATATTTCAAGGACCGATCAGATGTTGGCACCAGCTTTTCATTGTTGGCAAATTCAACTTCGCTTAGAGCTCCAATACGCTATAATAGGTTTAAAAAAAAAGTTCTCGTCGCTTTTGTCGTTGTAGAAATACTCGTATGTATAACTTTGGTTGTGATGATTTCTACCCCGTGAAATTGCTACAATAAACTTTGATCATAGTTTTAAGCAAATCACTGTTAGTTTTAAACTAAATTTACATCTCCCATCCACATTTACAAAAATCCACTCAGTTATAATTTCGTATAAAATAAATTAATCGGTGTTTTTTCTTGAAATATGTTACGAAATTAAGATATTAATATAAGTATCTTATTTAATATCCTGTAGTATTAAATTTATCAAAATATATTCGATGTTCTTTGCGAGGAATCTTAATTGGCTGTAAAATAACAAATGATCCAAACAAAGGTTAAAGGACAGTTTTTTTTTTTAAATTGAGCACTATGAACAGTTTAACTGAAAGGATCGAATTTTTCTTCTTTGGTAAAATTCCCTGGTATAATAAAAGGAAGGGGGAAAAAAAAGAGTTTTTTTTATTATTTTTTTTTTTATTTTTATTATTAAACAAACGATTTTGAAATACAAATTAAATTCCCGTCTAAGTTGATACTGATATCTCATCAAAAGCAAATATATTTAATTTTTATAATACTTATTGCTAAAAATGAAACGTTCCGGAAGTTGATGAGTTAATGAATTTAAACTTTTTAAATCGTAATAACTATAGCAGTTATAGTAAGTTCTTTACTTTATGTGATTTCTCTCGCATGAATTTTCGCTTAGTCGCATTTCCTGTTTCAAAGACGAGAGTAATCCGAATCTCTTCTCAGACTTTATATTACATTTCAAATCTATCTGCTTCGAAGTTAATAAATCTAAACAGAGCTAAAAAGTTTTTTTGAAGAAGAAAGCATAAAGCAGCCATCTTGTTACTTGATGACAAAAAAACCAGTTTGATTGAGAACGAGTAGACAGACGATTTTTTAAGTACTTGCTCGACCTTGACCTTGTTTCACGTTCTACTGAACACAAAAACAAGAGAAAGATGATTTAAAAGACATAAGTAAAAATTATAATTAGAGAAGTACTAAAAAACACACACCATAAATTGAAAAATATAGAGATATCTACTCAATCGGCTTCCTTTCAATCAATTTTTGGTGAAAAAAGAATATTTACTATCATAGGGATTCAAAAAAATAAAAAATAACGTAGTTTATTAATGGAACAAAAGGCATAATAATGTTGAATCTAAAGGTGAATCAAAGAAACGAATGTCTAATACCCTTGCAATGCGAAAAATTCCAGTTATTTCGTTCCTGTTCCACCTTAGAAAAATTATATTTATTTTATTTTATTCATCTTATTAACTACCTGTTTCATTTCCCGTCGAGAATATTCCTATGCAAACCAATAGATATGGAGCACTTACTGGCAAATATAAATGTATAATTCAGTTACGACTCTCTATCTCTCTTTCAATATAAGAGATTTTTGTTAGTCTCTATTTTTGGTATTTTTTTCTGTATGAATTGTGATAGACCAGAGGTAATGCTCTCGAACTTTTGGTCAGCAACAATGAAGTGTACCCCTGGTTCCACCAATAGCTCTAGTGGTGTATTGTGAAAAAAACTGTGCTCCGTAAGTCGAAATAAACATCAAAATTATGTGATTAGGTATAAAGTTTTAACCATTATTCTCTCATTTGGCTAAAGATCAAAACTACGATGTCCATTGTCAATAGCCTTCATGTGGCTCTAGAGTAGGTCTCTAGCGCTGGCTGTGATCACATGATCTTATTTAGCATAAGTAATAATGTCAATTTTTAGTATAAGATATCATGAATTGTAATATAGAACTAGTAGTGTATATATTCGATAGATTTCTGGTTGTAATTTTGGGCACAACACCAATTTTTTTCTTGTTCTTGATGTATGGCATATATACCCTCGTTGAAGATTTTGTTTTTCTGGATAAGCTCGCATTTTAATTCGCGGAAATTATTGATTAATGACTCGATAAATTTATTTTCGCCGAAGGATTTTTATTATTTATTTGCTACTAATTGTAATTGTTAATAAATATTGAAATTATAATTATTAGTAAAATATTAAAAAGGCACGAAGACATTCGAAGTAATTTATAGCGTAGATGTCTAGATTACCAAAACGAAATGAGATTGACTGAGATGAAATTCTATGATAGAGTTTTCACCTCAGGAAAGAGTGTGCATATAAAAATCAAAGCCTTCTTTCTTATTTATGTTTGTTTCTTACAATATTAAATGAGTCTCGATTAAGTTTTGAAGTAGATAAGATGTAGCATTCAATGCATGACACTACAGATATCACAATGAATAAACAACAATAACAAAAAATCATTGCTAGTGTTCTGATTCTGAATAAAGACAACTTTTCGTACTAATCCCTCCCCCACACTTTCTCCTACCCCCTCTTTCTACGGAGATCAAGTGAAACTTTTGTTTATATCGCTAAAGCATCCTGAATACCATAATAGTTGACTCATCAATTAAGGATAACTAAAAATGTTTTATTTGTTAATTTTGTAAATATGTTTTTATTGTAAATCTCTTTCACCTCAATGGTTGGATGGATATTAATCCCATTCATAACTTTTGTCCAATAGGCTGAATAACGATTTATTTCTACATTCAACTTCAAATTTAGCTTTTGCACTTCCGCACGTACGAAATAAAACAATCTCGTCTTAATAAACAATCCCTTTCAGAGTTAAATAGTGGCTATAAATGAAATTTCTACAAATTGCATTCATACATAAAAATAAACAATTAAGTAATTCGAGATTTACTATTTTATTTTCTTCGATTCTTTATAACTAATCTGCTAATAATAACCTAGCAATATAATTTATTCGTTAATTCTCATTCAATGTATTTTTAATTCTCGGACTGATTGTGTTAAATGAGATTTCGTCAATAAAAGCAATTTCCTCTACTAATTCGTTATTAATTTATTGTTAATAATTATTTTTGGGCCTTGTGCATTGAAGGTCTCCAATGTTGACTGATATCCCTTTACCACATTTAACATAAATTTTAAATTAATGTCTGTTTTTAGAATAAGAATCATACGAAACTCATATATATTCGACAGTTTTCTGTTCATATTTTTGTACTTTACATTAATTTTTTTCCTTACTTGGTATATTGCTTAATATACTCGTTGAAGATTCGACGTTGGAGGGTTTTCCACCCTGTAGAGGGAGAGACATATTTCGAACCCTCCTCCCTCCAACCCCGTTCCGCATATAGTGCACTACAGGTTTGAAGTAGGAAGGCACTCATTCCAAACTATAACTAGTAGCTCAACCGAGCTTCAGGGCGCACATGCACGCAAGGCTATGTGCCTTGGTGCTCCGGGTCGCTGGATTGCGTCCGCACACCTAGTCGGACTGATTTGTCATTTTTGTTCGGGATGAAATTGCATCATGCCACTATAAAGTAACAGGCGACTCTTAAATCTCATTCTCCTTTCCCTCTATCCGGGCTTGAGACCGGCAAGCAAATGTGGCTCCTTGAGAGGTTGGAGGGAGATGACAGTTGGTCTTGGAATGCCGGCGGTGTTTCGAACCTTTCACCACTAGCTCCGAAAAAATTGACCGGTCGCTTTTTGCCTGCGCCTTTATTAATTAGATTAAAAGATACGTCCTATTCTGGCTAGTTATCTGGCATTGTTGCTGAAGTGAGCCGCCGCAAAGATTTCGATATTTTACCTATGTTTCCATTTTAATTCTCGATAATTATTGATTAATGATTCGGTTAATTTATTTCAGTCGAATATCTCTATTATTTGTTAATGTCAATAAATATGGAAGTAATAATTGTTAGTAAAATAATAAAAGGAGCGAAGACTCACGAATATATTTATGGGTGTAAATGTCTAAATGACTCAATCAAAAGGAGTTCGTCTGAAAAGAAATTCCATGATAGGGTTTTTACTACAGGTGACGATTTAAGCTTTAATAGAAACGTATGGAATCAATGTAATGTTACATGTATTTGAAATTGAGTCGTATCCTAGTCTTGCCGCGAAAAAAAACAACCCTACAATTCTTCTAAAATATTTCGGAGTCAGGAATTTCAAAATAATTAAAAATTAAGTTGATAAAAATCTTTAGTATATATTCATGTTTTAAAAAAAATTTTCAAGTAGCAATTTTAAAATTCTTGGAGATGGAGGGGAGTTCAGGATACCATAGAACTTTCTTTGGTCACAAATATATTTATGGATGTTTAAATGTGATAAGCATTTAAATCATTTTATTATACAGTTATTTTGGCATGCGATTAATCAGAAAATTATTTTTGGTGTTATAAAGTTAATTTAAAATTCTATTTGTTACTACAAATAGAATAATGATCGTAACAATTAGAGCAATAATTACAAATGATTAATTATACATTATTAATTATCAATATACAAATTGCTCGCTAACAATACATTAATTTACCTCAGTTTTGCAAAAATCAAATTATTTTTTTAAAATCACTGGCAATTAATATTTTTTTAACAGAGTTTGAAAGAATGCTTGTGAACCACGATTCAAAATATTCTTAATTCACGTTTTCCGAGTCAAAGATTCAAATTTAAATCAGCAAATTCAGTGTGAGGCTTTGTCATCTGCAACGGAAACATGTTTTCTGATTCAATAGTGGTATGAGTTTATTTTTTTCTCACTGATTCAAAGGTGTTAAAAAAATGAATTAATCATTTAAGAGATATAATTGATTTGGCTTGAGTTAATGTCACGCTACAGTTACACGAAAGTTACAAGCAACATCCCTCATAATTTTGTTTCTTGCTCAGATGACGAGGACAACATTACAACTAGTATCTCAGAAATTGCTCATCACACCCCATGAGGACTCTTAAGCTTATTTCATTTAACGCATAGCGTCCATATTATTTCGTTCGCGACTGTCTTTGGTGAATTTATTTTCGAGCCTGCGGTTTGACTATACAGAGAGCATAATGTTTCCGGTCTCTAACAATAACTTTCTTTAAGTGATAAACAGTAAAGTTTGCCAGCTTGTTCAAAAAGTTAGTAATTCTTATTTATTAAGTTATTTTCGACATTTTTTTTTTAAAAAAAAAATCAGTTTTCAAAAAATTCTAAAGGCGTTTATTGGTAATATCTTCGAATTTATTAAAAACTTTTTTTTGAGTAATATATTTAACATTTACGTGTTTCTTAGATATATTTCTTGTATAGTGCGTACATCATATTCAGTTTTTTTCTTCCTGTCTATAGTCCGAATCGAGAAATTGTATATGAATACAGTTCGATCACGAACTCCGCGCCGAATAGTAGCCTATAAATCTAAGTCGGAAAGATAAATGAAAAAATGGATAAAAATGAATGTCTTCAAATAAAGATCGTTAATAAATATATATCTTTTAAATTATGAATCGTACAATAAAAATAGTTTTGCGATATCATTTAATGCTTTCAAACAAATTAATGTTACCAGTAAAAACCCTTTTTTAATCCATATTGATAAACACACATGTATGTTTTTATTATTATTTAAAAAAATAACATCAATCAAATGCATTTAAAGTAGTTTACCAATTTATACTGTTCCTATGCCAATCACCCATGTCCTACTTTGGTGCTGGATTTCTTCCGTATGGATTATCAGTGAGGGATAATAAACCAGAAGAATAAGATACAATAACACCCCAAACACCTTAATCAAAATTTTGTATTAAATCTCTTTTTTAACTGCATTTTTTAAAACTCTAGTGGTTTTATCTGACTCGATATTAATAAATATCTTTTCGTTAGCTCCGTAAAATCTTGACTATAATACTCATACGTGTATAATACACATGCTTGATTGGGCACTAAATTTTTAGGAAGAGTTAAAATATGAATATAATACGCACCCATAACTCTTTCTAATATTTTATTAAAAAATTGCACAAGTATTTATTAATGTAATTGAAATTTTTAATAAAAAGAAACGAAAATTTCAAATTCGATAGATAAACTTAAATTTTAATACGAAATAAACAATACTGTCAAATTAGAGACCTCAATCACTTTCTCTAGAATATAGCTTTTATATTGTCGTTGCGTCCAAGTGATAATTATTGGTGCCATCGTAATATACTACATGTATTGTAAGTTCCCGTTTGTGTAAAAAAACACCTGCAACGTATGCGTGTTACAACAATCTCTTACAGCTGCTTCACATTTGTTGTTCCATGTTTAAAAATCTTTTTTTAAAAAATTTTACACGAGTTTAATACGCACCCTCATTTTTACGGACCAAAATGTGGGAAAAAAAGTGCATATTATATAATCAAGATTTTACGGTATATATGTTTTTTTTTTTTTTTTTTTTTTGATATTTCAAGGCTTTGAAGGTTACCGAATTCAGGGTCAGACTATACTCAGATATACTGAAATTAGAAGAACTTTGATAGTTTAAATTATAATAAATGATGTTATAGTTGATGAGAATTTATTATAATAGTAATAATAGATTAGAATATATAAACAATTCGCGTTAAGTATAAACATATATATTATCATGTGACAGAGAATGTGTAATTCGGTCAAAAGAATCAGAGTAGTCGAATGAAGAATCGCTTGACATTTGAATCAGAATGCTGTCGCCATTCGACAATGTTGGTAGGAATGGTTAAGCCATGGCAGAACGTAGCGTCAAGAAAGCAGAGGTCGATATAAAGAGACGAAAGTACAACTATGAAAGATCTCGCATCACCTGATTTATCATCAGTAATGATCCGGGGTGAAATTGGAATGCTAGGACCAATGATAGGCGACTAAATGAATGGAGTGGGAACTCAAGACGTCCGTTGCGCTGACTATCCCTCACCTGACCACACCGACAAATACACTTACAGTGGTGCCCAGCTCATCGATTGACATGAAAATTTATTTATTGGAGTAAAATTATTTTCAGTGTCCAGACCTGTTTTGATTTGAATCACAGTGATTAACCAAGATGTGCATGAAGATGTCCAAAATAGCGGTAGACACTGACCGAAAACCTGAAGTTACAGTGTAGGATAGTGATGGCGAACCTACGACACGCGTGTCAAAGATGACATGCCAAAACTTTTTAAGTGAGAAGTGTTGTTGATAGATGGTCATTGCCCAAATACAATCAACACGGATTAGACAACAAGTTTGGAATATACAATAAAAATAATGAAGTATCCAGATGTAGAAGTCTACAGGGGAACTTTGGTATTAAATGATTTCCAATGGATACAAATTGATGATTTGGAGATGCACCTTAACAGAATTTCAAGATAGCTTCCAGACTCAAATGTTTGTCGACTTGAAATCAACATTAGAGAATCTGGAAACAAATTTGCTTGAAAAATGAAGAAGAGGACCACTACGAACAAAAAATTCGGAGAATTTGGAACCGATTACAGAAGAATTTTAACATTCTGAAATACCTAGCAATTGCTATATTGACAATTCCCCCCTCTGCGTACTTTAGTAATATCTGTTACTGAAAGTTAAATAATATTCAAGACCAACAAAAGATACCGATTAATAGATGAAGTCAGAGTAAAACTTACTTGTGTTTGAAGTGAACGAAATATCAACCTTTAATTAAAAGCTTAGCATATGAAATTCAGCAACAAAGAACTCCCTAATGTAAAGAATTGCTAGATTTTTTTTTTTAATAAGTAAATTTATGAAACATGTAACTTTTTTAAAAAATTAAAATTAAAAATAACATTTCTAAATGTGACATAGCCCACGAGTTAAGTAAGGTTTTTTTACGAGTTTTGATTTATCAAACTCAAAATTATTCGGGACCATTTCGTTTGATAGACGTATTCTGATGACTATCTCCTTACGACATGGCGATTATATTTTGTGCTTTATTGCATAAAACCGCTTTTTTTCAAGATCACCATTTCAATAAAGAAATGACTGGTTTCGCGCGGCAGTCATTTGTATTGATTTAACAAGCTAGTTCTCCAAATCTGTCCGCAATAAAGAGCATTGAAGTTTTGATCGCACCCGAATACTGCCGAAATAATCTAATTATATTTTTCAAGATACTGTGCAAGAGGACTTTGGCCAATTCTACGATTCAATATCAGAAAAAATAAATGATTGCCGAATAAAAGTTTACGATAGAACCAGGATTGAGTCAACATTTGACTGATTCGGATTTGAATGCAAATATAGCCCCAAAAGAAAATTACAACACGTTTGAAGTTTTTTAATAAATTTTTTTCTACATATGCAAAACATTTCTCGATTTTCAGTTTATTAGCCTCAATGAGCTACTGTTTTGGTGGATCTTTTTTGGCGTACTAGATCACTTTTCAATTTTTTATCGTTTGCTTCAATTTTAATTACATTTAGCTTAAATATATTTAGTTTAATAATTTATTATTTACTTTGATTCTAATTGCATGAAGCGGATATAATATTCAATTTAATAATTTATCGTCTGCTTTAATTTTAATTATATTTAGCTTATAAATATATTCAATTTAATTATTTATCGTTTCCTTTAATTTTAATATCGGAAAAATTTACTATTGTCCTTTTCTCGATATTTCATCGTTTACTTTAATTCTTAAATTTAATAGAGTAATTTAATAATTATTATAAAAAAAAATCACACCTTGGGGGGCTAAATCTGTTCTTTGTAAGGATTTGCATATACCTTTAATTCAAACTGTTTTCTGTATTTGTGTGTCATTTTTTGTTCTAGATTTTATTTAGCTTTGAATTCATAAGTTTTAATTTATTAAATTGTATATTTTATTTAAGAGAATTAATAATATTTTAACTGAATTCATTTCATAAATTTAACTTTAATTGTATAAAACTTGTATATTTTCTGAATAATTGAATGTCACATTTATGATGATGTGAATAATGTAATTGTGCTTTGGAATATTATTATGATCGGCGCGTAATTAGAATGGCTTGAAATTTACTATTGTAGAGGATCCACTGGTAAATGTAATTAAATACTTGCAAACATTTTTCCAGCTTATTATTGGGAAAAAAAAAAAAAAAAAAAACTGGTGGTATTTAGAGCTGTATTTGTGTACTATTTCCGGAATTCAGAGGCTGGGCATGTCATAAAGACCTATGTACCTGGTTGGATTTTAGAACATTAAAATTCTTAGAATATCCAATAACAGTTTGACGTTGTTAATCACATGTGTAATATTTGAATAAACTCAAGTTCGTAAATTGGTTTGTATTACCACCTTTTTTTTTTTTACGTAAATGATATTTTATGACAATGTTTACATTTATTAATGTGCTAAATAGCCAAAGTTCAGTACCATTATATATAGATTCAATTATTGTTATTAATTTTATGTTTAAATTCATAATTAAAATTATTATTGTTATTAAAAGTACGCAAAAATACATAATTAAAAATAACACATTTAAATATAGAATTAAAATTACATTTTTACTATTCAAAATTATAAATGGTACATATTCTTCTTTCAATTGTACATTAAAATAAATTTATTTCTTCAAGAATTAAAACAAAATAGATTTTATTACTGAATAGAGTTAAATTGTTTAATTTATTATAAATTAAATGTTTTATTAATGAAAAAGATTTTTAATACAATTTACGATTAATTAAATAATTATTAATTATATTTATTAATGAAAATAAATATCAGTTATTTTTTAATTAACTTATAAAACTTACTAATTTATTGTTACAATATTTAAATCAATTTATTATTCGAATATTAATTTTTTATTAATTAAACTAAAATAAATTTTATTTTTAAATTAGAAATTTTTTTTTGAAAGTTATTCCAAAATTACAGTATATAATTATTTTAATTTTTTTTTATTTCGTTTATATCTGACTCATTTTGATAATGATGATGAAAATTAAATTATGTTCAACATGATTCCACAAGCAAATGTCACGGTTTCTGAATATTTTTTGTTGTCTTATGCACCGCTCCGTTTTTTTTTTTTTTTTTTTTTTTTATTATCAAATGTGCTAACATTCGTTCTCCCCTTCTGCAGTGCAATTCCTTTCACTATCGAACAGTACGAAGCGAGCGAATTTTCCGGGATTCCAAATTCCTCTTCAGAGAGAAAGAGAAACCTACTTGCAAGCCGTAAGGTAAGGTTGATTTTCCATAAGCAGACTCTTTAGAATCTGATGAAATCGAATTGTCAAGTGATAAGAAAAATAATATTATACTCAATCCATTAAACAAGACAAAAGAGAGAGAGAGAGAGAGACGATAATCTCTAGTATGCCCTAAAGGTTGGAAAAATATAAATAAAATGATGGAATACTGACCAATAGAGTGCAATATTTCTTTATCAAATTTTTTTGGTTGTTTTCAGTGATCTGTAACTAACAATGATTAAAAACAGCGATTTTTAGATGAATCCAAAATATTTACTTTATGGCTAGAGTTTTATACAAGTCTAATTACATCCTAAAGTCATTGAATATATAATTTACATTTCGAACACTTTTAGATAGATTGATACTTTTTGAAATTCAAATTGTTCTTTTAAGAATGAACTCTTTTTGCGCAAAAGTAAATAAATTAATCTTTTATAATAGGAATCAGCGCATTTTTGTACTTAAATGAATCATTTTAAAATTGTTTTTGTTAAATGAGATTCCGACTTTAAAAAAACTTATAATCCTTCTAAATTAAAGAAATTCTATAATTTCCAACTATAAATGTGGCGAAGTATTATAACCATTTTGAAAAAATCGATAGTGAAACGAAGAAGAAAATGCAGCCACCGGCAGTTTCTTCTTTTAGCACTATTATTATACTTTGCTGTGTACATATATGTTGATTTGTAAATATTTATTGATTTAATTGCGCTTCAAACTCGTAGCCGACTATTGTGGAACAATTGTGAATATTATTGCATGTATCTTGTAAAGAAATGGTCTTTTTAGATAGTTGTTTTTTCATTTACATGTCTTCTTTCCGTTCCTTTGCAAGCCATACAAGTAAGAGGGTCACTGAATTAATTTCCTGTGTTTTTTACAAATATCGCCCTTTCTGTTAGCGCGCTTTTGGTCAATAATGAAGGATAACGCTCAAAACAACCAATCAGCGAACGAGACCTTCCTGACACAACTGACAAGTGAAATTAAAATGGCTGCCGCTTCCATCCCTTCAACATCAGGGATAAAACAAACTCCCACAAATAATAAGGAAGAAGAAAGGGTTCGACCTTCCACTATTGAAGAGGTAAGTTGTCATGTGTCGCAGATTATTCCTGTGCTGAATTTTGAGGATATGGGCCTGTAAACTATCAACTTATGGCCAAATCCAATTTCGCGGTCGTAAATATTGCAACTGTATATGCGGAAATATCTTGAGCATCATCGGAGAGATGTAGTACGCATATGAATAGAAGTGGTCTAATTTGTGAAATTATTGAAATATGACATTTTATTTTAAAAATCTAGTAACAAACAAAATGTTTTGATTTAAATTATTTCACAAAATGAGGTGTTCAGTTGCGAAATAGTGATTTTTTTCCCCCTTTACCTCAATGTTCGTTTTGCAATTTTTACTCACAAATCGTATGGATTTGCAGTTGCAAGATACACAAATAATTTGCAAGTATGTTTCATGGAAACATCTTAATGTATGATATCACTTTATTACTCTACAATTGACTTGTTTTTTTTTTTTATCTGCAAATTGATGGTCGGAAAAAAATTAAAATTTAAGTACATGCATACTTTTTGATATCATGTAATTGGTTTATCTGCGCGTGATGTTATGCTTGATTTTACAGTTTTGTTTACCATTTTCAGGCATTTTAAACTCGAAATCAACGGCTAATTTTTCCTCAAAATAAGTTTTTTTTAATTCAATAAGACAAAATTTAAATTTGTTTTTTAAATATAAAAATTAATGCATTTTAGTTATGTAATAATTTTAAAAATTTACATTTGATTAAATTATTAATTACGAATACAAACTTTGTACACAAAACTATTTTTTTTTATCCGTTATGTTTTAATTTCGTTTAGAATGTTTTAACATAGTTTTTTTTTTTTAATATGGGAAGAGTGTTATGTAATTTTTCTCCTGGTTAAATAGATAATTCAGTATGAAATTCTCTTTTATATGTCTTGTTTCCTAGTCTGCATTATGTGCATGTATTTATGTATGCTCAAGTTCTATATTTTTGTTATTTATACTTTTATATGAAAAAAATAATTATATACATTTGATTCAAATTTTCAAGATGTATATATATATAGCCAAGGGATGAACATTTCTCTTTCATCTGAGTTATTTGGATCCCTCAGTCAGTGTTAATATGTCAATTGAGGTGCTTATTGTTATGGATACACACATGATAATCTACCTCTTTTAAAAAAAAAAAAAAAAATGGCCATTATTTTGGGCAATTGTTAGAATTCTAGTATGTGCATTTATTTAGACTTTTAAAAAATGTTTTTCCATTTATAAAGGTATGTAAAATCATATCAATGGATTTTAAATAAAGTAAGTATTGAAGGCGATGTTTTGTAGCAACCTAATCTTACATTAATTTGTCATGAGTTACAAATTTTTTTACATTTCGTTTGATTTTGCTTCATTGATTATGTGAAATCTGTAAACTGAGTTTGTGGAAGATAAATTAAATTCAATAAAATGTAAAAATTGATTAATTGTAATTCAATTAATTTTAACTGTTTTATTTAATTTTTTTGTAATACGATGAAGTAGATGTTTAGAATTATCCAAAAGTTGTTTGTTAAATTTTGAAAAGCATGTTATGGAAAAATAATTTAAGATAGTGTAATATTATAGTCAAATACATTGAAATTCTTTTATCATATTCTTTTTTCATCTTCTTTGAGTTTTACTTTGTGTTTGAAACAGTTTTATAGTTTAGAAGTACCATGAATGTTATACTAACTACCTATTTTTTTAAATTTTTTTTCCAAAGAAAATTGTTATACTTGGAAGAAAAATTTTTTTTTTATACTTTCTAATTTCAATTTTCTTTTGAACGTTTTTTTTTTTTCACATGTTCTTCAGAAGTATTCTTTATAATCTGTATAGATAAATGAGAAAATTTAATTTTTAACATTTTCGATCTATTTGTTCATCAGTACTTGATGTTTTTCGTCTTAAATTTTTTTGTAGATTTTCATTTAAGCTGAATTGTTTTAAGTCTTCAGACTTAGTTATCTGTGTGTTGTTGTACAATGTTGGCATAAAGTTTTAAATGTTGTTTAATAATATTTAATAATTTAAAATATATTATTTTTTGAAGAATATTGTTCTGAACTGTAAAATAATTATTTGATAAACATAAAATGAGGTCAAAGTTTTTGAAATGTGTTTTTTTTTGTTTGAATTTTCTGCTGTTTTTTGAAAAAAAAAATTCATAAAACATGAAAATGTAATTGATGTTTAAGTAATTGGAAGACAAAGTGTTTCATTATTATTATTTTTTTTTGATGGAACTAAAAAAGTATTAGGATTAATGATATAGCAAATGATTAAAGGTTTCTGGAGGAAAAAAAATTCGGCTCTTGCTGCCAACCATTTGAATATATTGTTAATTCTGTATGTATGATTATTTTTAGTTATTTTCTGAAATCTAGACAATTTCATTGATTGGAATGTAACAAAATGCATTCAAAAGAATAAACAAATAAGATTTTTACCTGTTTACCATTTTCGAAAGCATTTATATGTCTAATTTAATGATTAATCTAAGTTTTCAGATTTGTGAAAAATATTTAAGCTATCTCATTTAAAAGCACAAGAAATGAGACAAATTTTCCTTATTTTCCTCTCTCCTAATTGTATTTAAACTTAACTGCAATAATTTAGACAAAAGAAGATACATGGATATATCACAGCATTTACTTTGTATTTTTGTATTTAAAATGGCTGGATGATGGGAGAGTTAAATGTTGTTTTTGTTATCTATAATTTATTTGCCAGATTAACAGTTGTTGAATTAAACTTGAATGAATTAAAATAACAATTAGGTGGCTTTTTAAAATACAAAAGTTTAAATTTTCAGAATGTTTACAATTTTTTTTTATATATGTAGAATTAATCTTCAATATTTTTCATAAAACCAGAAATTTACAGTTTTTCATATTTTTTATATTTATAATAATGAAAAGTTAAATGATTATCTCAAACAACAGGTAGATTTCAATCATTGGTTACCTTTTGTCTTTAATTGATTATAATGTAGAGATAAAATATTTCCTATCTTGAAATAATGACACATTTCTGATGAATAGTTCTATGCAAATACCATTATTTATTGATGTTACAATCTGCATATTTTTTAATAGTTTGCAAAGTTAATTGTATATAAAAACACATTTGAAGTATATAATTTTTGAAAGACATATTTGAAATATTACATGAACACTATTGAGAGATTTCAATACAAACACATACAATAAATAAAATATGAATTTAATTAATTTCGTTCAAAAATTTTTTATGGATATTTTTCACTTCTTTACAAGAAAGAATTTTGTTTCAATATATGAATAATAATTTTATAAATATTGATGTGTGATTTGTAGTTCATTAATTGGAATTTATTTTATTGCAATGAATATGTGTATGTATTCAAACATACTTAAGCAACCTATTTTGATAAATAATTTTACTCTTGATTAATTTTTCTTGCATTTTGTCTAGAAAAGGCAGGATACTAATATATATGTATAATATGTATGTGTGTGTATATATATATATATATATATATATATATATATATATAT
>BMAW01113609.1:83929-95189 GCA_019974015.1 Nephila pilipes
GTATGTATGTATGTGTGTGTGTGTATATATATATATGTGTGTGTATGTATATGTGTGTGTATGTATGTATATATATATATATGTATGTATGTGTATATATATATGTATGTGTGTGTATGTATATATATATATATATATATATATATATATATACTGATTCATGAAGTAGTAGGATTTTGTTTATGAAAAGAGCTTATAAAGTCAGGGAAAAAATATTTGAATTGTTCTGTTTTAAATTGTATTTATTTAAGTAATACAAAAACATAATTTGTGAAATGGTTAGGCAAAATGTTTGCAAACACTAAATGTATGTAAACTGATGTTTTGATTGCTATTTTTTATTTGAATAAATTATATTCCACAATATTTGTTTGAATAAATTATATTTATTATTATGTATGTATTTCCTTCCTTAAATGAGTTTATGATAATGCTAAATATATATTTGTATAAACATTAACTGCATTTATGACTTTTATTTTAGAAAATAATTTTTGTTTTCTAAAAGGCAATGTATTTAGGGTCTTTGTTATGATAGATTTGGTCCATCTTTGTTTTTACTTCTTTGTTCATCTATTACTGAATGGCATTAAGTTACTCATTCTTTCTTTTTTAAACCAAAGTTTTTTTTTAAGTTCCAAATTTCACACCAACAAAATATATTAAAAATATCAAGCTACATTCTTGTTTTCTTTTATCCTTTTTTTTAACACCTAGAATAAAAATCTTCCATATGTAACTAATTATAAACATTGGCTTTATGTTTATGACACCAATATTTTAGTAATTTTGTTGAAACACATGATATTGTTAAGGTACTGATTACAGAAAAACTGCTATTCCTTATTAATTCAGTTTATTTTATAATATATTTTTGAAAGTATTTTTTATATTTCTTAAATTCTAATTTACTGAATGTATTTTAGAATATCTGAAATGACATTTTTTCAAAAAAGATTAATACAATGGAATGCTATTTCATGTGTCGATAAACATTTAGAAGATGAATCATTTTGAAAAATTAATACTTTAATTTGGTTTTTATTTTTTCATTTGATTCAGATTATTTGATGAGGATGAAATGAATGTTTTTAATTTTTAGAAGTGTAATTTAATGGTTGTAAATAATAAAGTGAAAGTTCTATAAAATTATTAAAAGTGCTGGTATGTATTGTGCCATATAAATTAATGATATAACGTTGTGTGAAGAAATTTATTGTAATAATATCATAGTATTCATGTATTGCCAAAAATTATTTTTTCAAGAATATCTTTTAGTTTGTTAAAAATTACAGTGAAAATTAGTAATGCATATTTGCAAAAGAAAGTTTAAAATATATTCGGATCACTCTTTGAGTAGTATAACAAATTAATAATAATCAATAGCATTTTAGTAATATGCATTCTTGCATCAATCTTTGTAAAGATTTAGTAAGAAAAATCTGAAATAAAGATTTTTGGATAAAAAATTAGCAAATAAAAAATTATTAATTTTTATCTGTTATGAATGTTATGTCATTTAATATAAAATTTTAGTGCATATGTTTGAATATCTTATGAAGTTTTGCAACAGAGTCAATATCTTGAAATTGTCTCGCATGTTCCTTACTCTAAAGTAAATGATTTTTTTTTGTTGATAAAAGCTTATTAAAATGTGCAAATTTTTTGATTTACCTCTAAAATAACTGTTAACATATACCATCAGGGTTAAAAAACCCTGAAGAAAGCTGAATTTCTTAATAGGTGCACAATTTTGTATCTATTATGCATTAAATTAAAAAATGGTGGTGCAGAATACATTTTGGGACATCTGGTTTTGAATTCAACATATTTTAAGTGGAATAGATGAATGATATAATTAATGTAGCTAATCTAAGTATGCAGATTTATGCTTTAATATTTTAGTATTATGAGGTCTTTCATTTTTGTCATAGAAATTGGTGATCAAAGAAATTAATAGGGATAAATGAATTCTAAGTCAATATCCAGTTAGGAAGAGTTATTCACACTGTTTTAGAATCAATATAATTATTTACACTCTTAAACCACTTAAGTCATTCATTAACTCTTCTTTCTTTCTTTCTATATCGATATTTATGAAATTTAATATGTCTGAAAAAATTAATTATTTTGATAATTTATCTCATATCCATTTATTGAGGGATGGTTGACTAATTGCAATAAAATGTCTTTCAATCTATAGAATTTTAATGTATAACTGCTATTATTACTGGAATATAAATCTGTACATATTTTTATTATAATAGATTGAGGGAATTTTTTAATTTTTTTTTTTTGTGTAATGTATTAACCATTTGAATTAAGTAGCATCAATTAGAAGTAAGATGCCTTCTTTTGAAGATTTTTTGGAAAAGAATCATGTAAAAGTGAAATATCTATGCGAATCTGTAATTTTTTTAAAATTGTTGTTAAATCCTGAACCAGTTTCCATCCCTCTTTGAATTACATTTTCACTTTTGAAAACATTACCTCTGCTTTATTTTATTTACATATTTATTCAATTTGTTATTTGTGATTACTTATTTAAAACAATTTTAATACTTTTATTAGTAAGGTATTTGGTTAGATATTTTAGAGGCAAATTTAAGAAATAAAGCTCTTGTCTCAAATGCAATATATGTTCGAGTTATAGGAAGGGATTGGGAGGGGGAATGTATTATTGGAATTTTATTGCTTATTGTTTGGAGATTTCATTAAATTTAACTAAATTTCCGACTTAATATCAGGGCCTAAATTAAGCTGTAAATTTGTTTTGAAAATATATATTAACCAAGGAAATGTGATAACTATTTGAAAAAATTTTAGCCTAGAAAATAATATTTTTTCCTATCCAATATTATTGCTAATTTTTTGTTAATTTGATTTTTAGCCTTATCAATAGATTTGCTTTGTTCTAAATATAGAAATGATGTATTTCTGTTGTTATCTCATAAAAATTGAACATTTCGAAGTAAATAATATTCAATTTATTTAATTAAAAATAATCTCTTTAAATTATTTAAACTAATAAAAAGTGAAAATCGTTTATGTATTCATTTTTAAATAAATATGGAAGTAGATGAATTAACTTTCATGATCATGCTGTGTAATTTATTTTGTAAAAACTGTAAAATACATCAAATAAAAAAAAATATTTTCTTTTGTCAAAATATAGATGAACTTTTTATGTGGTAAAACATTAGAATCATGATAACATTTTTTTTTTTTGACAACACTTATTATTTAAATTATATTCTTTCAATGTGTTTCCCCTTTTTATTTCTTGTTTATGTTTCATGTTATTTCTATATATTTGATTAAATAAAGAAATTTGTAGATTCATTCTACATAATTCTTGTTGAAAGAATATAATCTAGCATTAAAAAATATTTTTTTTAAATTTTATATTTATGAAAGAAAAAAAAATATATTTGAAGGTAAAGGTTGCAATCATAGAACGTATCGTTTCAGATCTACTAAGGAATATTCAAATTTTAGAGAATATAATATAAACTCAAAGTTCATATGTTCTATAAGAATTAAAATTTTACAGCAGGTATGCAAAATATACAACTATTTGAATTAAAATTTGGAATTTTCCATTTGTTTAAATATGTTTGAGGTTTTTATTAGTCTGCAAAGTATTAAAATTGTATATTGGTTTTGTTTTTACCAATATAACATTTTAATAAATAATAAAATATAAAGAGCATTAATTTTTTTTTATATTCAAATTTTTATTCAAAGTGGTTGATGCATGTTTAAAAAATATTATCATTGTTTATGTGAAAATATCGTACAATTTCTTTATTACAGAAGTTTATTTCTTTATTTACAAAATTTAATTTATTAATGTTTTTGCCAATTTAATTTATTGATAAAACAAGAACTAAAGTTGATTTTACAATTCTTAGGATATAGATATTTATCATTCTTGACTTTCTTTTTAGAGGGACTACTTTCAAAATAAACATCTAATGAATAGTTAATTGAATTAATAAAATATATGCCATCATTGTTTTGTGCACAAGTTTACTTATTCTGTTGATGATACTTATTTTCATATCTACTGCTCCTAATTTTTTTTTTAAAAAAAAAATCAATTTTAAATGTGTAGAAAATTAATGTTGGATATTAAACTGTTTATGATATGATAAACTGTTGGCAAAATATAATTTAGCTCAAGATTATGATTTATCATTTAAAAGATTTTAAAAGGAATTTTTAGTTTAAGTTTAATGTTTAAGTGACAATCTTTTGAAAATCTTGTTTCAAATATGAATTTTACTCTTGGAACAATGTTGTTTGTGTAGTGTTTCAATCAAATATTAATCAATACAAAACACAGTTAACTCTTACCGATTTTCATTTATTCTGAGTGCTTTGTAGAAATTAGGCTCAACTGACATTTATCTACGTTTTTCTCCTCACAATTGGTGTTCTTCAAGTAGTTTGAGGTAGATGCGTGGTTGTCATGGTGATATCCCGTGAGGATCCCCCTTCCCATCGAAATCTGTAGTCTTTTTCCCCATGCGCGCAGCTGCAGTGAAACACGAGAACACTAAAATGAGAGATGGCGGACTCAAAAATGCTGTTTATATTTCCTTAACTTCCTTTCCTCTTGGCCATACAAGTTTCCCCATTTTTTTTTTTTTTAATTTTTTGATTTATTCCCAGGAATAGAACAGTTTTGTATTTCTCATCTTGTGCTAATTTTTTTTTTTGGTGTGTGTGCATTGAATTGTGAAAGAAGCAATGATATCGTAGTTAGTTGGAATATTCTGAGAATACAAATCGAAATTTGTACTTTGCCGTCAATTGAAAAATAACGCCTCTATTCTAAACGTATATTTGAATTTAGCAACTCTTTTTTTATTAGTGAAGACTAATTTGAAATTTTATTATGTATAAATATATTAATTTTTTCTTCTGCAAAATTAATGCTTTTGAAATATTGATATTAAATTTTGTTAATTCATTACCTTATCATGAAGAGAAAATTATAATTCTAAAAAGGTTTTTTCCTTTAAACGATTAAAAATCCCATTATTCTTTTTCGATATGCTAGAGAATGCTTCATTTAACACATACGCCAAAAGGCTAAAACTCCGCACGTGACTTTACTTTCTTAGAAAATCCAGCGACACATCGCTCGTCAACAAAAGTTGCAACATTGAGAAATATTCGGCTGTGGCCTTTCGGGGAAGGAGGGAGGGAGACTGTCGAAAGAGGAGTGAAGGAGAAATAACGCAAGGAGCAAGTCATTGACTGATACTTTTAGCTACGGGTCCCTCTTTCGGATAATTCTACGCACCGAGCCCGAGAACAATAACACTTCGAGAGAGGGAAAAGAACGAACGAACTAAGAGGAGGACGCCGAAGAGAGAGAAAATAGAAAAAAAAAAAGTAAAAAACCAAAAATTCGTCTGGGAAACCCCCACCGTATGGAGAGAGAAGAGCGAAACCCATCCGAGATTATCTTTTTCTTTTTTTTTCCCCTTCCGAATGGTTAGGAAAAGGGAGCGCGCCAAGGCATGGATGGAGGGAGTCGAAGGAAGGAGCAAGGAGCGTCAGCCTGTGGAGGTGCCTTCTCCCATGCAACTCTTGGAGCATTGAGGAGTGAGAGAGACGCTCGGGTCGGAGGCAAAAGATAGATAACTTTAACATTGGGCTGTGAGGGGGGGAGTCACTTACTCACGTGCTCCTCTGGTCACGTGTCTTGTCTTTTCAAGGTCACCTCCGTATTTCCTATTTACCTGATCGCTCTATCCCTGCCCCCTCCTGTTCTCTCTCTGGGGCTAGGCTCTCTCCGAGCAGCTGTGTTTGTAAACAATCCACCAGGCTGCCTCTTACTCTTCTCCAGTTTATTTCCGGGAGAGGATCTGACTGTGTGATGCAACTAGTATCATTAGTTTGACTGAGAGGAGGAAGGGGGTTAAGAGGGGGTATGTTGGACACTGTAGTAAGAGTGTCATCGAACAGCCTTTCGGAGGAGGTGGGGCTGAGGCGAGGTGTAGGCCGTTGTTCTTTCTTTTACGCCTCTGGGAAGAGCAGGAACGATTTTTTTTTTTGATGTTAGTCAAACATGAATTTTATTTAAAGGATCTGACTTTTTTTTTGTATTGGAGTAAAATAAAAGTAGTTTTGATTTATGCTCGAAAATGTTAGTGTTCTTTCTTTTATTGTATTCCTCTATCATTAGTGAAGACATCTTTTTTGTGATAATGGTGTTTCGTAACTGAGATATGATTATTTTTTAAACCTTAAAATCGTTTATTTATGTGTAATGTAAATTGATACTGCCTTGTAAATGTTTTTATAATTTTTTTGTAAAAGTTTTTTTTTTATTGTTGTTTAAAGCGTTTATAGGATCAAAAGAAAAATGTCAATGTGTATTTGTTAATTAAAATTCATTTAGATTACGGTGCTCTGAATGCATTTAAAACAACATTTCTGTCTGAAATTATATGCCTACAAATAATCATGTTTCCGCAAATTAAATTTAAAGAAATTGAACTTTTCTTCTTCTATCCGTTTCCCTCACCTTACGAGTAATTTCTCTTAGGCTTATCTTTATTCATGGCAACTCGGTTAATACACTTGATGAAAATATCTATTCCATAAAGTTATTTTAAACCATTTAACTGGTATTTCCCCCTTCATTTTTAGTCTGCTTATTTTTTAAAATTTGGAATATCTCTTATTAAAATGTTTTATTTTTTAGTAAGAACTTAATATGATTTTCCGTATTGTAATTTTAAGATTACGTAACGTAAAAAATTATACTAATGTTTTTTTAAATGTTAGTATGAAAAAATATAAAGTCCGTGCAATAAACTTTGTTTTGTAGTTTTACTAGCATAAAACAAAAGTTACTTACATGATAGTTTCTCTAAATACACTTGCACGCATTGCTTTTTCAGATATTCAATATTTTCTGAAATATTTTGTTGGTCAATGTGTCAGTTTAATCTTTTCTTGTGAGTTGTTCCTTAATGTTTGCTTCATTTTTAATCGTCACAATACATATAAATTCAAAAATTTGCCTTTTGACTTTAGAGTCTGTATTAAATTTATCTAAATGACGAGTTTTCCATTATCATTTGCTTAGTATTTTAATTTTTTTTTTGTATTAGATTGTAATATGTCATGTGTGTTTTGATATTCCGGTTAAGAAATTCTTCTAAAACTTGATGTATAAGATTTTTTTTGGCCACATTAGTATTCTAAAATATATCTTGAAAATAATTATTTGCTATTTTTTTGTTGTTGATAATATAGTTAAATATTTTTGCTCTTGTTTAATGGAAAGTCAATTTAGTAATTGTTCCATTTGTGTATTTTTTTAGGATAACTTCATATGTGTGATTACGATCTTGTGAAGCATGTTGCATATAATGCATATTTTGTTGTATCTTATACGTGGTTGCGCAAATTAAAAAATAATTAAAATTGTAACCTTTATTATATCAATAAAAATGTTTAAAATTCACATTTTCCTAAGCAGAAATTTTTATATTTCCCAACCATGTATTCATAAAAAAGATTAAATTGAACATCTTTGTATCTCTTCCGTGATTAATTTTTATCTTAAAAATCGATTTTCCTTAGATCGTTTAGTCTGATTTTTGAAACCGAAAAACGTCTTCCTCCATTTTTCAGCATATTCTCTCTTAATGCTATTCATTTTACATATTTGAGGTAATATGGCGGGTATCGCCTTCCTGTCTTGAGTCAGAAAAGAACCGCTGCACTGCCATCTTTTATTTAGCTCTTAAAAATGTCTTCCTCTTTGGTTTATTGGTTCGTTTTAAGCTCCGCCTTCTTCGCCGCATGCCTCTACCTTTTACAGCAGCGGTATCGATTTTTTTGAATGAAGCAGCAGCATCGTTTTATAGCGTTGGAGCTTAGTCATCGGATTATAAAAGCTGCAAACGGAAAATGCTGTGTGCGATTTTGTTCTATGGCTTTATTTTTTTGTCGCCGGTGTTGTTTTTCACCGATCCGGTTGGGAAAGAACTTTTTTCCCTTCACAGATTCTCTTGGATTTCGAAATGTTGAAAATACCAAAAATGGAGATTTCTTCTCTTCTTCTCTCTACCCATTTTTTCTCCTTCTCTCAGTATGTGGGCAAGATAAAATATCTGGGGACCGTTCTTGTAATATGGCGCGCCATTTTGTTTTGTTCGATTTTCTTGGCATCTAATTATGTTCTGTCGGAGTTAATGGAAGTTTAATCGATGCAGAGGAAAATGACTGGTTTGGGATTCACTTTTGATAGTTTTGAATATTTTCAGGTTTTGGGAATAAATTACTTCAGATGGCAATTCTAAATTAATTCTCTGTAATAAAAGATCCTGGGATTATTTATTAAAATTTTTTAATTCTTTGATTTGAATTATTTCAATATGATTTTTTGCCGTTTGTGTGCTATTTTATGCTGATAATGATTTTCTAACGGAATCTTAATAATAATACAAATATTTCTTTTTCGATAGTTTTTGAAAGTTTGTCTGACATTTATATCAACTATTGTTTATTAAAATGTGTTTATTCCAGTAACAAAGTGGGATTTTTTTTTAATATTAATTCATTGCGAAACAATGTGCGTTAAATATGAATTCCTCATGACGTAGTAACTGGAATTATAAAGAATTCCGGAGAACGAAATCTATTTGATATTTTAAACTAGTTATTTAAAACTTTTTTTTTTTTTTTTTTTAAAAAAAAAATGCTTTTGGGAAGTATCATGCATTTAACATTCATTCAAGATATGCATATTGAATATTAAGGTGTTGAAATTAAAATATAATTTTTACGTGAATTCATTGGAAGAATTATGTACGCTTTTTATGTTAAAGTATCTTGTAATTTGACCAGTCTTTCTCTTTCTCTCTTTTTTATGCATATTGCAGGATATCTTTATTTTAAAATTCATTTATAAATTTTAGGTTTGAAAGGAGACTATTCCAAATGACTTCTTTTATGAAAAACTGAACAATTGCTAATTGAAGTTATGACTTTTAGTTTATGTAGTATATTAGTAAAGCTTTACATTAAAAAAACTGCAATGGGATTTGTCCTTGTTAAAAAAATCCAAGCATGTTGATGAGAAATATTCTAGCTTCCAATAACGAACTATTAAACAGTATTCTATCTCTCAGCTTAGTGTTTCTTCAAAAAGAAACTGTGAAATTGTATTCCATATGCGAAGACATAAATGTTATGATTTCGTTAAAACATCTGCAAATAAGCAGATGTTAGCGCAGGTGTTAGGAATGACGACGTTGAACAACATATTAATTAAACTTGATTTTTATGCATTGTTACAGGTATAAAAATGGCATTTAAAGCATTGGTATAAAAATGGCATTTAAAGCATTGGTATAAAAATGGCATTTAAAGCCAGTAACTAATCTATTCTTATTTAAATAGTATTGACATAATAGTTTTTGTTAAAATTGTCCCCCCCCCTTTTTTTTAAAATTATATAAAACAAAATGTGGTAAAATTGTGATATTGGAACAGGAATTTTAATTTTGAAAATCACATAATTATTGATTTTCTCCAAATTTGTAATATTTCTCTTATGATGCCTTTATGACTTTATTATGACATTACTTTAGTTTTGCTTATTTAATGCAAACAATTAAAAATCAATTTTCACATTTAAATCAATGTAAAATTGTTTGAAGATTTTTATCCTTAACATTATAAAATAAATAATATTCATAGATATTATTCGTTAAAAATCCTGATTGCTTAGAACAACAATTATAATAATTTCCCATCGGAATTTTCTTTAAATAAATGTGTACAACTTTCGTATACTTAATAATTTGAAAAAAAACTAAGAGAAAACGATTCTTTCATTTTAAAGTTAAAAGCTTTTCCCAATGACAACGAAATACCCAATTGTGAAAAGTGGGTGAAAATGTGTACATTTTAGTGATAACCATTAAAATATGAAGTTTAAGGAAGAAACAGGTTGTTCGATTGTTCCGGATTGCTCTTTATGTTAAAATATTTAGTTAGCAAACTCAAAATAGAAATTCATTTATAAATTTTGACTCATTATGTATAAAATTTTTAAATTAAAAATTAATCAATTTTTTAGTAGTTAAGATTGATATAAAAATATTATAAATTTAGAGCTGTTTTCAGTGTTGTGAAAAAGATTCAAATTGAGAGGGAAGAGGGAGAGGGAGGAACAAAGCGTTGATTAAGAAAAAAAAAGCCGTCGACTTTCGAAACTTACTCTACAAGACCGGTGTTTTATGCATTGCAACAATTTAAATTATATACACCTAATTATGTGGCTGAAACTTCATGCTTAAGATATTCACTAATCCCTTTTATTATTCTGTCGAGAGAGTTATATACAGAAAATTTTTCTTTAATGAAAAGGAAATTTATCGGCATTTTTATTGAATTTAAAGAAATTTTATAGTTTTGCTTTAAACAGTCGAATTATTCCACGAATTTACGTTCGGAAGAACTTGAGACCCGTGTGGTGACCGGGGATGACAGAATAGTCTCACTGTAGCTCATGCATGTCGTAAAAGGCGACTAAAATGGGTACCCAGCGTCTGGGGGTATAGCCGGGCACCCTGCCCCTGGGGATTATATCAGGGGACCTCAGGGACTTGCCTACTTCAGGTAAGTACGGGCATCATGACCTCGAGGCACCCTAGTGATCTTTTTCTTTCCCATGGGGTTTATTGTCTTTGGTAAACACGGGTGACGCACTCCCGGGATAACCTAGCGATCCTTCTCTATTTTCGACCCTCTTTCTTGTCAACCATTTTTACCTTTTTTTCCAACTTCACGTCTAGACCACAGTTTAATCTTGTTTGGCGCAGCATAACCATATCTGGCTCTTGCACCAATAAACTTTACATTCACTCACTCGGAAGAACTTGAAAGCATGACAACAAATTGTGGAGAATTGTATGTATTTCAATATTATTTATTGAAATCGCGATCGATTGCTTAAAATGCTTGAATTTTTAAAAAATTAATATGATCTTGTATTAGTCTTAGAACCAGGCATGTGAATCATTTTCAGTGATATCTTGGTGATAAATTTTTACACACATATAATTTACACTTGATTTCGTATATAATTTGCAAGACTTGGAAATACTAAGCAAAGAAGGGTAAAAAAAAGTTGTATTAAGTAAAATTGAAGCTTGGAATCTGGCAAATTGGGACTAATTTTTCAAAAAAAAAAAAAAAAAAAAAAAAAAAAAAAAAAAAA
>BMAW01113609.1:95289-180266 GCA_019974015.1 Nephila pilipes
AAAAAAAAAAAAAAAAAAAAAAAAAAAAAAAAGTCATTACAATTGCGTTTTTACAAATAAATCATTTTTACGCAAATGGATCACCCGTGTGATGACCAGGTAAAAAGAATAGCAACCAATGCAGTTCATGCATATCATAAGAGGCGACTAAAAAGCATACTCAATATCTTGGGGTATAGCTGGGCATCTTGCCTATGGAGATTATATCAAGGGACTAGGACCTCAGGTACGGGCTTCTTGGTCCCGAAGTAAGTGATCTTTTTCTTTCTCTTGTTGTTTTCTGTCTTTGGAAAAATGGGTGACGCGTCCCCTGGATATCCAAGCGATTCTTTTCTGTTTTCGACAACGGAGCAGCAGTAACCAAATGGTCATGGTTGCAGACTTGCGGCCGGCAGTTTTCGTTGAGTCGCGGTTTCGAGCCTTGCTGTCCTCCGTGTAGCCGGAGCTGATGCACGTTAAATCTGTCGGGCCCTAAGTCTTTCGTTTGTCGTTGTGTGGAAGTTAGGAGAGAGGGTGCCAACTCGTTTCGTCCTCATCACTTGATCGAGATTCAATATTACGAGGTTCGTTGCCAATAGCCCTTGTGTTGCCTTTCGCCCAACGTTAATAAAACCAAAACAAACTACACTCATTCCTAAAAAAATTTCCGCAAAAAGAAATAAGAGTAAGATTGTTACTAAACTCGACGTGAAGGTACGTGTCAGGCCGATATGTAAATGATTAGAAATTCAATTAGATTGCGTTATGGCACCAGAGGGCGATGAACTTTGTTCTCCTTGGATTATAAAACAGGTAAGCAGAGCTTGTTGGTCTGTATTTAATCTGTTGCAGATGGACGCGTTTTAACTAGAGATACCATTACGCTGCCATCGGAGACGATATGAGTTCGAGAGGGGAAGAATAATAGGGATGATGGAAACCGGGTGGTCAGCTCGACGAGTAGCTCGCCGCCTATGCCGTTCTGACTTTACTGTGAAGAGGTTTTGGGATCAGTGTACGAGAGAGAAGCCTGTTATTTTGCATTCGAGAAGACGGGTACATTATACGACATGCACGCATAGCGTCAACTGTCTCATTGTCCACCATCCATACATAGGTAGCACTTTCATAACGGGCCTTTGTATCAGTCCGTACCATCGCAAGGCGCCTAGCTGAAGGACAGTTGCTATCGTGTCGACCATTACGTGTACTGTCATTGACACCCACTAACCGTCGCCTTAGTTTGGAGTGATGTCACGCTCGAAGGGATTGGATTGTAACCGAATGGAATGATATCATTTTTAGCGACTAATCTAGATTCAATTTGGGCACTGATGGCAATCATGTATGTGTGGAGGCCCGTGCTGAACCTCATAACCCTGCCTTTGCTGTACAGTGGCACTCCGCTTTCACAACTGGTGTGATGTTATGGGGTGCCATCGCATACGACATGGTCATCCCTAATATTGATCCATGACACCATGATAGCCTAGAGGTACGTTCATGACATTTTTCATTCACATGTATTGCCACTCATGGCTGGGCTACCGAGAGCTATTTTTCAACAGGACAACGCTCGCCTGCACACAGCAAAGGTTTCATAGGACTGCCTCCGTTACATTTCCATCCTTCTCTGGCTGCTCGATCCCCAGATTTGTCAACGACCGAGCATATCTGGGATTATTTAGGTTAGCAAGGTGGATAGTCTACTAATTAGGTCGAATTAAAGGCGCGTTTACAGCAACTGTGGAATTTAGATACCGCAGGACATCATACGGGACTTGTATGCCTCAATGACCGACCGTATCGCATCATACTCTCATAGATGACCCAACAGGGTTCTAAAACCTCCATTTATTTGTAATTTTTCCTACAATAATTGATCATTTTGCTTTGATTTTGAAATCACTTACTTGCATCATCATTGTATGTACGTATGTAAAATTTTGTTTTATTCTGACTACTCTTTCTTGGTGCGCAAATTTTTACGGCAATGAGCCGACGGAAGAGTTTTATGATATGAGTTTTATGGAAATTTTTCGACCTCTCTTGTCAACCAATTTTTTCTTTGTTTCAATTTTTTCACACGCCTAAATCACATCTTTACCGTGCTTGACGTGGCGTGGCCACACATCTGGCTATTGTGCCATTAAAATACTATCATTCATTCACTCACTACGTAAATGGATTTTGTGTATTATTGATGGTTGGTTATATATGGCTAAAAATGCAAAATTTATGAGTTAATACGTTTTTAAAACAGTGCCATTAGTTTTAGAATAAATAAATATGTTGGAAAGGAGACTCATGCCTACCCAGAAGCGAAGAGACTTACTTGATTTGGATGAGTGAGAAACTTGACAATTCCTTAGAAAAGGATTTAAAAATACTGAATAAAACTAAATTTTCAGGTCTGATATTGACTTTTATTTTTGAAATCAAGTATCATACATTCTTAATCAAATTTTTCAAGATTTATGAAGTTATACTAAAGTTTAGCATTCGATTTGCATTTCTTTTTGCATTATTGTATGAAAAACATACAATTAAAAGCGTTTCAATATTTAAACTCAAAACCATAATTTTGATAGTTCCTGGTACTAACTCAATAAATAAATAAAAAGAAACGGAAGAGAAAATTGACTTAGAAATTTATTTGCCTAGAGTTACAAATAAAATATATTCCGTTAGTTAATATATCCAGTTACAAATAAAATATATCCACTTAGATAAGTTAGATAAAAATTTAATTATCGACTTTTGTTCAGTCTTCCGGCTTTCTAGCATCGAGTGAATTAATAATCAATAACTCTAAACGTAATGATCAATATTTTTCTCTTGATAAATTAAAAGTTGAGCCCTTGTTATGAGTCTCCTATATTTAACCGGTTTGACTTCGTCAAAAGATAAATTATTATCATTAATTATTCTAATTTAAAAAAATAAAGATAAAAACTGTTGATGAAGTTTTAAACTGCATCATTCAGAAAAGCGATAAGGTATAGATCTTACGAATACCTTTTTTCAAAGAAGCAACAAATAAAAAAAATTCCTCGATAGGAACCAAATACCATCACTGAATGCACTATTGCCTCGTTAGAGAGTAGAAAGGTGGTTAACTCACGCTTTGGCATAACCTAAATGTAGCACAAAATTTGAAAAAAGGTATTTCAATTTATCAAGTTTTCTTAATCTGTTTCGAGTCTTGTGGTCAAATGTCCCGAGCTCCTTTTTTTAAATTTTTTTTTTTTAAAAAAAACATGAATGGGAGGGTATAAATAGTATTTCTTCAAAATACAAACTGGAATTAGTGACGAGACGAACATTATACATAAGTAAAATGTTAATGTAGGAGTTACACAAAGCAAAAGTTGATTCATTTAAAGAGGAATGGGTTAATTAAAATATAATGAAAGAATGTTAACATTTTAAGAATCGAAATGCTTTTTCGAAGCTCCGAGGCTACTGATTTTTTCCCTTTCTGCATTGTTAATTTACTTCATTAAGAAAATAGTTTCTATATTATAAATGTTACTCAAATTTTTATAAGGGAAGGTGGTAGGGGGAATGGAACGAACATTTTACTTAAAAATTACGAATGAAACTGTTCACACGCTTTTAATCCGTTCCTATATATTTATTTAAATTTATAATATAGGGATGAAGAACCCTCTTTTTAAGTTGGAAGGCCATTTTAGTTTGTTCAGAATCCGATAAGATCTCCATAATTTATTAGGTGAAGAAATTATTATTTAAATTGCTTCTATTAAATATTGTTTTTAATCATATGTATATTACTTAGAAAAAGCTTTTATTCTGATTTTTTTAACTAAAGATTTTAATAGAACTGTGTGTAAAAAGGGTGTCTTAATAGGCCTTATTCGAAGAAATACAACTCTGTTAGTTAATCATCCATAACGTACTGATCAACATAAGGAATTATAAGCCTACTCTAAACTTCCTTTAATCAAATTCTGTACACCTATAATTTCCACTAAATATTGTCGTTAATTATGTCTTGTACCATGCGAGCTCTAATCTGCTAATTCAAGCATAAACATAGATTTGTGAGAACTTGAAGGAATTGTTTAAAACATATACAACAACGTTAAGAAATTATAAGATCATTTAATATTAAATCGATTACCGAAGTAGATGCAAGAATCAAAATTTGATTTGGTGTTACTTAAAATTATAGGTAGAACCATAACTATACAAAGTTTGATTTCAATTCATTCGTATATTTTCTGGTAAATTGAAAAATTAAGCAAATGATGCGTTAAGAAGTAATAAAACCCTATAAAGGAATTTATCTTTGAGTTATATATTACCTGTCAATGATTCCCTCGTAAAAAGTGAGCCAAGAGGTTTTATTTGTTACGCGATGAACAGGAAAAAAAAAACCCGAATTTAGATTGCATTAAAACGATTTTTGCAATGATATTGCTTAGAAGATTAAGCAAAAGTTTTAAGTAAGGACAATTTTACTTTATTAAGGTGCTGGTGAATATGAGAAAAACATCGAGGCATGTGTGCAAGAACCTCTCCATTACTTTTAATCGTAACATCACAATTAATCACATGAATAATGACAAAATAAAACGGAAATATTCCCTTTGACATATTTTCCGAATATCAACGGGGTGGAGAGAGGGAATTCAATTTATGTTACTTGCTACAATTTGATGAAAAATGAAATCCAATTCTTATGAGAAATAAAGAAAATTGAAGAGCAAGCCAACAACTATTGAAACACCATATAGGGGAAAGATTTGCGCGTGCTAGAAATATTGTCATAAGATAAAGAATGGAACTACATAATTTTTTCGGATAAAAAGTATGGTCAAATAGATTTAGATGGCTACAAATTAATGGTATGGTTAATTGATAGCAGATCATATTCCAATAGGAGAACGTTTGCGCATAGGATTTATCCTGAGTTTGTAAAAACTTTAATCTTAAAAATATTAAGTAACATCTTGCAATTATCTTGCACCATTTAAGATAATATTAATTAGTCAATTCTCAGGAAAGGAAAATGTTTTTTTCTTATGTATTTAAGTTTACTCAGGAATGATTTAAAAAAAAAAAAGAATTCATGTCTTATCACGGATCTATTAAAGTTAGATTTAAATCCCTGTCGTAATTTTTGAAGATAGGCTTAGTCACAGAGTTTACGGAAGTAATGAGATTTTTTTTTTTTTTTTTTTTGACAAAATGATTTGAAGTAACTGTTGCAAACGAATTTCATAGTATTAAAAAAAGCGCATTTTCGAAGCTTATTTTCTTTCAGAGGTGGAATATTTGATGTCATAAAAAAAGAATAATAGATATCGATTTCATATTGATTTATATCAGATCGTTATATACAGTTATTATATGTTAGTTGCATTTTTCCATGTTATTGTTACAATTTGTTGCTCTAATCCTAATTTTATTCAAACTTAATATTCCAGTATCAGAATCTTTACTTTGCTTAAAATGTGACTGTAAGCAATTACAGTGTGCTTAGAAATTATAAGACCACTAACGAATTTGTGCATTTCTGAAGAAAATAATATGCAAAGTTAATATGCAACGGAAGTTATTGAAACATCATCGAGAAGAAAGACTAAATGGGCCAAAAATGTCAATGTCATGAAACGATGCTTGGAAACAAGTTATCTTTTCTAATAAAAAGAAATTTAACTTCGATAGTCCTGATAACTGCAAACACTATTGAAATTACTTAAGGAAGGAACCAAAAGAATGTTTTGGTTGACAAATAGGTGAAGGGTCAGTAATGGTTATTTAGTGAAGCTCACTGGATATTTCAGCTGGGTATGGCCTCATGCTATGCATCTAAATCCATTCAGGAATGGTTTAAAAATGAAAATGTTTTGCCGCGAAAAGTTTAACTCTTTCTAAACTAACTACTTAAAAAGAAAGAGTTAATAGTTTTTAAAATTTCTTTTTTATAAGTCGAAGTCCAGACTTGAAATCCGTGGAAAACATCATGGGTATATTATGCCACAAAATTTATGCTAATAATATAAAATTATCATTAACCCTTGAACTAGAATATGGGCGAGGTTCAAAATTACGAGGTCCGTCGCCAATAGCTTTCGTGTTGCTTCTATTGCGACGTTAATAAAAACTAAACTAAAACTTGAACTGGAGTAGCCTTACTAAAATACTAAAATAATGGCATAATATTTCTGAAATTGAACTTAACCACCTGGTCATTTCAGTGAGAAAACAGCGTGTTTGAGGTATCAGGAAAAACGGAGGACTATTTATTTTTTTGTCAGAAGTGGTCTCATAATTGGTTAACAGTGATTTTCATTTATTTTTAATATTTTTGTTTTCTCAATCATTTATTATATAATTCAAAATTATTGAAATATAATCGTAATAAATATGTTGTAATATCTTATTTCATTTGTGAAAACTATATTTAGAACCGTAATTTCATAACTTTCAAAATTACTGTGGTCTTACAATTTCTTAACTCAATATAATTTATTTTTTTAAAAAACAACAAAATTAAAGTAGTTTCAATATTTTCTTAGGATTGCATTAAATACATTGTAAAACTTAAGAAATTCGAGGATTTTATTAAAATTTCTTTTTTATAAGCTTACGATTGGATACTAAGCATTGAAAGAATTTTAACCGTGTAATGAATTATCAACGTCGGATTACGTAACTACGAGCCATCTGTTCTCTTGAACAAAGACCTGGTTTGTTCTTCGTAGTGAAGTGTTATCGTATTCTAATGCTGTTTTTGTTCTGAACATGTGTTATTTTCTAGGCTCAGCGGTTTTATTTTTATTCTGAAAGGAGAATATAAACACTCTTTTATATTTTAAAGAGGAAAATATCGTTATCTGTCTGGACAAACTGCGGGGCCGAAAAATTTAACTTTGAAAATAGTTTTAATACCAAAATTACACAAATGCTGGTAATACTAATCAAGAAGTAAAAACAACTAAAATATCTATTTTTAAACGACTCAAAACAAGAAGAAAATGTGTGTGACTGTTCTACATTTGCAATCAGTTAAATAATATAATTTTTTGAGAGTATATTAGAATGACATTATATCATATAACAGACATACATGAATGCTGCTGCAGGAAAAGAACCAATTTTTCATGGGTGTTTAAAAAAATTTAACGGAAATCCGAATCGTCAAACATATTTAAGAATATTAAATCATTTTCGTTTCTTGACTCCTAAAAAGACAAATGGATATTTCTAGTAACTTAATATTTAAAAACTTTAACAAAATTTCGTTTCTTTGCAGAGAAGGAGGAAACCCTATCGTTGAGTCCGATATGAATTTCTTTTTTATTGAATATTGTCGCTTAGTCTGAAGCTAGCGATGAAAAGAATTTATCTAGTTAGTGCATAGTTTAATCCGTGAATAATAGGTTTTTTGTTAAAAAAAAAAAATGTATACTTACGCATGACCTAACAAGTACATGTTTGAAAAGGTTTTAAAAATGTCGATTTCGGGGGGAAAAAAAATGAGAGATTTAAAAAAATATCCTTATATTGTAAATTTGACTCTCCGTGTGGACATTCATTATTATTAAAAATTTTCCAGCTCCCGAAAGAACATTTCCAATACAAACAAATTGTCGATTTTAACATTGATACTTATATCTTCCGTGACAAACAAAACTTTTTTCTTCTCGTTGCTACTTACTAAAAAGAAATGTTCTCATCATGGAGAAATTAAAGTTATATAACTAAAAAAGTTCAATATTCTCTCTGTATACCGGCGCTTTACTTTTCTGTCCCTGCCGTTTTACACTGACACTTACAAGACATGATTACTTACAAACATTATTTTATGCCTTCTGTTTCAATGGAATAATGAAGGGTATCAATATAAAACTATGCATTTTTTTTTTGTTTTCGTTATTTCGTGTCTTTGATAGTTTATATTTGCGTGTGCTGTATTAAACTTTTTGCAATAGCATTTTGTCTATAAAATGCTTTGCTATTAGTGATTTTCTAGTAATCTGGCAATGTTCTGCCCTGGTATCTGCCGGATTACTGAGAGAGCACTGTATTTGTGACGTTAGGAAATTCCGTTTGAAGGCATGCAGTACGAAATTGTTATATAAAGAAAGACGGACTTTTTTTTTTTCTTTCTTAATTTGGTATATCAGCATCTCACAATTAAACCCTTTTTTTGTATTGGTTAATGCAACCAGACCCCTTAATTCGAAGTTATCGGGGTCCATGATTACTAAATCGCGAGTTATAGTGAAAATATCAATTGAGCGGTTATCTAAATTACAGCATCAATATCACTAACACAAGGAGTAAAATCTGATTAACTCTTAAAAATATGACCTATAAAATGGTTGAAAGTAATTTCGTGCAAAAGCAAGCAAACAAACAAAAAAATTGCATTTCACTTTCCGAGAAAGGGTGACTCATATCTTCCAAACATTCAAATCCTCTTCCCAAAAAAAAAAAAAAGCTCTTTTTAGCTCCAAACATTCAAAGATGCATCTCAAAGACAACCTTTTGTTCGTCTTTTTTTTAGTACTTTTTTTTACCTTCTCTATATTTTGACGAAAGTCACCGTCTGCACTTAACAATAAATGGACTTGCGGGTCCTGGTTTTTCAAAAGATTCCTAACTTAACTCTTCGGGGAATTTTTTTTCGTTCCTTTTTAGGTGCTCAAGCACTATTTGACTTGCTTCTTTCGCACTTATCACTCATTCAGAGAATAAGTTAGCGATTGCAAATTGGAACGCCATGGCATATTAAGCCCACCATATATAAAATAAAATAAAATTAAAAAAAAACGTGTTATTGTTTGCTCTTAACAGGGAAGTTCTGACGTTATTTCGGGGGAAAATTCTGAATCTCATAAAAAGAGAGTCAAGGTAAAACCACATTTCATGCGGACTTGCGATGTGACTGTGTCAAACTGTATTTTAATTGATGAGACAATAATTTTAAAAAAAATTGAGTAAAAAAAACTTTTTTTGTGATTTTATTTTTGATCAATCATTCCTTCCTTCCTAACACCGTTGCCTAATGTATCGGAATAAAGTGTATCGGCCTTAAGGCTTCGGACTTGCGGCCGGCGGTTTCCGTTGAGTAGTGGGTTCGAGCTTTGATGCCGTTAAAGATTTGCCGGGAAGCCGGGGCTGATGTACGTTAAATCTGTCGGGGCCCAAAGTCTTCCCGAAGGCGTGGTGTGTAAGTTAGGAGAGGGGGTGGCTGCTCAAGTGTCGTCCTCGTCACTTGACCGAGGTTCAAAATTACGTGATCCGTCGCCAATAGCCCTCGTGTTGCTTCTAGTGCCACGTTAATAGAACCAAACCAATCCTTCCTAACACCGCTTAGTATGGTTTTCACTAATTTTTGTTTTTGAAGTACTTCGTCGTCATGTGAATATTTTGGTACATAATGAGATGATTTTCTTTATTCTGCTGAAGTAAGTGAAATTGGATGAATGCAAACTTTTGTGTGTTTATATAATAAATTAATATGAATGTAGACCCGACTTCTAGTAAAAATAGAATTTTTTTTTTGTTCGTGTTTTTATATTGAAATTAATTACCTCAAAACAGTTGGAAAAATGTTTATCTCAGTATGAGGGGAAACTTATTTATTATGGGGGAAAAACAGGCATTTGAATTTCAAATATGCCCCATATCCTTCACGCATGTATGCAAGGTCATTTTCCTCAAGCAGCGTTTTTGTCTGAAGCATTTTCGTATTTCTTCAATACGAAAATGAAAGAAAGAAGAATATATGGCCTTGGCCTGGTTATTTTATGAAAATAGAGTGGTACAGTTCTTTCTGGATAATCAGGCAGATATTCGACAGTTGGATTTCCGAAAACGAAGGAGTACTGGAAAATTATTAATTTTATCCCATTGAACAGCAAAAAACTACAAGTTATTCTGTAAAATTTAATCGAGTACATGCAAATAATATGTTAATAACACGGAATAACTAAAACTACAAAAATGTTCTGTTTTGAATTAATAGTTTTTTTTCTCATTCTATTGAAGTTGAGGGCATGAAATAATGTCTGCAAGGTTTGTTCTACAAGTTTAAAAATGCGGGGCAGCTGAGCCAGAAAGGTGAAGTGCTGGATTATGAAGGGAGTACTGTATTAAAAAAAAGAAAACCGTTTAAAATTTTTTCGGTATGGAATAATTGATTATTGAATTGATTAGATTGTCATCGCGGTATTTACTGCTACGATAATTTAAGTAAAATAGGTATATATATATATATATATATATATATATATAGATTCGTTTTATGTAAAAGAAAAGTGATAGGGTTTTATGTACACGATTATAGGGTGGTTTATTTTCATATGTCATTTATTACGGAATCGGATAAAAATACTTCATATGGACAAGGAAATAAAGATTACAAATTATCAAAAATTAAATGACACTGCTCTACATCAGTGGTTTGAGCTTTGTGGAAGCGATTAGTGATTGTACAAATTTACCGACTTTTTGTATCACCGGTTATTCGGCAAAATTTTCAAACAAACCGGTACACCGGGTAATTACTAAGAATTCTTTTAAGCGCGAATATAAAATAAAAATTCATAATAATATAACATTTTATATGATTCCTATGTACTGTGACTATAATATATGAAAATAAATTGTATGATATGAATAAAATTTAGCAGTTTTATAAGAAATTATTAGTAAGATTTGAATAATTTTTTCACAATGAAAACAATTATAAAACACGCAATTAAATACGTGATCTATTTGTCAATTTGTTTAAAAAAAATCGTAAAAACGTAACTAATCAGCACTTGGGTCTGATAATTGTGATCTACAATAATTTTTGTACAAAATAATCCCCGTAGAATTAGTTCTTTCAGATTCAACACTTGTTACGTCAATAATTGAGTCATTTTTTAAAAAATAGTATCATTTTTTTTAAAAAATAATTTTCCAGGGGGAAAAAAATGAATCAGCGGTAGTTTTAGTTAGACCATGGTCTAACTAACTCTCATTCGGCATAATTCTGGTCGAGTTGTTGGTTCGAGTCCTGATGTCACTAAAGACCCAACGTGTAGCGGGGCTGATGGACGAAACATGTAAAAACCTCAAATCCACCCATGGCGTGGTGTGGATGTAAGGGTGGATGTTCCTCCTCAGGTACCATTCTCGTCTCGTGACCGAGACTCAAAATTACGAAGTCCGTCGCAATTGCCCCAAATGTTGTTTTCGAGTTAGACGTTAATAAACAGTCAATCATCGGCGCACGATTTCTTTTTGAATTAATCAAGAGAATTTTCTTTTTTTAAATATTTTTAAGTTTTATTAAAACGTAAACACGTATATGTCTACTTTATGGGAAAAATGGACGTATACAACTCTAATAAACGGTTTAATTTTTAAAGAATTATTCATTATATGAATATATGAGTATTTCTCCCTTATGTTTTCCTTTTGAAAATACTAATTCATTTTGTGTGTGCCAAATGCGAATTATGTCGCATTTTTTGATAAATAAGTTTCCCTTCCTTGGATAAACAAAATTTGCAGATGTCAAAGGAAATTGTACGTATTAAATTTTCGGAATGAGCAACATGCGTTATTTTTGTAGCAATGTGGTTGATTGTGTAGTATCTGTGTGTGTATATATATCATTGTGATTGACATATTTATTAAGACATGTGCTCCCAATCATTTTCATGATTTTATTTTTTATTACAATTTTACTTACTTTATTTAAAATTCCATAATCCCCATTTTCCCACTTATTATGATTAGCAGCGAAAATATGTTACAAAACATCTGAATACTAAGTTGGTAATACTTTTGTATGATATATCAAGGCCTCCATAAGTTCTCATTAAATTTAGCCTCAAAGCATCTACAAAAGCAAATATAACTGCAAAAAAAAATGTACAAAAAATATACTAAATGTTCCGTATTGTAAAAAATAGTGTAGAATTTTCAGTAGCAATTTGAGGTTAAAATTAGCTTTTTACCGGTAAATTACGATATAACCTTTAATTAAAACCGGTTTACCAGTTTTGCGATTGCTATCCGACCAATGATGCTTTGTGTAGAATTATTGAATTTTATACTGAATTGTGTGTCTTGAGCACCCACGGGAATATGGTATGGAAATTAGAAAAGTGAGAACGTTATCCTCTTCGTTGTATCACTGTTCAAAATTGCGAAAATTTTCGCCATTAACCTTCACTTTTACTGTAGAGCGCCGTTAATTCAATTAGGACAAAATCTAGTCAAATATTGAATGAAATGGTTTAAATTATTTAAAATCTTAACAGTTTAATGCGTTTCAACATTTTAAATTGAAATTCTACTTTTCAAGATTTTATTAAACTTGTAACATTTTGTAGGAAATTTCATAAAAATCATTGAAAGGAAAAAAATTGTGACGAATTAAAATTGTTGTATCTAAAAAAAAAAAAAAGCCTCTATCTGAATGTTTTCTGTGGATGAAATTATTTGTGAATAATGTATATGTAATGAGACTAGCATATTCTATTCTTTGCTTCGATTTATATCCAGCAGCGTTATACGAGTCAATGCGTGCTGCATGATAACAATCGCATATTTAGTTTGATGTGCATTGTATGGGTTATTCAGAATTTTAAATTATTTAAGCAAATTGCGAGTTATTCATAAAAATATACTGTTTTTGAATATTTTGTGACGGATTTTATTTTTTAAAAATAGAATTGCACATCATGTATGTGTCAGTAAAAAATTTGTTGTAATAAAGTAATGACTTAAGGATAAGGATTGTGGCGGCTCGCTTCAACGATGTCGACAAAAGTTAAAAATGTTTTAATAATTAATCCGAGGGAAATCCTTTTTGACATATTTATTAAGAGCACTGCAAAACAAGACCGGACGAGTTGTCTTTGGATCAAGAGATCAGAGTGTTCAAATCGCCTGTCACAAAGTCGAATGGAATTCTCCACCATGGGGTAGAAAAACTATCCCCCAAATGTGGTGGAAAAACAACAGTCGCCGATCAGTCGAAATTATGGGAAATCTGACATGTGTGGGTCTATACACACGAGCTGTGATGAGGAAAAAAAATTCAACTTATTACTTATTTTCAGTGGCAACTAATTTAATCTCGCATTTTCCTTTCTTTTAAAAATACATACTACAAATTATAATAATATTAGTACTTTCTCTGTGCATGAGAATTAGTGTGTTTGTTATCAAGAATACCAAAATATTGTCTAATGTTTTCATTTAGAACAAACAAGAACACGATTTAAAAGTTTTATTTTGGAAATTTTCAACACTTGAATGTTAAGTGCATTTATGTGCATTATTGTTTCTTAGGGAGTATTAACTATATTTAATTTTGCTAATAAAGAAGACACGTAAATTACTAAATTTTGTTTTAAAATTTTGGTTTATTATTTTTCATTTAACTGTTTTCCTTCGCAATTTTATTTTATTGCGCGCATTGTATATTTCCATGTACATTAGATAAAAGATTATGCACGCATTAAAGAAAGAAAATGGTTAGTCATGAGAAGGAGTTTGAGGGGGAAAATTTCATAACTCTCCTTCTTCGAATTATTTCCTTTCAATTATTTCAACGATTTTGTTAACTTTTTTAACGTTTAAAAATAAAATGTTTTGTCAGCACTTTTTCTAAATATTTCAAAGGATAAGTATTTCAAATTATAGCAAATTACGTATAAATCTATTTTTTTTTTACTCAGGTCATTGACACTGATTTTAGATGTGATAAATTACGTCGAGATAAGTTTATCTGTGTATGAATGAATGACAGGGATGTTTGTTACAGGAAGAATGCCCTTTTGAACTTTTTAGTGAACATATACTTAAAAAAAAAATGCAGTCAATGATTTATTGGAAAACAGATTGATCTGATACTGACAGTAAGGTATTTTCTGGATTAAATAATTTCTTAAGATAAAATTAGTGCTTTGTTGGAAAACTTGAAATTCTGTGCGAAATTTTTTATTTTGACTTTGGTATTACTAGCTGAAATCGATATTTATAAAGATAATTATTTGTAATACTTTTATCTACATGTCAAGTTATCTTTGATATTTTATACTTTTTAATTCCCTGAATATTGAATATAAATAATAATAATTGTAAAAATAATAGGTGCATTCGTATTGATGAAAAAATAAAGTTAACTTTATTTCATTTGTTATAATGTGTGAAAGTTATTGGAATGCATGAATTCATAAGTCATGGGGGAAAAAGACTTGTTGATATGAAAGAAAATATGTATTTATCTTATTTAGATGCTGAGATTATTATACATTTTTTCAGTTCTGTATTCAGGATATGTCCGAAAAATAATGAGTGAGTCAGATAAACTTGCCGTAGAAAGAGGACTGTAGTACCAATTTTAAATATGAATTTGAACTAACAAACAATAAAAAAAAAGATTAATATTTTAAGTGGAACATAATTAGGTGTAAAATCGTAGGAAAAACGACGAAGTAAAAACACCTTTTAAATAAATTTTTATTCTGCAGTTTGAAAATAAATTGACTGAATTTCGTGTATTTCTGTTTGATAAGTTGTTTAAAAAATATTACTTGGGTATTTTTTTGTTTGTTTGTTTACGGCGTGATTTTAGCACGGTAGTTTTATTTTATTAATGAATTCACAAGCTTATCATTAAATGTCTGATTTTGAGTCTAGATTTATAGCCCTCAAATTGCATCTAAGTTCTACGGTAATACGCAATCAAACTGAAATTAGATTTTACTAAAACCCATAACGTAGAATAGATAGGTGTTATATAATCATGAAAAAAGTTTTTACAGTTATAACTTTCACAATTCTCATCGCAACTGGATTAGTCTATGCCATTGTTTATGGCTGAAAGCGAACCAAACTGGTTTCAATGGATCAATTAGTCAAATGAATTAACTCAGTATATTAACTATTAAAACAAAAAATTTTTTCATTATAGAATCCAATTTTTTCTTGTATAATTAGTAGAAAATGGTTTAAATAGTCTGTTTCAAATATCATTCGAACCTTTATCATAAGTTCCAGATATATCTCAGGAAGAAAACTTTCAGGAGGCCCATATATTAGATTGCTTCAGTCAAACTATTCATACTTTTCCTGCTTTTAACCCCTTTAATAAGGAAATCCATAATTATTATAAATTAATTTACTGCCCCTTGATTTTGAATTTCCAATCCTTAGTTTTGACCTTGGAAGTTTCCCGGAATTATTGGAGAGAATTTAAAAGTTGAGGATCTGAATTTAGATAAAAATTTTGATACGAATTATTACCCCCCCTCCTTAAAATTGTTTACAATAATTAGTATTTTTCATGATATTTTTTTCAATTTTTTTTTTTAATGTTTTAAGAATTGGAAACAAATTATCTATCATTTAGTGCAAAAAGCTTGAGAAAAGTTATAAGTAGAAATTTTTTTATCGTCAGGTGTTTGAGACACGCATTTAACCAGCCAATCTTGGGTAACTTAAAAAAAAAAAAAAATTGGTGTAAAATCGCGGGCAAATTTTGTTCATTGTTTAGATTTGAAATGTGAAGTTAAAGAAGGGATTTTGAAAAGAGATTAAAAATTAAAAAAAAAGTAACAAAACTGCTGTTTCTTTTACATAACATTGGAGAGAGAAGCTTGCTTATCACGTTCAATAAAATATAAAGAATATTTTAAATATTGTAATATTACAACAAATAAATGTAATTATTTTATTTCCGTATGCTATGTTTTAAAGCTAGGTTAATCACTTCCAACGCGATAATAGCTTGGATCACAAATTTGTGCTAGAAATTATGAACACTATTTCCATGTCGCCTGCGGTTATTTAGGGGTAAACATTAGGAGAACCATTCTTAAAACCCTGCAACACAAAAGCTTTTTTGCAGATTTATACTTTCATGGATTTTGGATTATAAATATGGTAGCTGAATGAAAATTCAAGTACATGGGGAAAAAAAAAAAAAAACTAGTATCGATGATGATAATGTGTGTGTGTGTCTAGTATTAGAAGTAAGGTCAAAATTAATTAATTCCAGTAAGCATCATAAATTTTAGTTCCCTTTAAGCCATCAATATTCACACAAATATTGTTACGCTGCAATGAGAATTGAAGAAATTATTCAGGGTTCACATTTTTTTTGACGACTCTTTGGTTCTGTGTCTTAAAATTCTTTCATTGTGTGGTGTGGAAATTTGGAGGGTGACACATTAGCTCAAAGGTATTTTTTTTGCCACCAAATAGAATTTCGAGAAATTTCATCGGTATTCGAAGTGTTATTAAGATGTGATGTTAATTTATTAGCATGAACACACCTTGATGTTTTCAATGACCCATGGATAAATCGAGTATATCATACACACTTTATAATTTTTCTGAAGCAGTTCATTTAGAAAATAATATGATACTGTGTAAATATTTAAAGCATGAATGTTTGAATAACTTGCGAATTCATCTCGGAAGAAATAAGATAAACGGATAAAAATATTACCAAGCAGTTGTCTCAAGGTTTTTTAATTTTTCCGTATCACAAAATTTTAACGAACCGAAAAGACTTAATTTATTTCCCTTTAATCTCTATATATTTTTGATTTATTGATCGGAACGAATGAACGCCCCCCCCCCCCCCGTTTTTTACGTACTGGAGTATGGATTGACCTTGAAGTTGACATTTAGGATTTTATTGCTATGCAAATATGAGCCGGTTTATGTAAAGGTATGTATTATGGCGCCAGACGTCTCAGGAATGCTCATAAAAGACGGAAAATCATAATGTATGTTTTATGAAATGCGCTTTGTTTAATAACGATCGTTGAACTTGGTTTGGAAATTTATTAACTGATACAGTGGGGAAATTCATTAACTGATATTTTCTCGGGAAGTTTTTGTAGCTGTGATTGCTATTGTTGTGCTAGTTTCTTCGCGATTTCTTTGATGCATGTTGCGGTATTTGTTCAAATAAAAATTGGTAGCTGATGGACCTCCCTTTCCTTTATGCTCTATTTTTTTCTCCTATTAACTTGTCATTGAAAGTATATTTCACCAGCTCTCTCCTTCCTATTTCTGCTTTTTTGATTTAACATGCAAACTTTCTTTCCCTAACTGATCGTTATTTGTTGAACATTATAGAAGTAAACAAATATGTGTATGAAAATCAATTTTTTTAATAAAATTTTCGCCCCCCCCCAGTGTCGTTAGGTTTCTCTTTACGATGTCTGTATTTGTTATTAAAAGGAAATAATTTATGATTTTTAATTTAAATTATGATTGATTAATGACGTTTCTGAAATGAAAACAAGCAAATGAAACTGTTTTAATTATTAACTTTTCTGATTTGGTGTTCTTTCAATGTTAATGCAGTGAATCGATATTATTTAATACATCTGAAATGATAAAAAAAAAAAAAAAAAAAAAGTGTCCTAATGAATAAATGAAGTTATTGCTTCAAATTTATCCTTGACTTTTTTATAGATAATTTTGGCTGTAAATGATGTAAGTTTTCTTACACTTATTTGTGCTAACATCTAAACTTTGGTATTTGTTGAGTCTACAGAAGTAGCTTTAATGATGTGGGCTCCACTACATCTGGCAAAGGAGAGGAGAGGGAACAAGTTAAGTGGACGCTCTAATATAATAGAAATTGCATTCATTATTATATAAAGTAAATAAATTTTTTGTAAATGTTTCTATTTTTTAATGGTTATGCACTGTACTTTAACATGAAAGCTTGAAACGGTTGCTTAATTTTTTTTTTTTTTTTAAAAAATTATGTGCAAAATTTTTCAAGATTTTTTGCATTTTGTAGCTTTAATAAGGCCTAATTCAGAAAATTATTAACAGTAATGGTAGTGATGAAACTGAAAACTAGGTTTTATAGTTGCAACTTCAAATCTAGGAAGTTGTATAGGACGTTGGAAGTTATTGTTTGTTAAATATACAGTGGGAACTTGATGACTCGAATTTCAAAGGAAGTGCTAACAACATTGAATTAATGTATTTTCAGCTTAGAGCAAGTATTTCGAGATACATAAGATGTAATGGCCACAATTGAAGACTTACAACGGGATAATTTCTGATTATATTTTTTCGTGTTGTAGAATCAGTGAAATTAAAAAATTCGACTTCAATAAATTTATTATATTCTTCTTTTGAGTTAAGAAATTATAAAATATATTTCCAAGAAAAAACAGTGGCCGTGGTAGCCTAGTGATCACGGTTAAGGACTTGGAGCCGGCGTTTCATCGAATTGTAGGTTCGAGCCCTGATGCCACAAAAGACCCCTCGTGTAGCAGGGCTGATGCAATTTAAATCTGTCGAGGTACCAAGTCTGTTGGCCTGGTGTGTAAGTTTGGAGAGGGAGGTGTCAGCTCAGGTGTCATCCTCATCACTTGACTGAGGTTATGAGGTCCATCGCCAATAACTCTCGTGTTGCTTCACAATATGGCGTCATTAAACAATCACATCGTTATCAAGATTAAAGAATAAAAAACTGAATGCATGATCCTCGATATCACTTCATCTCTCAACGTAGGTTTGTATTGTGTTCATAGGTGCTCTTGCCTATTTTTTATTCATGTAGAGCTAATGTTTGGTATTTATGTTATAACAATGTTTGTTAGCCGACCAAATAAGAGCAGTAAATTTAAGTAATGAGTTTGATAGTATACTTTAATCAATGAGCGAAAAACGTAAACAAGCATAACGTATACAGATGTGTTACTTAGGTAGTTTAATGTACATGAAACAGTAAGGCAGAAATAAAATAAATAAATATTTAGCAAATTATTGAATATTTTGATATTTATATGTTTTTGATTATGATCCCATAGAGATAGCCTTTGCTAGTAAATATTCCTTGTAAATTGTTCAATAAATAAGTTAAGTCCTTTTGATATGTCTAATATTAGTATTTCAGGGCTTCTGGGCGAACGTCGCCTATGTTTTTGGGATAAAATTGTATTAAAGCAGTTTTTAAACTTTATTTTAATCACTAATATTTTCGCTGTATCATTATAAATTTGTATAATCCTTTAATATACAAATAATATCAAATTTTTAACACAAATATAATATATACAAAATAAATACAAATTATTAATAAATACAAAATTTTATAATACAAATTTTTTCGATATATAAAATATATATATCGAATTTATATATATATTTTTTTTGTTTGAATTTCGTTGAATACATTCATGTTCTTGATTATTATGATATTGAATGCGTAGATAATGTTATATCAATAAACTTAAAGCTAGTGATGGAATAAATTTGTCAGAGTTGAGGGGGATTGTATTCAGGAATAAAAAGATTTATTGGAGGGAAAGTTTCAGCTGAAACACGACCTAGTTTAACATGAAAAAATGAGAAAAATCAAACTCTGTAGTAGTGTTAGAATGCATTAAAAAAGTACTTGGAATTTATGCTGATAATGACATTATTAATTGGGAGATAAGGAAGATGCGCCAAATACTCATTGAAGTTAGATAGACGAAAATCTTTTGCAACAAATGTGAAAGTTTTTAAGTATCATTGAGCTGTGGAGGAAAGTGTGTTGTCCATTATGGTAGCTAAAAAAAAAATCATAAATTATAGTATATTTGACATTAGTAAATGTGTCTCAAAAGTAACTCAAAAGTTGTTCTAATAAATGTATATAAATGATTAGAGGCAGTTTTTCCTTTGAGATATACTCCAGCACTTAACCTACATATATATTCTAAGGTTATATGCCAAAATCCAATCAGAACCACTGTCTGTGAATTTATTTAATGTTTAGTTCAAAGGGTAATATATTTTTTGAAGGTATTAAAATCATGCATGAATAGAAATAAGTTTTTAATTTTTGATAGTGAAACAATATCAAAAGATTTAATACTCACAAACATTTTGCTTGAATGAAAAATAAAGTATTTTTTAAATAATAACATGATATAGTTTAAATAATTGAACTTCAGAAAAATAAAACAACTTCCTATAATTTTTTTTTTTTTTTAAAAAAGTTGTTGAAATTGAAACTTTTACGTTTTTGTTCCTTAAGAGTCTTAAAAGTGAATTTAAGAATTTTAAAGCAACACCAGAATATTAATATTTTTTAAGATTCTTTACATTTTTTTTTTTCATTTCATTTGCTCTTCTCTAATTTTTAAAATACCTTAAATTTTTGAATAATTTAATGTTCATTCATTCATTAGGAAAATGTATTTCTTTCAAGAATACTTTCTTATGTGAATGCACAGTGTGGGTTCTAATGTACTTGTTTGTTTCCAATCTAGCTTTTAATACAGATTGAGAATCACTTGTACAAAAGTGCAGAACATCGTGCATCATTATTAATTTCAGTCTGGTCATGTCTTGGAGGAATAGTTGGTTATTTCCGCAACATAGAAAAAGTTTTCCGTTTGTTGTACAGGTAATTATATTTTTATTTATGAGAACTTCTAGATGTAATGAGTTGGATTGTCTTATTTTTATGATATTAGGTTTCAATTTTAATCTCTTATTAATCTATGCATTATATCAAATGATGTGTGTATGGTAGAGAGATGTGGTTCTAATCATTGTTCCTGCTTTATAATTGCTCAGTAATATCAGTTTTCATTTTTGCATTTATTTAGTGGAATATTTTCAGTGTATTGAAATAAAATCGACAAAATTAATTTAATATTTTAAGTAAATTAAACAAATATATTTGAATATTTTGTTTCTTAATTTTTATCATGAAACAAATATTATTGTTAATAGATTCATCATTCATACATTTCTTATAAAGTAATGGGGAAATTTTAAAAATTTTAAACCTGATAATTCACTGAAATAAATTTTTGAAAAAAGAATTTTTTTTTTCTGTGCTGTTGCATTATTTGATTATTCCTTTACTATTTTAATGATATAAACAGTTGGGAAGGGGATTTGTCCTTCGGAGATTTATTATCAAGAAATTTTAAATTTAAAAAAATACTGACTTAAAAAATTTTCTTTTGAAAAATCTTGTTCAAATAAATTGTTTTTTGAATTTTTTTTTTACTAAAAAAAATCTTTGTTTGCAATTCAGTTATTTAATAATTCTATCATTTATTTGGAACAGAGAAAGCGCCATGATGATATTCGGTGGCCATTGGGCATCAATGAATATTCTCTACAAAAGAGGTTTGGCTCGAGCTGTGATCCAATATTCACAAACTATGGGCAAATATGTAAAAGGTTCAGAAGGCCTTTGTTCTGCTCTAGTCATGGCAGTCTATGACCCTTGGGGAGATCCAGTTATACGGAGGCTACTTAGTCAAGAAGATATTGAATCAAATTTGGGTAGGTTTTGAAAATTTTGTCATATGAGTTAGAATTACTTATAATACCCAACTTTTCTTTTTTCCAACTTTTATTTAAAATACTCAAGTTTTAAGTTTCATAGTTCTTTATGAAATAAAAATTGATTAAATTTAAAGAATTATTTGTCCTTTTGAGAGTTATTGCAGTCTGATATTTGTGAATAAAACATCATTCTCTGTGCTATCTCTTTGAGAGGAAAACTTTTGTGTTGATTAAAATTTTTAAAAACATATGTTTTCTAATTTTTATAAGAATGTATTCGTAAAATGTTTTATTTCATCTGTGTAAAATCTTGATTATTGATATTTTTATTTTTAAGTTGAATATTACTAGAAAGAAAAGAGTAAGTTACAGTCATGATTTATGGTACAAGAGCCAAATCTGGCTAAGCTGTGCCTGACATTTGTTTAAATTGTAATTAAGACAGAAAAAGTAAAAGTTTGTTGATAAAAAAATTGGTTTGAAAATAAAGGAAGGCCTCTGGTAACACATCAATCAATAACTCCCGAGACTAACATTGAAAACAACATTTTTTTTGCTAAATTTTTTTTTATTCATCAACATAACACCTTTTGTTAATCACCTTTTAGGGTGATACAATCGTTCCAACGCTTTTCCAAATCTTCCCCCCCAAATCTTTTTCCCCCCGCAAGAAATCTTTTTTGTTGCGAGTAAATAGCGATAAACAGCTTTCTGAATCATCGACTCGTTGCTGTTTTTGTTCCATCGAAAGCAATCGTGGCACCCACTTGGAAAAAACCTTTTTCACTTCACTTCAAAAAACCTTTTTCAGTAAATACACTTCCATATGATATCTGTGTCATCTCAGCAATCTCACGGAGCTTCACTTTACGATCTTTCATTATAATTTTTGTCACTTCACTCACATTTTCCGGTGTAACGGCTTCCACAGGTCTACCCGAGCGTTCCGCGTCATTTGTGTCGGTACGACCACGTTTAAACTCGGCAAACCACCGACAAATTGTTGCTTTTGATGGACAAGAGTCAGGGTAACATTTTTCAATCCATTGTTTCGCTTGCACGGTGTTTTTACCCATTAAAAAACAATGTTTTATCAGAACACGAAACTCGGTTTTTTCCATATTTTAAACAAACTACAAAACGACTTTACTCCAACCTCGATAACTCAGCTGTTTCTGGTCCGATCGACTTAAAATTTTGACACGTTTCAAGCAAAGGTTAGTACTCTAGAAAGACCTAGTTACTGGTTTACTACGAGCACCATCTCTGGGTTAGTCTCGGGAGTTATTGATTGATGTGTTATATCCCAGAAGTACATCATCAACATTTACCAAAGACATTCAATCCCATGGGCAAGAAAAGATCACTTCAAGTACTTTAGGATCATGATTTCTATACTTAAAGAAGGCAAGCCTTTGAAAGGATTAAAAACATTTGTAATGATACAAACATTAAAATCTATGTGAATTTTAAGCTGTAATGCTTAAAAGAATATTGAAAGATCCCCCCTCCCATTTTGCATTTTATATCAAATCTTTAAAAAAATTATTCCTTTGACATTTAATTACCTATTAGAGCAACCTTAAATTAAAAATACAATGAAATTTCCTTTAAAACATATAATTGTTCCATGTATAGAATCATATTTTGTTTGAAAATTATGAATTCCAAATTTTTACAATCTAATTGTATAAAACATGCGTGTTAATTGTAGCTTATATGATCTATATTTTCAGTTTTTATTTCAATTTTTCATAGGTTTTACTTTTGTTTTATAATATTGAATATAACATTTAATATATTAATATTTCTTGCATATCATAAAAGTAGGATACTCCAAATGAACTTATTAGAAGTGTATTTTTAGGGAGAAAAAATCAATATTTCATTCTTTTGAAAAATAAATAAAAAATGAAATCTTAAATTTTTGTCTAAAAAGAGGAAAAATTAATACTTTGAAAAAAGGGGCCTAACAAAAAAATACTTTCATGATTCTGATATTTTTCTGGGTTCTTAAAAATACTATGATATTTCCTTAATTAAAAACCTGTATAAATGTTTCATACATTAAATCATTTCTTGTTTTTAATATTTTTCCTTTCCTATATTTAAGTGTTAATAATTTTCCATTTCAGTGAAAGAATTCATTTCATCAGAGCCTCATGAACTCTTATTGATACGAATAGAATGTCTAGTCAATGCTAACTTTGAAGAAGCAGCTATACGACTTTTACGTTGCAGCTTACAAAGTGTTTCAGCCTTTTCTGTACATAATGATGAGTGTGATAATGAAAAAAACTGGAAGTGGTCATATATGGAATGGCTGCTACGTTTATTGTTTCGGAAAAGAAGATTAAATGACATTATCTCAGAAGTAATTATTAACTATTAGAAAAATATATTGTTTAATTTTCTCTTATCAGTTTTTTTTTTTTAAAAAAAATTAAATACTTTTCTTGTTCCTTAACTTTATCTTAAAATTCAGAGGTGTGTTGGTAATAGTTTGTTGTGCAGCTTTAAAATAGTATAAATGAAAACAAATTAACTGACATTTTATTTTTTGATTAATAATTAAAAAAAAAGTAAATTTATTAGGACTTTTTGTTATGTATGAATAATTTTGGAACATGTTTTAAAGTTTATAGATTTTTTTAAATATTTATATTAAATTTTGTTACAGACAATTAATTTATAAACCTGTGTTATGCATCTATAAATAGATAAATTTAAATATTGGTTTCCTTTACAAATGGTTACAAAATAGATATATATTGTAAAATTTTTAATTTTGTTTAAAGAAAATTTATTTTGCATGCCTTATTTATAAATAGCCCTACTATGTGTGTGCATAGATGCAGACATATCTACATTTTAGTTGTCCAACTATCAAATATTTTTGTCTTTATTTATGTGCTTGTTGAATTATTTTCCTCTTTTAGATAGCATGTACATTGAATTTTTGGAATTCGGGATTGGTTTTTGTTGGAATATGAATCGGATATCATATATCACTAACAATTAATTTTCTTCACCCTGATTTAATTTTATATCTTTTGACCTTCAAAAAAGTATTTAAAAATTAATAATTCTCATATCCTTTTTTTTGGTGTTGTTGATTAATGTGTTATTTATTTGTGTTGTTTTCAAATTGTGAAAACTACTGATTCAGTTTAACATATCTCTTAAATTACTTGATCTTTTTTTTCCCCTTACAAACTATTTTATTTGATGAATTGATATAATACTTTCTTAAAATGTAAGTATTCAAAACTGAATTTGAAAGAATAGTGATTTTTGTTTTGTTTACTAAAATGTTTTTATCTGATTTTTAGAAAAATATATTTTTCATCTTGCCCTAGAGAAAATGTTTATGTACACACGTGGTTCAAAATAGATGCCAAAATTTTCTTAGTTTAATATTTCAACATTAGATTAAAATGGGAAAGATAGTGCATATATATGACTAGTTATCCAGTAATTTGTTTGAATTGGGAATGATGATGCTAATGACTTGGAACTCCACTCTAAAACAGTACATTAAATGTTTTAAAATTGTGAATTGATAACATTTAAGAGATAATTTTTTTTTGTTAAACTCAATAGCAAGCTGGATAATAATTTTAGTGTTGCCAAAGGCTTTCTTGCCTTCCATACTTTGTCGCATTGCATTCATTGTATTCTTCGACTGCTGAGATAAAAATTTTCCTAACTGTATAATTTCTTGTGTGTGTTCTAAAATTGAAGTTCTTATGAATACTGTCTTAGTATCTCATGCCATAGAATACGTGCTGAAATCTTAAAATAATTCTGGTTTTTGTCTTTATTAATGCTACTAAAATTCTTAAATGAAAATTTTTGCCATAATTCATTATTTCAGTCCTAAGAATAGAGGCTTGCAAATCACATCATCTGCACTTTCAATAATCATTTTTAAAATACAAAATGAGAATGAGTATTTGGAGGAGACATATAAAACTAAGTTTGGTGGTGATTCTGCAATTGATGTTATGTGTGGTTTTTGTTAACATGAAGAGATTTATTGATTTGTGGAATGCTGTACCTATATATTTAATATCTGCATCCAGCATAGAATGACCATCTGGTTATTGGCTGCCAAGAATTAATAGTATTAAGTTTCGTACTTGTGAAAGACTAACTCAAAAACATTAAGTTCACATCGACATCTACCTGATGTCTATTTTAGCACAGCTTGGACAATATTTTTAAAGTACTTATTATAAATCAGACATGTTTTACAAAAACTCAGTTTAATACAAATACAAAGATAACATTAGTTACTACAATCAAATTAAAAGAATATCTGATAGAAAGACATAATATCAAGAATCAATAAATTAGATGCAGTTTGTGATGTCAGTTGTGCATTGATTGGTGGAGAGAGTAATGCTATTCTCAATAAATAGTAAAAAATTATAATTATTTTTCTATTTATACAATCTATTTTGAATCACTGGAAAACTTTGTCAATGAAATAAAGTACCAACTATTTGTTTAATACAGAAAGGCAAGTTGATTGTCAATATTTCTAGCTATTTAGAGACTATTCTTAAATTTTTCTTCTCATCTTAGTGTAAACCTTTTATTATCCTAAATAAATTTCTTCTCTTTATTATTGAGCCTTTAATGTTAAATATCCCATACAAGCAATCACTCTATTTAGATTGTATCAGTGAAGTTTATTAGACATTTTACCTTTAAGGAATGTTTTTCATATGTGCATCAGTCACTTATGGAAAAACATAATTAATTTGTAGAGGGGCGTCCACATCTTTTAGGATTTAAGAATATAACTCTTAAGTATAATAAATAAAAGCTTAAGCAGTTCATTGGAAGAAGATCATTTAATATTTAAATGCAACTGTTCAATTTGCTCAATATTTTTTGAATTGAATTGTATGTTGAAACATTTTCTTTATATTTTTTATAGTCTTCTTCATGCAGTTGTCATGATGGTGTCCGCCTAATCTATCGAACTTTCCATTCATCAGTGGAAGATTCTGAGCCTTTAACAGAAACCTTAATAAATTTATTTCTTGTGCGTGATCTACTTTTCAAGTCAAATTACTGTTGCACAAGTGTAAGCTATTTATGTATTTGCTGTTCCATGAATACAAAATCATTTACTTAAATTATTAATCTTTTAATTATCAAAATTTTTCTGTATGAATTAATTTAGAGTTTCTTATTTATAGTTTTACATATTAGACAAATTTAGTTTTAATACATCGATATACTAAAATATGTTAACAATTTCTTCCATTTAGGAATTAATGAAACTGTGGTGTGAATTTCAAGCAAAAAAACAAAAGACTGTTTCTGAAATTCAAGAATCGGCGAGAAAACTTCTTATTGGACATGCCTCTTTTAGTGCACAGTTTTACTTGTTTGTGGATATTCTTTGGGGAAAGGTAAGCGGGAAAAAAAAAATAATAATGTTGCTCATGCTACATTTTGAAAAATCAGATGTGATAAGAAGGGGGGCTCTTGTGTCAGTCATATTATGTTGGGCAAGTAATTAAAAACAAATATGAAGGAAAAGAAAAATGAGTACTTATTTGGTATTAGATGCATTCTTTACTTTTTTTGAAGAGTTATACATATTAACTTGAGCAATTATAGCAAATACTATGAATATTTCAATATGTTTGAATAATGAAATTCCATCACTTGAAATTTTATATTTGTTTTGAAGCTCTTTACAGTAGTCCACTCAAAACTTTTTTTCATTTGAGACTTTTCACACAAGCAGATATTTTTGTGACCCTGAATGTTTAGGTTTATGTATCATGAGTAGATGTTAAATAATTTTCATGATATATAAAGTACATGTTAAATAATTTTCATGATATATAAAGTACATGTTGAATAATTTTCATGTTATATAAAGTACATGTTAAATAATTTTCATGATAAACATGTACTCATGATATATAAAGGTTTATATACCTATAAAAATCATGTACTCATGATATATAAAGGTTTATATATCATGAGTACATGATTTTTATAGTAATTTTCTCTTTCTTAATTGAATTAATGGACTCAAATAACCACAAGATAATTTAACATTGATTTAAATTTGAAACTTTTTTTTTTTTAGTTTGTTATTTATATTAAAATAATGCAAATAAATTTAATTACATGCACTGTAATAATTTTATAAATATCACAAATAGAGGTAAAAAATTGTCAAAGTTGATTTCCAAGTTTAAATTAGATAGTTTTCCTGCATCACTATTTTGATATTTCAATTTTATTATTTTTTTCATTATTTTCTGAGATTTGATGGTCAAATCTCTTATTCACTCTTTGAACTGCTTTTCTCATACTTTTGGAATTGACACAATATACTTTTGTGTTTTAATATTCTAACCAATCAAAATTCTGATATTTGTAGCCATACAACCAAATTTTCAGTAGATATTAGTTTTATTTCTCAAAGTTATAAAAAGGTAATATACTTTAAAAAAGTGGTTAAATTGTACCATACTAGACTACTCTATTTTCGTCACACCCATGTGGCCATTGTAGCCTAGTGTTCATGATAGTGAGCTCCTGTCCAGCATTGAGTTCTGGGGTTTGAACCACTAAAAACCCACTGTGTAGCAGGGTTGATCTATCAAGGTCACATTCTCCCATTGGTGGGATGTGGAAATTTGGAGAAGGATATGCCAGTTCAGATGTCATGTCGTCTCTTCACTTTATCAAGATTCAAAATTATGGGGTACATAACCAATAGTTCTCATGCTGCTTCTAAATGCAAGGCTAATAAACAATCATCAATCAAATCCATCACCTCCTATCCATATCTTAAGTTACAGTTGTTTCAAATTAAAAATAATAATTTGTTATCCAAATGAAATGCAAACATTATGCCTCTCTTGTGCTTAGAAATAAGTTGCTATAATTGATCATTATTGATTTCTGGAAAATGAATCAAAACTATCATTATGGTTCAATTCCTTTTATATTACTTTTTTTGTGCCTGGTTGCATATTTGAAGCTTGATAGGAAGGCATCTACAACCATCCCAGAATGTTGCTGATTTATCCTGACCATTTGTGTATGGAAACTTTTTCAGTCTATGTCACATCAAATGACAGCTTGCATCCAGGCCAGGTGTGGACCACCACCTTATTGACTTCATTTATTTTATAACAGTTGAATTTTAGAATAAATTATACAATTGTTCTGAAATAATTTCTATTTATATGTACATTTATCCAATTCATTCATTTTTTTTTTCTCATTTTGACAGCTCCTTCATGAAGTGTCAATATTTATGTCTGAGGGTGAATATATATAATCTTGTATTCTAGAGAAGTAATGCAATTGTGGAGTTTTTTTTTTGAAAATATTTTTTATATTCACTATTTTCAATTTCAAAAACTATTGGTAAATTGTACATTTTGTAAGATATTTGTAATGGTTTGATAATGTCTTAAGATTTTTAATTTTTATTTATTGCAGTTTGGAATAGCTCTCTTACCTCTATATTTGGAAATGTACATAAGAGGATTAACATCTGATCTCAACTTTTTGGAAGCAGCGAGGCAAGCTGACAATAAAGAATATGTGATAGAAATTGAGAATCATATGGCAGCTATGTATTTTAAATTATTCACCTTATTCAATGCCATCAATAAAGAAATTGCTCTGGAATGTTTAATGAGTGCTTTCTCACTGGACCCAACTAAAGAAAGACTTGAGTGGATTAAAAAATTGTCATTGCAAATATCTAAGGAGAAGGCTCTGAAGTCAACAGCTGCCAGCAATGATACTTTACACAAACTCTGTAATAGGAGTGGCTGTACACGCAATTGCATTCACCCTGCAGCTGTTAAACGAAAAGCTGTTGTTATGTGTGATCAAGCAATTCAGGTGGGGGATGATTCTTTCATTGATTTTGAAACCCCCCAAACTGTTTCAACGAATAACTTAAATGTATTTAATAATCAAGGAAGTTGTGATATTGCAAAACAGCAAAAACCAACAGATAAGAGTGGAAAAATTGATATTATTTTGGATAATATTAAAGAAAAGAGTAGTCAGCAAATTGTTGATGAAAGATTGGTGAATAAAGATTTGACAAGTGATAATTCAATAGATTTATTAAAAATTAATGATGCTCATATCTGTGAAAAAAATGAAAAGGTTACAGTCAAATTGAATGAGGATGAAATTGTTAATAAAGGAAAAAACAATGGAGACGATGAAGTGGAAAAAGGGGATATAGATGTTAATAGCAGCAGGTTGATTAGTAAGAAAGCTGTAGATTTAGTTGAGAACTGTACCATTCCTGGCGATGAAACAAAATCTACCTCTTCCTCAGGTTTTAACCACCTCATAGAAAACAGTGTGTCATTAGCAAATAGTGAACCTGTGGGCAGTAGTGTGGAGAAGTTAGCAATAAATTGCAAAGTTGATAAAATTAATAATGTTACTTCAAGTAAAGTTAACTTTGCAATTACAGATCAACACATTAAAATTTTAGACAAAAATGCCATTGATATTCAGGGAAACAATGTTAATGATATTCCAATTAACTACAGCATAGATACTCGAAACGAGACTCTTGTAACATCTAATGTGACGAAAAGCACTGAAAAAAATGATAACTGTCTTGATAGTGGGAAGGAAGGTAACATTTGCATTAATGGTTTTAAAGAAATAGAAATTAATGATTCTGATCAAAATCATGTAAATACATGTGAAGATAAGTTGTCAGGAAGAGATAAAAATTTTCAAGGTCAGCTTTCTGAAAAAGATAAATCATTGAACCCATGCAGCATTGTTAATAACAATGATGGAAAAACTTTAATTGCACCAGATATTCAAAAAGAAAATAATCATGGTGTCATTCAGCTCGAACCACCTGTAAACTCTGTGCCTCAAATTATTAAAGAAACAAACAAAACAAACTCAAACGAAATTGAACCTATGATGACTAGGAGATCTTATTTCCTGAAGAATGGGTATTTTATTCCATTTTCTCATATTATTCTTGATACAAAATTGCCTGGAATATCTTCTGATCTTGTTTCTGATTTTGTTATAGTTCTTGAGAGTTTAAGAAACAGGCAACTGAAAAGCTCTTGCAAGTGGAGCCAAATTAAACACTTGTGTGAAGATTACTTAGAAAACATAACAAATGCAAGATACAATATGCTGAATATGCAATTAAATGATAGTGTTGATAGTGAAGCTGACTCCACTTCAGAGCTAACTGCAAATGGGCTTAAAGATTTTGAGTTTCATCAAAGCAATGATAGTGTTGTTGAGGATCGTTATGCTGATAAAACACATATTTTCAGACGATTCATGAATCCTGATAATGGGGCAGATATAGGGACATATGTTAATTTATCTGACATACATTGTCCTCAAATTCCATTGGAAAAATTATTTTACACTGACCATTCCTCTTCACATGCAGGACATAAAAAGAAACACAAGAGACATAGAAATCATGAAAAGAATCCAGGAAAACTTATGTTGAAGAAAATTCGACATGGCTCCAGAGCTCAACGAGAACTTGTAAAAAGAAAAAAGAAGAAAAGACGCAAAGCTAAACGGGGCAAAGGCCATACTAAAAAGCATCGCTTCACTCATGGAAAAGTCACTAAAGAATATGTAAAGAACAAGAAGAAAAAGCATAAATTGAAAAAGAAAAAAGAAGGAAATTCGGGTTTTATTTCAGGTGATTATTGTAGTGATTTTAGTTCAGCAGAGTTGATGAGATTGGTAAAAGAACATTCTAACAGCTATTCTAAAGTACCACCTACAACTTCAAAACATCCTCATAGTACTGCTCTTGTTGTTGCTAGTGCTAGTTCATCTGATGGTAGCGATGAACCACAAAGAAAGAAAAGGAAGGTGAGCTTCAGCAAGAAAAGAGGTCGCACTGAGAAATGTCGTGATAAGCACAAACATGTTAAATCCAAATCTGGCAAACGTAAAAAGACAATTGTTGTTGAAAGTTGTAAAACAAATTTGAATAATGAAATGAATGGTAACATGGATTCTGTAAATGATTATTCACGCATTGTTCAATTTTCTAGTGTAAAGAAAATGGAAGCAGTTCAAATTCGTCAAAGATCGGTAGCTTTGAATCTTTCAAATGTAAATAGCAAACCTGAAAACAAATTGCCTTCTGTTAATCCTTGTAAAACAAAACCTCAACAATTCCCTTGTGAAACAAGTCCTCTTGAACGCTTTGTTCAACATAACTTTGATAGTTATAATCCTGAGGACATAATGAAGATGCAATTACTAATGGCAAGGCAACAACCTGATGTTTCTACAATAGGTAGCACTGTCTCATCTCCAAACAATCAAGCAGTTCTTAAGTATGTTTGTTCGAAAACAACCTCTCGCTTATTATCTGTTGCACAGACTACAAATGTGGGATCAGACTCTGAAACCAGCAAGTCTCCTATTCCTGTATTTTCAGCTAGAACTGCCACACAAAAGATGCCAGCTGTGCTTCAGCAGCCTCAAAATCTATCTACAAATGTTAAGCATTACTTAATTGATTCTAATAATAAACCATATAAAATAGCAAGCAGTTCTGCAGTTTCTGGTGGTGCTTTGATCCCTGTCAGCCTTGCTGGGAATGCTTATTCAGATGGCCATAACTTAACTGGAACTATGCTTAGTGGGAGTGTCAGTTATCCAGGTACTTCAGTTTCACCTCAGGTCACAACTTTTACTTTTCCTGTCACTTCCAATTCACTTGGTAGTAAATTAGTTGGAAATAAGATTGTTATACCTCTGCCTTCATGTGGACATCTTAGATCTTCAACCCCAGGAATGGCTTTAATTCCATCAGATTCATCTACATATGCAAAAAAGACTGGAAGCCAGCCTTCTTCAAATATTATTATTGTTAAAAATGGAAACAATACTCAAATTATTCAAACACCTCAGCAACCTTGCACCTCTCGCTCATATGTTGCCAGTTCAAAACTTACACCTGTACCAAGGAGCAAGAACATAAACCCAGTCATTTCTAAAACTGTACCAAAAATAATAAAGCAAGCTGCAAAAAAACTGACTCAACCTGTGGTTAAGAGAACAGCTCCTAGCATTTCCAAATCTGTTACTAAAAAGGCTACTGACTTATCTTTGCCAAAACAAGTTACATATTCTTCAATTGCTAATAAATTATCAACTGATATTTCTGATGTATCATCTAAAGTAATATTGAATAGTGGGAAGATTGAACCTTCACCAGAAAGTCTTCTAGTTCAAAGAGTAATTGAAGAAGCTAAAAGAGCCATAGCTGAAAGTAATGGGGATCGTCCTTTAGACTTGAAAAGTTTGTTAACATCTAAAATTCAGGTTACAGAAGAGAAAATTCCAACACATGTCCAACTTGAAAATAAAGAAATTGAAAATACAACCGACATTGAAGAACCTTCTGTACCAGAAGTTTCGATATCACCTAAACCTAGTAACAACAGCTCTACCCAAAATGAAAATACAGCTTCTGAAATTTCAGCACCTGTAGAAACAAAAACAGAAGTTCAAACTGAGATACCATCTACAGAAGTTTCAAAACCAGAGCAATCTGATTTATTTGAAAAGTATGAAGAAGAAATAACTAAAATTGATCCAACAATAGCTGACCAACAAATTGCTCCAGAATCTCTAAAAGAAGAATCACATGTGTTAAATTCTGTGACAGAACAAAATAGTTTGTCTAATTCTATTGTTAAAAATGGAGCCGATGCTGTAGTAATGCCAGCTTCTCCTAAAATTAGAACTCCTTCTCCTGAAGGAAGGCCTTCTCCTAAAGAGAGAACTCCTTCGCCAGAAATAGTTGAAACCACTGCTTCTGAGCTGAAAGATGAAGAAATGGATGGAACAAATGAAAAACATCTAATTGATGTTATTAAGGATGCCAATGTTTCAACATCTCTTCCTTCAGAGACCAAAATAAGTATTTGTTCTTCAACAGTAAGTCCAACTACTAATGATTCACAAAAGGAGTTGCAACCTATAGATTCATCAAATACATCATCAAACTTGAAAATTCCTGATAAGACTATTAGCCTTTCTAAAACAGAAAGCAGGCCTTCGTTACCAGAAGGAGCAACAAGATCTTTTACTTCCATTAGTGATGCTGTCCGCTTTAGTCTCATGGATATGGATGATGCTACTGACTCTGTTGAAAATCAAGTAATTTTTTTAAAAATCTAAGCCATTTTACTAATGATTAAGTAATACAATATTATAATTAATTTATATTAATATATTTTCCTTATATTTATATCGTGAACATTTCGTTTTAGGAAATAAGAATTGAAATTCATATTTTTATGTATGATATATGTAGACATAAGCCTCAAGCATTTCTTATAACTATTATTAAATGATGAATTATGTAACAAATGAAATAATGGTTTTCTACTATCTTTGTAATGAAACACATATCTATTATGAAATTAATGCTTTAATAGAAGAGTTTGATAGAGCTATAAGCAAAACAGTTTCTTTATTCACTTCTATTGTCGATCCCTTTGCAATGCTATAAACCAGGAGTGTCAGATTGGTTGCCTACCACCTCCATTTGTATGGCCTGTGATTATGTCATTTTGGATAATATAATACATAAACATATTCTTTTCAGTTTTATTTGTTTAGGGTTATATGTTGTTATTGTAAGGTGAAGTTCTATTACATACTAGTATTTTTAAAAACACTATAAGGTAACATAGATGAAAATCAAAATTTAATTAATGCACAAGGTGATATGCCTGGATTTGCTAATTAGTTCTGTAAATAGCCACCAGGTGACAATTTTTTTTAAAATTAAAAATGGAGGCTCTAAATTATTCTCCGACAGCCATAATTACTGAGCCAATAAAAAACATGGTATATTTCTCTCTCTAGTTATTTCCTGTGACAAGTTGGTCAACTGGAATAGACTTTGTTCAAAATAATAATATCTCATTTTCATTGCAGTTTTTGTTTTATCATTTTTTAGCACCCATACATGGATAACTCAATTTTTTTTGTTTTTGTGGTTCCATTAAGTTTTTTTGTAAAGTTGTAGCTAATTAATGTTTAATTTTTGATCAATTTACAGTTATTTAATCATCAAATAAGTATCTAAATTAAAATGAAGTTTGTGTTAAATATTATTTTCATTCTTAAAATGCTTAAATATAAATAGCTCCATATATTCATTGTGGCCAATGTAAATTTTATTGAGAAAATGGCATGTGGCTGGAAATAGTTTGACACTCTTGCTTTAAAACCTTGAAAAACTATTGTCTGTTATGAAACCACTAACTTAAAATCCCTTCTATGTTAGTGCCTTTCATTTCCACTTTTTTTAGCATTAATATTAACTTCAAACCTGATTAGGGAAAAATTCCAAATATAATCCTTAGTCTTTATTTTAATCTGAAAGTCGTTTTTTATTTAAGTAAGGTGTCAGCTCCAGTACTGACAAAACTACCTGAAATTTTAAAAATGACGATTATCAATTTATTAATTAAAATTTGAACAATAATAATTTCTTTTGTTATAAATGTTTATGATTTTGTTATATACTAATGATTTCCCGAGTTTGTAAATTGAAATTTTATTTTACTTTTTTAATTTATTTAAACTATTTCAGAATTCTTCAGTATTTTAAGTTGAACCTAATAGTGATGTAAATATTCATGGGAACACACAAATTAATATTCGTACTTATAACAATCTTGTTATTTGTACATCTTCTATAGATCAACTATAAATCTATTTACTAGGTATGTGTTTACTAGATTTATCTATTTATTTGAGATGAAAATAAGTAATGAATTTCTTATTATTATACTTATCAAAATATATTGAATCATATCTGTTAAATTATACATTAGTTTGTTAGTTTCAATTGGATAACTTTTGTTACTATATATAATTTGGATATAACTTTGAAAGTCATATCAATTTTTTTAATATAATGATATATAATTTGCTCAGGATGCCATAGAAGCAAAATAATTCTTCGAGACATTTTTACATCTATAAATTTTTTTTTTTTGTATTATAAATTTCTAAAAAAAGTGTTGATATTTATAATTTCTGAAATTATTCTTCTATGCTATTTTAAACTATTCTTTTCAATATTAGTTAAAAATGTATGGTAATATGTCTGGACATTACAAAATCAAACAAATCTACTCAATTATTTAAAATTTATTTCTGTGTATGAAAATTTTATATGTATCGTAAATTTTGAACTTATAGGTTATGCATTAAGTTATGCAGACAGTAAAATTTTTTATTGTCTCACAAATTCTTTAAATGAGAAACTTAAATAAATCTTCACAAAATGTGTTATGGAATAAGTACTAATACTATAAATTTTATTACATGAAAGTTATTTAAAAAATAACACAAGATTGTAGATGTAATTCTCTCAGTCCATCTTTTACAAAGAAAAATTCTAAATAATTGGATTCAGTGAAGAATGTCGGTTTTATTTATCAGGGATTGCAACACATACTCTTCTAGTAAAAATTCAGTAATTTTTATTCTCCCTACAACGAAAAAATCTGATTAATGGGATATATCTTGTTTTTTGTTTGTTTTCTAAATTATATGAATAATTCTTTTTCTTTGCAGGTGCAAATACATTTATTTTTATATTAAATGTTAGCATTAAATATATTTTTTAGTATCAAATATATTTTTTCATAAAATAAATCTGTATGAAAAGCTCTTGCATTTTAATTTTTCCAAAAAATGATTGTGTTATTTTCAATAAATGTTTTTATTCTCTTTTTCTATCATTATAATAGGTTTTACAAGCTTTCCAGGTCACTCACGAGTCTTCTCCCAGTTCACCTGCATATGACAATAATTCAACTAATGAAGGTGATACCGGTGAAGCCTCGCCATCTGCTGTAATACTTACTACTCCTCAAAACACAACTACTACTGAATTGAATGTTAGTCGAGTGTCTCAAAGATTTGAATCATCAGTCCATGGACCTGAATCCGAGAAATTTACTGAATGCCAGAGTACAGTGTCTCGAACCACCACTTGGATTCTTGAGGACTCATCTCTTAATGAATCTTCTCAAGTTATGCAGGTTCAAAAATCGCCTGATTTGGATTCATCTGGAGAAGGTAAAGATGAGGAAAAACCAAAGAAGAAGAAAAAAAGAAGGGAAAGATCAGATAGAGATTTGGAGGCCACTCACAAATTTTGGTGCGAGATTTGCCACAAAGGATTTTTTTCTGCTTATAATTTGAGGAGACATTGTAGAAATGTGCATAAAATGAATTTACCTAGAGGATCCTCTGAATTACCATTCGGTCCCAAGAGCACCTCTGAAATAACATTTGCTAATAACTCACAGTGCCATCAGCAGGTCCAACAGAGTGAGAGTTCTTCATCTGAAGTAGTCACTCCTCCACGTATGACGTATGTTCAACAGTCTTGTATCAGTCCTAAAGGTGCAGAATATATGATGCCATCACCTACACGGGAAAATAAAACACAAGACTTTTCTATGAAATCTACAACTAATCAGCATGCATCCCAAATACAGAGCTCTGATTTTCAAATGCAGACACCTCCAAGAATTTCAAATCAATCATCATCTTCCCATGTTTCACCAGTGACTTCTACGAAAGATTTTCGATTACCTAGTTCAACTACTGCATCAACACAGTTATCTCCAAATAAAATGTCTACAGTTTCCAAACCTGCTACATCTCCAAAATTTCAGAGATTACCAACATCTTGTTCTACACCTACTGTGCCTCAAATGACCAAAATTTCTCAGATATCTCATTGTGGACAATCTGCTTTACAGCAACAGAGGCAGATTTCGCAGATTCAATCGTCACCTCTTGTGCAACCCTTGACAGGTGGTGCATGCCAAGCCCAACAGATGCAAGCTGCACAATGTTCTCATTTTCAGTCTAATAAACAAATTGTTCAACAAAGAATTGAACAGCTGCAGTTGATGCATCACACTGGACAGATGCCACAAGTTCAACATCCATCTCATGGAATTCCAAAGCAAACTCAAATACAACAGTACAAAAAATGTAATGCCACACAGCCAACTTCAAAGATGTCAGAAACTGAGCAAATTCAACAAGCAGCTCAGTTAGCTCAAACACAACAAATTTTAACTAATCAGCATCTACAAAAGTTAATGCATATTCGTCAGAATGCAATTGCTGCATCTGGAGCAGCATCTCAGCTATCTCTTGGATCTTCATTGCCAGGAATTCAAGGATCTCCATCAAAATCCACCACACAGTGCTTTCAATCACAATTAGCTGCTGCACGCCAAGCAGCAGCTGTTTCACAGTTGCCAACCCCTCAGCGCAGCCCAGGAACAGGTTATCCCTTGACTTCACATGATTCTGCCTTACATCAGTTTTTCCCACCAACAGTGCAACCAGGTCAAGAACAACCCAATTGCCCTCATTCTTTTAATGCACAAAATGTAGTTGAGTTCAGTGGTAGTGGTCCATCTTATCCCACAATACGTTTATCCTCTGAAACAAATGATGGCTTAGAAGATTTGGAGCAGTTTCTTCTAGAGAATATGCCCTGGAGTGGGGAACAGTCTGTTTCTCATGCTTTGAATCAACAGTCTGGAAATCGTCCATCTAGTGCAGATTCTTTAACATTGGCAATCCCATCACAATCCTCCATTTCTGGTCAAAATAGAACAGGAACCCAATCAAAAAATAAGACTTCAATAACTCGACCAAAACCTCGTAAACCAGTCGTGACATCGTGTTCAAAAAACTTGTTAGGAAATCTAGGCCGTGGTGTTAAAAAAAAGTCTACTAAGAAAACATCAAAGAACATAGATATCAATTGTGTTGGCCCCAAGTCTGATGTTTTTTCTCCGAACAGTCTTGTGAACCAACAAGCCCACAGTCTAGATTTAATGCAAAGACAATGCAGCAAAGGGACTTCCAGTGATATATATCCATCTAAATCTTCTTCTAAAAATACTACCATTGGTTCGGTAAATGAAACCGATAGTTCAGACAGTATCCAATGTATAAATGTAACACATAATCCAAACTCTAAGAATGTATCAGTTGGTATTAATTTTAATACATTTTCTCCAACTGAAAAAAACATGAGCCCTTTGTGTAATCCTGACCCAAATTCAAGGCTTATGTATGGTATGCAGAGTAAAAATTCTTTTTTAGACCAATGCAATTTAGTGAATAAAAGTTGTTCAAATTTAGGTGATAGTAAAAGTTCTAACCTATGTGATACAAATTCTCTTCATGCTGGAAGTCCTTTTGCAATTCCAGCGAAGGAAACAATGTGTGATTCTAAAATGACCTATTACAGAAATGCTGCATCTTCCATGTGTCCAAAAAGACATGAAACTGCACAAGACATTTTTTTAGGACAGCGAAATAGTGAAAAGTGCGAATCTGAGACTGCTATGCAAGGAAATGTTTTCAATATTCAAGACTCTGCGAACTTGAATTATAATCAAAAACTTGGTAGTTGCCAAGATAGGAAAATTGGGGAAAGTGACTCAACATCTGATAATTGCAAAGAAAGTTCTGTACCAGACTTACAGAATAATCTTTTTTTAGGTGGAAAAACTGCTAGCAATGAGAGTGCAGTGAGTATCAAAATGAATAATGTAACAGGTGTTGAACCTGGAAACAGTGCTTTAAATACAGATGCTAATGAAAATAAACCATTCCTAGAAACAAATTGTTCATCAGTACATGCAGAAATTAATACACAAATGGATCAAGATGGATTGAGTGTTGAAATTAATAAAAATGATACATCATTGAAAATTTCTTTTGTGGCTCAAAATATGGAATCAAAAAACAGTGAAGTCAATGAACCAGCTAATGGATTTGAGGACAACAATTTAAATAATGCTGCAAGTGAAAATGTAGAGCAAAGAAATGTAGAAGGAACATCTATAACCACTCTTTCATATGAGGAAACAAAAGGAAAGGATATAAATTTTAACAATGTCGATTCTAAAGATAATATGTTAGATTCGAAAAATGTGGATTCTACAGAAAATTCCTCTAGGAATGAAGAGTTAATAAAAAATGTAGAGAAATCAGAATTGAAAGGTACTTTCTTAGAAAATAGTACTAATGAAAAAACCACTGTGGTTGTTGAAAGTGAAATTTCTAAAGATTTGGTTCCTGCTGAATCTGAAGGTCTTGAAAAAGATGCATGTGATTTACCGTTACTCGATAAGGCCAAAAACTCCATTATAGATGAGCCTTCCAAATTGGAATTTATAGATAATTCTGATGAGAAATCTCATCATTCAAATTTTGATGACCATGACAAGCATTCTAGTCAAGAAAATAAAGTTCCAAATGGCCTGAGTCTTTTGTCTGAAATAAAAGATATTGAAAATGAGAAAAAAGATTCAGTATCCAAATATCTTGCTTTAAGAATACACAAACCCCAAGCTGAATCAAATGTACAAAACCAGAATGAGAAAAACATACAATACTATATTACTGAGAAGTCTTTTGATGTAAAAAAAACTAATAAGAATAAAAAGAAAGTGAATAAGAAATGTCCAGTTGTAAATTATGATACCGAGAAGACACCATCTAAGTTGGACATTAATTCAAATATACAAAACTTGTTGGATAATGTTAATAAGCCAAATGAAGTGAATGGTAAAAATAGTTCTATATCTTATGACTCAGAAGTTGAAGAAGATAATATTCATTCTGAGGAAAATGATATTGTTTGTTTATCTGACAAGCAAAAACATTCTTCAGAGGACATTCCCACTGGGAGATTGCGATTAAGAGACACACCTAAAACTTCTGTTAAAAGAAATTGTCCCTGTTGTGTTGATTCAAGAATGCCAAAAAGATGTCGTGCAAATGGTGCTGGTAGCATCTTGAAACTTTTTGGAACAAAAGTTCCAAGTTCTAACAAAACAAAAACAACTTTGAAAACAAAAAATTCTCAGAGTACTCACAATGCTAAAGTGAATACTCGATCCTCTCAGCGACTCAGGTCTCGTAATAATGCTATCAGCTAATCTGTGAATTTAAATATATTTTGTGTGATTCATATTTAAACTAGTCTAAATATTTGTAGTATTGTGAAAGTTCTTGTAAATATACATTGTACATTAAAAATTAATTCAATGGCTTTTTATACTCATGTACAGCTTTTTATCATGTAAGATAGATGTTGTCAATGAAAATATGAAATTCTCAAATTACTGACTTTATGATATTGAAATTGTGTTTCCCCCTTGAATTATTTTAATGTGTTGCTTAAAATGAAAGCCGGTTGCATATCATTGAGTTTATGAAAATGTAGGCTTTCAGAATTTCTTTAAGTATGAAGGACTCAATATTTGCATAATTTAATTGTGTTTGCTTGTTACTGGACATGAATAAAAGAATTTTAAATTCTAATTATTGTTTTAAACTTTTAAATGGAATAAAATGTTGAGGTTTTGAAAATCACTTTGTTTATACTTATTGTTTGATGTCATAAAATAATTTAATGGATAAAAATTTAAGGAAGATTAGCGGATTACTTTTGAATATTTTTATACTCAACCAAACTCATTTGTTTTTAAAAAAAATCAGATTAAAAATATCTCTGAAGGAAACATTTCCTATTTAAGCAATACTATGTTTATTAAAAATGTTGTTAATTACAGAAATACTTGAAACTCATATACTTGAATCCATTATTTCAATAAAATTAAAGTTAGTGAATTTAAATTGATAATCTTGTTTAAATTCTTAAAATTATAAGATAGTAAGTTTTTGAAATTTTATTTCATTAATGCCATCATTATGATGCTAATTTGTTTGCAGTATTACAATTTTTTAAAATACACAGTAAATTTTTCATTTATAAAATTTACTTAGAAATATTAACATAATCATCATTTCTCTTTAAAAATTATTTTCAAAAATAAAATATATATGAGGCTCATATTACTCCTGATTCATAAGACTATATATTACAAGAGTTTCCAAAATTGCTTATGATAAATTTTGGCTGTTTGAGAGTTGCAGGACATACATTTTTATTGTCAAACACATTTCATAACAAGTTTCTTTAAAAAAAATAAAACACATAATGTGCAATATTCGAATTCCAAGCTATAAAATTATTTTCATTGCAGTTATATTTGTCTTAGAAAGGTGCTATGAATGTCATTTTATTTTACTACTAGTAATGGTTGGTAATTCATTATCTTAAGTGTTAAGTAATTTAAAATCTGGCTTATTTGTTGCCAGATCAGTGTTATTTCTGTCATCCCTTGATTTGTATTTTTCAACCATTAAATTTTTTAACAGATTAGTGATTCACAATTAAGAATAGAAATCAAGTTTCTAATTATAATTCTGGATATGTGTTAAAACCTGAATTCTTGTTTAGATTTCTAAAATATCAAAATTTTCTTAAAATGTTCTCAGAATTATAAATTACAGATTTATGATCTTTGTACATGTGCAACTATGTCTATGTATGAGGCATGGCTATTAAATAATGAGACTGATGCAGCAACAGAAGTATGCATGTGTCAAACACTAGGAATCGACAGCTGTGTAGTGTGAAGCCTTTTCTTTCAAATGCAGTGCATCTAATTTCTGTATACAAATTCGTATACTCCTAGCCTTAGTTGGCATTAGAATTATTTTTTTTGTCAGAAAAATAAATAAACGAATTACAGTGAAATCTCGCATGTAACTTAGAAAATCGGCTACTGAAATTTATAATTTATTGAAAGAAACGTATGGCCAAGATATGTTTACAGTGTGCATGCATTTTTGAATGGTTTAAGTGTTTTCAAGATGGCAGAGAAGACGTTGAAGGTAATTGACATTCAGGTTGCCCATCCTCATCAAAAATGGATGACAATATTGAAAGTGTAATCTGGTTTGTTGGTTAAATATTTGTGCGATTGCCGAGACTAAGAATTGACAAAGAATCTATGCCAAATTTTTCCACCAAGACAATGTATCGTCTCATTCCACATTGTCTGTCAAGAGGTTTCTACCTAAGTACAGTATTCCAGTGTTAGACATTCGCTAGATCTTGCAGCATGCAATTTCTATTTGTTTCGTAATTTGAAATCTGTATTAAAAGGAACAAGATTTGAGTGCGCTGAAGCTGTGAAAGAGAAACAGCACACGTCCTGAAGGAACTAACAGTCTTCTAGCACTGTTTCGAACAATGGAAGTGGCCGCAGTAACCTAATGGTCATGATTTAGGACTCATGGTTGGTGGTTTTCGTTGAGTCATGTTTGAGCCTTGTCCACTGCAGACCACCATGTAGCCGGGGCTTATGCACGTTAAATCTGTTGAGGCTCAAAGTCCTTCCATTGGCATTGAAGTTAGGAGAGGGAGTACCAGCTCAGGTGCTTTCTTTGTCACTTGACTGAGGTCCGTCATCAATAGCCCTCATGTTGCTTCTGGTGCGACGTTAATGAAAAACTCGAACAATTTAAGATTCGCATGGAGCATTGTAGGGACAGAGGAAGGGGTGTTTAATGAAGGTGATTAGTAAACATGTATGATGATCAAAATGTTTTACAGCATCAGTCTCAATATTTAATAGCCATACCTCATATCTTACGACAGTAAATATATGATTCATGCAATGATACTTTCACACAAAAATTAATAGATTCAGTAATCAGCGTAACAAATAATGAGATTAATTTAATATAAAATGGCTGTTATTTGTAGGCATGGTTGGAGATTCTATTTAATAAAAGTTTTCCCCATTGTTTAAATAACACAATATTTTGCGATTTCCCATTCTGAAACAAAAATTTAACCCATTCTTTTGATTTTGCTAAATCTACTTAGTTTTCTCCATTTTATGAACTTTTTTTTTTGTATAAGATTAGAATTAAAACTGTAATTAGTGTCGAATAATTGTTAGTTGAATTTTCCTGTTAATTTATGTTAAGATGAGAAAAGTTCATGCATGTTATTGAAAATTCAGAGGAATTTATCGAATAAAATCTAAAATATGGTTTCAGAATTGGGAAAGAGAAAAATATTCTTAAAGTCCAGATGAATACTTGGTAAATTAGGATTTTAAAAGGTATTTTTTTGGATTATTATTTCTCGGATTTAATTTGCAATTTTTCTATTAGGTGTCAAGAATTTTGTCACTTTTCAATAAGATTTAAAATTATTCATTCACCATTCCCTACTTAAAATATTTTTTCTTTATAATTGAATGAATATCTATAGCTTTTTCTAAATATATATATGAAATTGATAGATTTAATTTAGGAACATTTCTCCTTTTTTACTGAATCACAGAAAAAAAAACACCAAAGAAACTTTTAGATTTCTGCCAATCTAAAAATCTTGTTTTAAACAACAGGTTACAGTGACTTTTAAACTGGTAACCTCATTCTCCAAACTACCAATGCATAATATGAAAGGTTTCATAGAGAATGTGAGATTAAAGCAAAATATGAAAAATCATTGAAAATGGAATCAAACTCTTTAAAATTAAATTTGTATGATTAACATTCACAATTTCTAGAGTTTTATTTATATATGTGGTGTGAAATGTGTTTCTTTTTCACAGTTCTTTAAATTTTAATGAGTGACAAGAAAGGACATTTTTTTTCTCTGTTCAGTTATATGGGTAATGGCAAATTTGTAATGTCTTGCACTAGGCTATTGAGGTCCCTTATTTTCTGTGAAGAATTCATGTAAAATATTTTATCTTTTATTATTAATTCTATTAAAATGAATTTAGTGAAAGAAAAAAAAACCCATAGTAGTTTCAATACTTTATGTGTAACTTTAAAGCAATTTAGAATTCAATTAACATTTCAAATATGTGATTATTTAATAAGATTTTTCTGCCACTCTTTAAAACTCATTAGATACCAAAGTTAGATTCAATTACTATTATATCCATGTTAAAAATGTAGCAAAAAAAAAAAAAAAAAAAAAAAACACCATTTTATTCATATCTAACTTACAATCTCACAAAGAGAAAGCACAGCATGTGAAAAATTGCCAACTATAATTAGATTTGATCATGGAATGAATTTAAGTAAGGCAATACCAACAAAATGAAGCATGTTAACCATGAATTTTAGTTGGGAGTTTTATAAAGAACAGAGTACTGCATTAACTTTCTCTATTATATCTTCCTTCTTTTTTGCAATAGCAGCATCTGCATCAAGGTATTGTTGTTTATTAATCTTATTAGCAACAAGTCTTTCAACAAGAACAGTTTGTTGTTGAAGTTGTTCTTTGAATGCTTTGTCATGACGTTGAAGTTCGGTCACCTGAAATCAAATTAAAATAATATTGATAAAAACAATATTGTGTATTAAAATGAAACAAATTTCCTTCTTCAATTATTCATGATATATCTTTATTTCAACAGAATGTTGGATTACTATGGAGCCTAAACTCCATTATCCAGAATTATTAAATTTTCACTTATTAAAACCTTTGAGAGGTATTATATAAAAACATTAATACTATCACAAAAGGATACAATATCAAGCAATTAAATTAATTTTTATTTGTTTCCTGGTTTTTAGAGGACCCAACATATATGTATTAGAGGACCAAAAAGTAATGAAAAAACTGATTTATTAAAGAAATTTTAAATATAAATCAAGATAATTTTCATTATTTTCTAACATTTTTGCCAGTGTAAAGGCAGATCATTTCCTTTTTTAAAATGTCCTCCGCTTTTTCATTTCTGCCACATTGTTAAATATTTATATATATTATCTTAATGTATGCTCTAACAATCTGAAAAGGTGGTAATTTGATGGCACAAGATTTGATGGTGGATGAGGCAAAAGTTCCCTTATTTTTTCCTGTGTTATTTTTGCAGCGTGATGCATTGTGTTGAAGGATCCTTTTTTGTTATTAATCAAAACGGGTCATATTTTTATGAGATTTTTTTTTCTCATTTGCTCGAGTTGTTCACAATACATTGGCACTACAATAGTCTGGCCAGTTTCAAGGAATTCATAGTCAATGATTCTAGAAAAATTCCACTACACATAAACAAGAACCTTTATTGCAAGTGATGGCCAAGGTGTCAAAAACGGTGCTTTTCCGGAAGGAAACCATTGTTTTTCATACAGGATTGTTGTATGAACTCATCTCCAGACTGAAACAAATGAGACACACATGTGGTACACCTTTCATTGAGAGCAGTCTCTGTCCATTCACAAGGATGAGGATCTGAATCCATCATCGCCGTCAGGATATCATCTAATTTTTGGGATTGTCCTTTTTGTGAGGCATTTTTAAACTTATTTCCATTTTAAAACTTTTTACCCATCTATGACACTTGTTTGGTTTCAGAACATCCCCATAAATTTTCATAATTTTTTTCACTGCTTTGTTTGCCTTCATTCCTTGATCAAACAAAAATAGCATACAATGATATAAGTATGCTTCAGTTGTTGAATTCGACATCTTTTTTCCTGGGTAGAACGAAAAATTTTAACTAAAAAATTAAATTTACAACCAAGCTTGAATGTAATAACAAATCTTCCATATTTGCAGGACTGTATCTTAACACAAACTAAATGTGAATAAGCTCATTTAAGAAATTTTGCTTACTTTTCAGTCCCCCTAATACACCACTGGCCCTATAAGACATCTAATTTGTAGACTTGCTGTTTTGTAATTATTTGAAGAAATAAATATTTTCATAAAAATATATATCCCTTCAGTAAATTTGTAAAATATTAGGATTACAAGAAACTTTTGAAAAGATTAGAACTTTGATACTGTATTTTTATTTCCAAGACTGATAAGTTGTTTTAAAAATATCAATTTTAAAGTAATATTTTATACATATAATGCTCAGAATAATGATAAAACTATAATATAAATTTAATAAACATGATTTGAGATATATGCACAGTTTTATTTAAAATAAGGCATATTTTCAATTCCAATTTAATCCTTGGTAAAAATGTTAAACCACATGCAAAAGTAAAAACTATTTGACAAAACAATACAATTAAAAATTATGGGCCAAATGACAAATAACACAATACGTAGGAAATATATATCTATATGGTGATTTTTTTTTTAAAGTATACAAATTTAAAACTTACAAGCTATTTACAATTAAAATGTAATAGAATAAACTTATCGAAAAAATGATATACATTCTCACTCTATGAAAATTTTTAAAATAGTTTTCAGTTTCTGATAACATGCATAAAGGAACCCTACAGTTTAGTTTTTTGTTTTAATGTCACACTAGAAGTAACATGAGGGCTATTGGCAACGGACCTCGTAATTTCGAACCATAGTCAAGTGACGAGGACGATACCCGAGCTGGTACTCCCCTTTCCTAACTTCCACGCCAACGAAAGGACTTTGGGCCCCGACAGATTTAACGTGCATCAGCCCCATCTACACAGTGGGTCTTTAGTGAAAAGAGTCAAACTCGCAACCAAACAAAAACCGCCGGCCACGAATCCGAAGTCATGACCACTAGGCTACTGCAGCCACAATGGAACCCTACAATCAGGACACATCTATCTTATTCTTTTTTTTTATACTCGAGCTGCACAGAGCACACCTTGGGTTGCATCGCACAGTAATTTTCTCTGCATGCTTTAGCTGCTTTGAAACTGGTGCAAAGGCATTTGTCTCTTGATTGAGATAGGTTAATTGGAGAGTAATTTTGGCAATTCTAAGCTTTGCCCTGAAGTCGCAATTTCCTTCTGGAAATCTTTTAGTGATACCTTTTTTTCTTTTAAATCTCTGCATCACGTTTTATGTAAAATAAATATTTGTCATATCAATTAGACGAGAAAAAAATCTTTTCACCATTCCTTACACTCTATTTCATAGACTTTTTAGATGATTGAAATGGCCAACATATCCCATATTCTTATTGGGATCACTTATGACCTTGGGGCATGGAACCATCTTATTTTCTTTGGACATGGAATCTCTATGGGAATGTCATGATTACCTGAAACTTGGAACCTCCTCTTTACATATTTTTTTTTTTAAAATCTACCATTGAATTTTTTGTTAAGTTTTTTCTGTTGATGTGCACAGTTCCACAGCAACACATTTTTTTTTAGTTTTAAGGAACCAAAATAAATTATATGATGTGAATAGTTGTCCATATAAATCTTGTGAGGTTTGATATATTGCTTGAGGATGCTCTTTGCCTTGAATTTAACCATAGTTTCATCCACAGCTTGTGATTCGTGTGGATGTAAGAGAAAAATTCGGAGGAAGGTTGGGAAATCATACGAAGGAATTTATCAAGTTTGCCGAAATCTGGATTTCCTCTTTATGTCTGCATTTTTATCATCATTTAAATGCAGATTTTCTTAAGTCCAGGAAAATCTATTCACAGTCAACATTCATTTCAGGATCAAAATGCCTAGTTATCAGTAATCTCAATAACTAGGCATTCATTTCATTCCTATTGAAACATTGGTTGCAAGAAATTTTATGAATTCTGTCTCTCTAAATTTGCAAAGAGCTTTTGCATTTGCGTAACATATAAATGAGTCTGATGCTACATGCATTTGAACATGTTTATGTTGAAAAACAAGAGAAAAGTTCAAATGGCAATTGATTTTTCAAAGTAAGTACTTCATCAGAAGTACCTACCCTGCTTCCAAAAGCAAGAATTTGGATTAAAATCTGTTTTCTCTCTCTCCCAGGTGACTTCTTAAAAAGTAGATGGCCTTGGTCGAGACTGAATGTAATCGAGAGAATAAATAACAGTCACATTTTCTTCTATGATTGTAGCGATATTTTCTACAGCACTTGCTTCTGAAGATAACTCCTATCTATCAGATGAGAGCTCTTCAAACAAAGCCAATGGAAAGCCCATGTCTAAGCATTCTTTTAAAGATATACTATATATATAACTAAAACTAAATCATAAATCTACTTAACATAAAATTTGAATTTTTTAAAAATAATTTTGCACCATATTGTGCGAAATTTGAAATTGTCATGATATGAAACAAAAAATGAATGTAATGAATATAAGATAAAAATAAAATGCTGTTGTATGAACGGTCTCAGTGAGAGCTGAAAAACCAACCATCCAGGGTATAATGGTTTTACTGTATTCAAAACACACTCTCCAACATGTGAGCACTAGATGTGTCATACAAAAAATGGCCAGCCCTCCTTACTCAAAATTATTTACAGGATGCATATTTGGTTCTTTATTCTTTCTGTTTAATCTCAGCTTAAGTAGATTTCATACTTCTTTTACAGTTTAGAAGGAGTTTAGTTTTATTAACGTCGCACAAGAAGCAACACGAGGGTTATTGGTGATGTACCTCGTAATTTTGAACCACGTCACACCTGAGCTGGCACTCCCCTTTCCTAACTTTCACACCACGCCAATGAGAGGACTTTGGGCCCCGTCAGATTCAACGTGCATCAGCCCCGTCTACACGGCGGGTCTTAAGCGGTAAAGAATCAAACTCGCGACTGAACGAGAACCGCTGGCCATGAATCCAAAGCCATGACCACTAGGCTACCACAGCCTCACAGTTTAGAAGGAACCATCACTTCATTCGAGATTCACATCTGGGGCTCAAATGCTGGGGACTCTATTCTTATAAAGTGGGTATATCTTTGCTGAGCTGTATTTTTTGTAATCCCACTCATTAATGCTTCTTGTTTACTTAGATTCTTTAATAAACTCCAATGCTCCAGATAATAAGGAGACTTCCCTCTACTGCCAGCAGCTTATCCTCTATTTTTATCTCACAATAATGCCTTATGCCTATCATCGTCAACAAGTCCCTAACTTGCTGTTTCCAGCCAGTTTTATTTTAGACGATTTTGAGAGTTGTTCCTCCATCTTCTCTTTGTTCAATTTTCTTTCTAATACTTTTGGCTGCGAGAAACCCTTTCCCCCCTCCTTTACTTTGTTATCTCTAGGTAAGTACACATTGTTTTAAATTTCCTTCCTTTCGATAATAAATCAGCTTTTGTCTAAATCATATTTATCCCACAACATGATTTCTCTGTAACAAGATGAGCCATATCAGTCTAATCAGAAATTTCTGTGCTGCTATCTGAAGCTTGTTAGTCCATTGAGTGGGTGGCAGTATTAATTTTAAATTATTTAGTTTTATGTATGGAAACAATATTTTATATATTTCATTTTTTAGTAATTAGCATTATTTACGTAAAGTTTCAAGCGTATAGGTTGGGATGTAACGAGTTTGAAATTTTTAATTCATCTCAGAAATATTCGTATAATACAACCACTTGTTGGAAATTTTTATTAAAATCAAAGCAGTAATTTTTAGAATTGTTCTGCCCTTCTAATATAAGTAAAAAGAATGTATCACCATCCCTGAACAGAAAGAATTAAACCCTGAAAGTTATCCAGGACTCTCAAGGAGTTAAACAACACACACACTTTTTTTTATATATATATATATATATATTACTGTGCAGTCGATTTTATAGATAGGGGTACCTAGGGATTTTCCCATATCTCATAAGATGTAGGGATTCTGAAGATACTGATGACGTCTAACAGTCTAGTAGGAATAATTTCCGACAGATTTATGACTTTGGAAAAGTTGATTCAACACATTTTATGAGTGCCTAGTTGCATAAATCACAGGATAATTTGGAATTGGATCAGAAAATAAGAATGAACTCTTTACTTTTGCATTAGAGTTTGGGAAACCTGAGGAAATTAAATTAGTCTTTTGCGAGATCATTATTATTACACACACACATATAGAGTTGTTCTAATATTTCAACAAACTTTGGCATTTAAAACTTTAAATGCATCATTTTTTAGCATCTAGATTTCTTTCATTTGGAAGTCAATTAAAAATATACTTAGGAATTTCATTTTAAAAAGAGAGAGCACAACAAACTCATTAGAACTGTTTTTCTATTAAAAGAATTCCAAGAACTTGAAACTGCACAGAAATATTATTAGTTCCTTTTAAACAAGATTTAGAAAATGAGCTGTATTTCCATTAAAAAAAATTAAAGAAATTTTTAAAGTTATACAATTTTACATTTAACATTGTTGTGACAGAGCTCTTCTACACAAAAAGATTAAAGAGGAATTTCATGCAAATGTTATTTTTTGAAGATGTTAGATTTTACAATCATCAGAACAAATACTATATATTTTATATTTGACAAGTTTTCTGTTTTTACAAATTTCCCTGAACTACTGTTTGGTACTAGCTGTTGATAATCAATCTCAATTTTTAATTACAGTACATCTCGTGCAGCATTAAGCTTTCTTATCACTTTAAGTACATTACAAATATTTTTAACTATAGCTACAAAAAATGATTTTTCTTGCATGATTATACTTTAACAAACTTTCAGACTTACATTTAAAATTCTTTACAGAGTGCAAGAATATCTGGCTTAAACACTGGGAAAATAGAAATTATAGGCAAAAGCATTAACTGAAAAGAAAATTTTGATGTGCAATATATTTTGTTTTGATTGTCTTGAAATATTCATTAAAACCAAAACAATCTATGTATACATGGTATGGTTAGATGCTTTTAGGCTGGTCTGATTTCAATACAAATTTAGCTTAAATTCCATTAAATTTACTTTGGATAAGTTAACAATATTTTAAAATACAGTTGTACTATTTTTAAAATTTTCCGGTGATATTTAGAGGCACTTTTTAAATTAAGTATCCAATCAAAAGAATCTAAAACCTTCTATTGAGGTCTTCAGTTTTGTATATAATCTTTTAAAAGAAAAATTGAGTTTTTACTTCTCTCTCATCTGATTATTATACTTTTCATTTAAAAATCTCTACATGACTGTAACTGCATTATAATAATATTTTTGGACTGGTTTCTAAGTATTTTTATTTGGATTTTGCATAAAAAAAAACTTGAATTTAGGCTGTAATGAGAATTTAAATACCAAATAACTGATTAAAAATAATATTTACCTTATCAATAGCATCTGACCCTTCCTGCTTTAGTTTCACCAGCAAGTCAGCTACAGCTTGAGTCTCATTTTTGTGCTCAGCATTCAGTTTTTTCACAATTGTTTGATAATTATTGACATCCTTGTTGTGCTTGAATTTACTAAGAGCATCATCAAATTTAGCATAGATGATCGTTCTGTTGTCACAGTGATTGTGAATTGTCTCAATGAAACCAGATATTCGGAGTTTACTTTCTTTCGTAGGATCCTAAGATATGTATAATAAATAGATTAAAACATTTCATCCAAATGGTACCTTAATTACTTCTATGTTAAGTATTTTTATCATTCTTTATGTATCAAAAAATAAATATATACCGATTAATGTAAACCAAAAACTATATTCAAATTCAATAATTTTATTTTATCACATGAATTAGACCTACCCTTGTAATACTGAAATCAAGTCGTACATAAATGATGACAGCAAGGAAAAGAATGTACAAAGCTACAACTACTAAAAATGGCTCTTGCAACATCAATAATTTCTGGTATTCATAATGTACCTGTAAAATATATAAACATTCGTATGATCAAAAAAGAATCAGAGCAAAGTAATGTATGCATGTATATTAAAACTTAAGATATATATTTTAAAAAATAACATTTAATTTTATTAATAGTTCATTATCACTTTGAAAACTAATATCACAAAAAATAATTTTTTTTTACACACAACGAAAAGATTGCATTCAATATAATCAATGAGTATATAAAAAAAAATAAGATATACACTTGAAAGTAAAATTTTATAATTCTATAATTTTTTTTGAAAGTTTTCAATACACATTTATTTTATAAATACACAGTTGATAATTATGGTGTTGGATAAATTCCACAAGGAAAATAATTCCCCTAAGAAAGTTTCTTCATTAAAAAAAATCTTACCCTCTATTAAAAAAAAAGGTTTATTACATATATACTGGGGTTGATTTCTAAAAATATAGGCATCAAAACAATTCGATAATATATTCACATAACAATTACGTTTGACACACAAAATAAATTACAGACCTTTTCTTTATTACAATTTCGTATTCCCAAATGTTTCAAAAGTGTGTTCTCAAAAACCTATTCCTTTTATAATACAAATCCCTTTTTTTTCCCCCAAGAGGTAATATTTTTTTCACATATCCATATGCGCAATTAAAAAGAAATGAAATATTTCTTTAAGTAAGAGGTAAAGAGCACTACGTACATTTTAAAAATTTTACACGAGAGCAGCTTGCAAGAGTGTGTTTATTTACAGCTTGCTTTTTAATGAATATTCTTAAATAAACACTTGTAAACTTAATTCTTTGGAAAATTAACTTGTAAATTACAATGCATTTTTTCAGCTGTATTACTTCATAAAGTTCTATTGATTACTATTTCAAAAAATGGACACAGAGCTCTTTATTTCTAGCTTACAAGTGTAATAGAATAGAAATTGCATAATATGATCAGGTAAATTATTCAGCTAATATTACTTTTCAAATATATGTTAAATGTTTAAAAGAGTATTTCACTTAACATTGGTTCTTAAAATGCAGGTCAATATGCATTTCAAAAGAAAATTATATAAACTGCACCTAGAATTTGCTGAAGTGATAATGTAATCCTACATTTTTAAAAATGGCATGGTATTTGATTACATATTGGTCATAGCTGGTAACATTTTCTTAGTGTTAAAAGGTATCATTGGCAATGTTTATATTTCATTCAGCTTACTGCCTCTTTCCTTAGATTTATTTACCATATATGATATATGTTGAACTTCTAATTATCCAGTTGAATAATCTATCCAGCAATTCAAATACATTGCTAAGTTTTTTGCCATGCTGTCCAAAGGCATTTGTATGTTTTGCAACAAATACTGCAGATAGTCTAAGGTTCAAGGAATTTTATAGAACTAAGTTCTCATGGAGACATATAATGTGAAACATGTAGAGAAAAAAAAAATTATTCATCATCAAATCTTTAAAAATATAATTTTGTATAATATATAAAAAAGTTATTACTATCTAATATAGTTGTGATAAAATATAATAAAAAATGCAGAGCTTCTCCTCTCTATTTCTTGTACATTTTTATGAATTATGTCATGAATATTCATGACAATTTACTGTTCAGTCAGGAAAGTGAAAAAAGTCACATTGAAAGAAGTAGGCAAAATAAAGCTTTTATTCAGACCTGATAAAGTTGAACCAATTAAAGACAGAATTGAATATTCCTCATGAAGTGCCTCCACCCACTCCAGAGTTTGATAAGGAAGTAGTATGCCGGTAAAAAAACAATTGTCAGGTTTTGTAATTAGAGGTCACCCAAGGTAGTTTATTAGAGCATCACAGAGAATCCATTTAGTACCCTTAGCTACAGTGTTAACAGAATAGCTTTTTAGGGACTTCAAAAATTCCACAAAATACATCACCAATCAATTGACAAAATAATTATCACTCCTGCCACTAGTCTATAGCTTGAGTGACTGGTTTTATTAACGTCCCACTAGAAGCAATACGAGGGTTATTGGTGACAGACCTCATAATTTTGAACTTCGGTCAAGTGATGAGAATGACAACCTCCCTCTCCTAATTTCCACACCATGCCAATGGAAGAACTTTGAGCCTCAACAGATTTAACATGCACCAGCCCCAGATGCATGGTGGATCTTTAGTGGCATCAAGGCTCACACCCACGACTAGATGAAAACAACTGGCTGTGAGTTTGCGACCATGAACATTAGGTTACAGTGGCCACACTAATCTATGGCAAAAGAATGCTAAGGGTATGCCAATGACTTTACTATCCTCCTTCTGGGACACTGCACTTGGTAAATAAGTGAATTGGGACATGCTGAAAATATTAGTTTAAATATATAAATGAAATTGTAAAAGTGATTTGAAAAGATGTTCAAAAATTAGACATATAGAAGGGAGGAGGATGAAGAATCAATAGTGCTTCAAAATTGTAACTGATATTTAGTATAATGAGAATAATAAAATAATTAAATAATAACTAAGTGAAAGTAAGTAATTTTTACATATGTATATATGCTATCCAGACATTAGGTGAAGAAAATGTAAATGTTGGTTGACAAGGAACAGGATTGAAAATAGGGGAAGATTACTAGGACATCATGGGGCTAATGTACCAAAGACAGAAATATCCAATGGAGAGGAAGGATAATTTTCATACATTGGGAGTCACTAGTCTTGCACTTACCTAAAAGAAGGCAAGCCCCTGATGAGTATGTGAGGATCACCCTCTCTGCAAGTCCCAATTAATAAGAGTAAAAAATGCCAAATAACTGACCAGATGGAAAATTTCCTTTTTTTTTAAGTTGTTACAGGGATTGCACAGACCAAACACACTGGGCAAGTGTTTTGCTCACTCAAAGATAATGAGCTCGAATCATCCTCATCATCTAAGGTTAATTGACCTTCCTCTAGAAAAGGTGCAGAAGCAAATGCCAAAGGTACATAGTTTTTGATAAAATTCTAATACATATGTAACATGGTTTTCATATAAATTCATTCATTTCTCAATTTTATTTTCTTTATATACCTTTCTATTTTCTCCTTTATGTAACAGAATGAAGATAATTACACTAACTGTCTTTTTTGGTTCAAACCTGAGCTGTCTTTCAAAGTATTATTATTATTGTCTACCTGTAGAGGGTATTTTAAGAGTTGAGTGGGTAAGATATTTGTTTGAAAAGACTCTTAGAGAGAAGGAGAACTCTGTACTGATCGCAAGGTGATGAACATGTAAACCTAAACTGCACTACTTACAAATTTAATGCAATAAAAGATATGAATGAATTAGCTATGTCGTTATAGTTAGCACAGGAGATTCTCAGAATGATCACAGATGATGTAAACTAAGGGTACACTGTGCTACTCACCAACATAATGCAAAATAATAAGAATGTGGTTAGACAACCAGGTCTGTTCTTTGAAGTTTAAAGACAAAAGTTACAAGTTAAATTAGTGAAAATTATCACTAAAAGTAAAAATTAAAGCAGTTAAGTGAAATCAAAGAAATGGAAAAGTAAGAAAGTATAATAAAGTTAAAAGATCATGTTAAAGTAAAAATCTGAATGAATCAAAGCAGTAACTTCTAATTTTAAATCAATTTTTAATGTGAAAGGTGAATCTCTTTTAGCAACTTTTAAAAAATTCAAGCATGCAAGCATTATTTTATTTTTTTTATTAAAAAATTTCAAATTCTTTTGAAATCCTGAAAACATAACTGGAGATAACTGGTGGACCTATTCTGGCCAAAGATTAAAAAATAAGCAGCAACTTAACTTAAAGCAAAGCAAAATATACCCCATTCGCAAAAAAGGAACATATTGTGTTATTTCAAAAACACATCTTACATTGACAAACCTGTTAGTTATGCAACTAACAAGAAACGGGAATAATGGTGATGCCTTATACAACCTGCATCTTATAAACATAAGAAATCTGCATTAGATCCAATCAAACTTATGATTAAAATAGGTACTTAAGTATAAAAGTGAACAGGTGTGATACAACAAAAAAACTGTCAAAAGCAAATCCCTGATGCGTCATTGCCAGATGTGCGAGATGACACCACATAAGTGATAATTACCTAAAATATTTCAAAAATTAGAATCTTCATTAATGTTCAACTTGAGTATGGTAACAAACAATTGGAGCTGAATATTTCATTACCAAATCTAATTGTGTCTTCTTTATATATGTAATAAGTTTTCAGTTGCAAACAGATCTACCCATTTAAACATACCCATATCTCATGATCTTCATACACAAGCAAGTTATTTCCAAAGTTACATTTCTTCCTCTTTTTCTCCTAGCAGAATCTGCCATCATTAAAATACTGGCGTGCAAAACTTAAGCAACAATATAAATTTTAAGTATATAGACATGAAAATCCACAAAACGGGTTATTGCCATCAGTACAATGAACACACAATTAATTCAGTAGAAAGGTGATGTATATGCAAAGCGTGTGTGGTCAGCGCCCTCAGCTCAAGACTACGATAAAAAGAAGAATGGAGGTGCAATTAAAGACATTCATTGCAGGTGGAAGAGAGTTATTTCCTGAAATATGCCTAGAAGAAATCACTTGGACGACTTCACAGGTGGGAGAATGATCAGAAAGCTGGAGTAGGGGGGGTAGTTTGACCAGTGTAGCTGAAAAGTTTGAAATCAACAAGAGTTACTTCGTATGCTTGGAAAGCTTTCTAAACCAAGTATAGCTAAGAGAATGGTTGGTGGTGGCCTCCCTAGGAAAACAATTGCAGTGTATGACCGATATATCATCCTGCAGGGAAAAAAAGAGCCTGATACCAGTCAGCAGACGCTATTGCTCAGCAATTATGTACAGCAACAGGGTGACATTTGCCACAATTTACTGTGACCAGACGCCTTCATTAAGGTGGCCTATTCACCCGCCATCCTGAATGCCGCATTCCTTTGAAAGTTGATCATCATCAGCACCATTTAGATTGGTGTAAGGAGCACAAAAACTGGACATCTCAGCAGTGGAGTCATGTTTTCTTTACGGATGAGTCATTTCACTGCCAAGCAACTGTCAACACCAGCTGATTTGGAGAGCGGTTGGAACATGGTTTCATTCCAGTAACATCACGGAGAGAGACCACTACGATGGTCATGGAGTTATCGACGGGAGAATCATGCTAAATGGGTGGACTGAGCTCTATGCTTTCGAAAGAGGTTCTGTAACCGGAGATCACTATTGTTAGGAGGTGATCTTTCCTCATGTACGTCTGTTCCGAAGTGCTATTGGATCAGGCTTCATTTTTATGGATGACAATGCATGGTCACACCGGACTGCTGAGGTTCAGCACCTACTGGAAAATGAAGATATGATTTGAATAGATTGGCTAGTACTTTCCCCTGCATTAAATCACATAGAACATGTGTGGGATTCTTTGAGGAGATACCTTGTGGCATGATTACATCCTCCAGGGAACACTGAACAACTGAAACATATGCTGATTGAGGATTGGGCACTCTTAGCTCAAGAACTGTTGGACAACCTGGTGCTGGATATAGAGAGATGGTGTGAAGCAATTATTGCAGTAAGGGAGGGGCATAACCCATACTAAGGAAGATGTGCTTGTTGTTCTCCCTCTTGGATAGACAATTATGTGTAATGATATTAAGAGTTCAATAAAGCCTTTTTTGTTTGATTCTATACTATATGCAGTGTATTCATTTTTGTGCAGCTATGCTTTCGTCATCGTTTAAGTACAAAATGCTGTCTTTCATTTGTTAATTTCAAGTCTCTCAGATGATTTCTTGTGGAGTTACGGAAGGGGAAAATAAAAAAAAACCTGTAGCTTAAGTTTTGCACACCAGTGTTAATATCCTTTATGTAATGTGAAAAATATATTCTATTGGAATTTTTAATAGTGTTTTACACCATGAACATATCAGACAGAAAAGTAATAAGGATTAACATTTCTGACAATTAATTGAATTTAAGAGAACAAAATTCTAGTAACATTAAGCTATTCTCATCATAACCAAAAACACATACAGTTCCATTTTATCACTTTAGAATACATAAAAATAACAGTATTTAAACACAGAAAGTACCTAGATTATGTATCAGAATTAACATACAAAATTTTTGCTTCCAAAAATACCACCATACACAACCGTGTAAAATAATTAAGATAACATTAATTGGTGTCTAATGTGATAGTAACACAGTAAAAAGATGAGTGAGGAAACTAAGAACTTACTTCAAAATCCTGAATATGTTGCTCAACAAGATTATGATTCTGTAAAACAATTACTGGACGACCAATAGTATCTAGATAAGTATAGTGGAGTTCATCAGATAAACGTTTTGTAGGATATGGCAATTTTACTTGAATATGTCTAAAATGATAATTGACAAAGAAAAAATAAATAAATAAGAATTTTTAAAATTTCTTAATTATCCTAGAAATGTATAAGACCTTTCGTTGAAATTAAAATACAATTTCAATGGAAAAAAATTAATACTGATTTCCAAAATAAATAAACATTTAGTTCAATAAAAGCCACTATGCAAAATGAGAAATCTTAAGAAATTTAAATTAAATATATTCATTTTTTATTTGTTTCTTAATACAGAAATGATTTAATTACAATTGTAACTTATAATTTACAGTCACATCTCTAAACTTACCCCCCTTCAGATTAAATTAAATAGTGAATTCAAATAACATTTGAAAACTGTACAATATAAAGAAACATCCAACATGCTTAAAATACAAGTTATTAGAAGAGTTCAGATTAAATATTTTAATACTCCTCTCAAGAATAAGCATAAATCAAATGTAAGGAACTAATGCAATAAGAGAATAAAACTAAAGAACTGAAAATTGAAGGGGAGCATGAAACATTTTCTTCCAATTTAAATAATCAAAATGCAAAGTTAGTAAAAATCAAAAATAAAATACAAGCTTACTTGCTGCCTTCAGGAAGGATTACTCTAATAGTGCATTGATCAATGATACTGTCATCAAAAACATGATCAACAAATCGCATTTTTAAAACATATTTGTCTCCTGTAATTTAAAATTAAAAACAATTTTAAAACAAAAACAAAAAAATGTTTAATTTTTCAAATTAAATGGTTATTTTCACCATCTAACACAAATTGCAAAAGACAGGGATTTTTGTATTCATAAAATATACTTCTTCTATGATAAATAAATGGAAACAAATAAAAAAATACTTTTAAAATTAAAATAATAATTTGTCTCAACTTTCTTAAAAGTTAGCATCAATGGCTCACCCCCCCCCCACCAGAATTAATTATAACACAATTTTAAAAAAATTGTAATACAATTTAATTACAAAATCAAAATGATTTCATTACATGCTCAGTATTTCAAACCTTTATAAAAGATTCAGTACTACTATCCACTTTGATGATTTGAACAAGTAATTTATTTTCTATTCCATTAAAATTTAGAAAATTAGTAAATAATGGTTACAATAATTCCATCATTTGAATGAATCTTATTCATTGAAGATTGAATTTACAAGGTAAAGAAACTAATTTAATTTGCAAAGTAAAGATACAAAACCTGCATAAAAATGAAAAATATTTCTTCTGCCTTGATAATGTGCTCACAAGCAGAAATTTGCAAATTATAACAAATCATTATAATTATAAGAATTTTCCAAAATTAGAGTAATTATACTTTTCAGTTTTTACATTTTAGCTAATATTTACAATTTTTTTCTACATCCCTATCAGAATATGAAAGATATTTCTACATTTGTTTTTTTGTAAGACTGATCCAACAAAGTGATTTCAATTCTACTGATACTAGTCCAAAGTTTGGGTTCAAAATAAAAGGTTTTTAAAAATCTAAATTTGAATAAAAGAAAATATTACACTAGGCTTTCATGTTCATTTATCAACTGAATTTTATGTTGCATTCAAATTCCTAATAAATCTATAGCCACATGGTTCTATAAATGAATTTATCAAACTTTTTTCATATCACTTAATTTTTGGTTATACTCGTAGAAAACAAAGTTCAAGTTGAATTCACGGATGATAAACCATTTTACAAAAAAATATTCACAACTAAGGAACGAATATTTATTTTTCATTCATTCATCACAAAAGAATTCAATACAATAAATTCTTCAAACAAAATAATGTATGTAATTATGAATAATTATTAGAAATAATAAATCATTTTTTTAGTAAATTATTTAAATAAACATCCCTTAACATCTTTAAATGAAATCACAGTGAATTAAAAGTATGAAGATACATATTTTACATTCATTGATAAGATTTAAAAAAAACCCTACAATTTAATAAATAATGAAAATAGTAACATAAAATAATTTCTTGTACAATTACATCTCACTGCATAAATTTATGAGAGAAACTAAGGTTTTAAACAAAAGTAGAATTACAAAATGTAATGAATAATTACCATTATTAAATAAATATTCATAAGTAGGTACGTTGTATCCCAAAGTGTAATGAGTTTTCCATCCTCCAAAGAGTGGGAAGCGAGGACGCAACTCTACTTCAGTTGAATCATCAAGAATTCGTAAATGACTGGTAGAAATATTACCAATCTCATCTCGATAGTACACATCACTGGCTGAAGCTGGTAGTATAGTCTATAATATACATATATAATCTTTTAAATCCACAGTTAAAAAATTAAATGCATGCATAGAGTTCCTACTTAACTTCAAAAAGAAATTCTAACTTTTACAAAGATAATTTTGATTTTCAACTGCATGTACTGTGTGAAGATTAATTTTGTAATTTATAAATAATAATAATGTCTATAAACTGTTGTATTAATTAAATGTAAAATATGTAGAAAAATCAATATTTACAAAAAACAATCATGTCATGTAATATACACTTCATAAGGAATGAAATATTCATTTCACTTTGACATGCAATAGTAGCCCAAATAGTTTAAATCTGTTTACTTATATCCTTTCAATGTAAGTTATTTTTTCTTAAATTTGCTAATATCTCCCCTTCCTCATATCAAAATGAAAATTAATTTTTCCTTAATAAATTGTTTCATATTTGATGATAAAACTTCAAGGAAAATTCAAAATTTAACACAATCACATTAAACCTGTATGGTGAATTCTTGGCAGATTATCTCACTTTGGATATAACAGTATATCTTTATATTTAAGGTATTGAAATGGAATTAAAAATATTAAAATAACTTTTAAAATATCATAAAAAAGACACGTGTTTACTGTTAATTTTTTTTTTTAAAGGATTAGCTAGATCTATTTTAGAAGCCTTTTAGATTTATAGTCAATATACAAGTGATTATTTTTAAAATCGTTTTTTAATCATTAGCACATGTTCTTGATACATATAAAGTACTATTTTTACATATTTTTTAAGGATTTTTCCCTCTGAAGAGAGGGAGGGAGAAACATTCTTAAATTGTTTCTTTTAATAAAAATAAAAAAAATTTATTTTAAATTTTATTTTTTACATTTCTTTTTAAAATTTCTTACTATTTTTATTCCCTCAAATTTTTTTTCCATTCTCACAAAGTACAAAAACAAAAATATTACCTTAAATGACTTGACAGCAGCAATACCACTCTGATCCCGTTGAAATTCGTAGCGAGAAAAGGCACCTTTTAATTGAGCTCCAGTATGTGCAATATCTATTTCTTCCTCAACAGATATGACACCCCAGTGAGATACTTCAATTGCTCTATTTAAGGTAGTCACAGTTAAGAATGGATTGTTGTTTTCGCAATGAATTGTCATTTTGTTCTGTGGAAAAATAATAAATACTTAAATACAAATACAGGTATTTGTATAAAATCACGTAGACTATGAAAATTGATAAAATTCTTGCTGAAATTTCACCAATAATTTTGGCAGCCATAAATCTCTAATTACATTAAAGATAGCAATAAGTGAATCTGACACCACATGGTTTCCTGATGCTTTTCATCACACTGAGTTTCCACAGTCTTTCAACTTTTTATGCAAGCACATTAGTTTTCACATCCACAAAATTATACTGATGGTTAACCTTTAAATGTCAGAACTCCCAACTCATGAATCTGACAAAAGGATGGATTGCAGATGCATTGTTTTGCAAAATTTGTATGGTTTGGTGGTCTTGTTTTACGGAATTTTACACAAGTACCCAAATATATCTCGGATAATCAGTTTAGATTATTCTTTTAAAGGTAATATTTTTAATAATTCTTGTTAAATTTTTTTATTTAAATACACAAATTACTCTTAATAAACTAACAATTCAGCTAAATAAGACAATAGCAATCAAGTCTTTAATTTATTTTCAAACAATTTCATTAAATATATAATCACACTGAGAGTAGATTTTTACAGCAGTGGTTCTTCATTTTTAAGGAAGATTCAATATTTACTTATTAATATTAAGAAAATTGTCATATCATTTAATGATCAGACCAATGTAATTAAATGAAAGAATATATATCTAAAAAGGGAATAGTTTCTTTTATATATGCATAAAATTTTGAAAACTCAACTATAATCAAAAATGGCGGTAAGAAATGTTTTAATGTTCTAAGACTACAAAATTTATTTATAATCTAATAGGGTTGCAATAAAGATTTTTCAGTTATATGAACTGGTAAAAATGTACTACTTTGAAAAATTTTAAATACCCCTTTTCCTATATTTCTCAATAATGCTATCGCAGGAATGGGGGGGGGGGGGGCCTAACCAACAATCTATTTGAAAGAAAATGAAATCATATGAACAGTTAGCATTAATGCATTCTAATAACAAGCAAATTATTTGTCAACAAATTTTTAGCAAACAGGAACATAATAAAAATGAAAAGTTACCCAGTAAAATGTAAATTAAATTCAGATTAATATGTTCTTTTTTTCTGGAGAAAGTCAATTTTCATTTTAAAAAAATTGTTTTGAGTATTTTCCAAGTCAATTTATCTATGAAAAGAAAGCCTTTTCAAAGATATTCTTTCCATAATTGTAATAATATTGAGGTTATGTATTATAGAATACATTAAAAAATTAATAATTTCAAAATTATGGGCTATTTAATAAACACTCAATACAATACAAAATTTTGTTAGATAAGTTGCTTTATACATTAATTTCCCTTGAAATTTAATTCAAAAATTTTACAAATAAAATTTCTAAATGCATAACTTTAAATTATTCTTAGTTTGAAATTCAAGCAATTTTTAAATATATCTCACCAATGAATAAGGAGCAACATTGTCATAAGGTCCATAAGTAATGACATTATCATCTTGTGATACAGGTTTTAATTTGGAGAAAGATTCGACAGAACTGGAAGGCAAAGTGACGATCGTTGTTTGGGTCTTTGTGACATAAGGGCTGTAATAATAATGATTTCCATGGTATAAAACTAGTTGTTTCTCAGACTGTGTAATGCTTGATGGATAAGGATTGAGAGAATGAGTGAATATCAATTCAATTCGCACAGTTGTCAGTTTTCCAGGATTCAAAGGATTTTGGAAAAGAATTCTGTGGGTATCTTTGTCTTTGTTAGCTTTACTGAAATTAAAACAATATAAATGGAAAATAATACTTAAAAATTAAAAAAAAAAAATTAAAATCACAAAAATATGCAATAATTATAAATACTTCAAAGTTACAATCAAACAAAATAAAAAAGGCAAATGTATATTAATTACTTTACCTTCATTTTAATTTGTGTATACATAATTAATGATTATAATTTTTTCCTCCAAATTTCATAAGTGAGTGTATATATATCCTGCCTTCCAGTTTCAAAAAGTCTTGAACAAAATTGTTTCATGAAACATATCTTCTCTTTTCAATTCATTAATACTTCGATAACAAAAATATTTGAAATGAATTTTAAAATTGAATGGTTTTCACAAAGTATATTCTTTGGATGCTATAACAATATATTAAGAAATATATTTAAATAGTTATGTCTAAACATTCTCACAAAATTTAAATTAATGCTAAACTAACAATGCTTCAGAATTCAATATCAGTATAAACTAGTAGTTTCCAATGGGCTCAGTACCCTCCATTGATTGGGGATTAGTTTAGTTTAGTTTTATTAACGTCGCACTAGAAGCAACACGAGGGCTATTGGCGACGGACCTCGTAATTTTGAACCACGGTCAAGTGACGAGGACGACACCTGAGCTGGCACCCCCCTCTCCTAACATCCACACCACACCAACGGGAGGACTTTGGGCCCCGAACAGATTTAACGTGCATCAGCCCCGGCTACACGGCGGGTCTTTGGTGGCCAAGGATCGAACCCGCGACTGAACGAAAACCGCCAGCCGCTATCCACGACCTTGACCACTAGGCTACCGCGGCCCCCCATTGATTGGGGAAGGAGGTACATTAAAGAGATCTAAGAGGGTGTTTATGGACCAATGCTAATTTAGTGAGTATTGAGGACTATAACTGCCACCTTCCTGAGAAATACTCAAAAGAATAAGCTTATAAACTTGATTAAAACTAAAAATTATTGAACTTATGTTTCATAAAATAGTTCTTATTGTCTTGAACAAGATCAGTCCACATTAAACATAGGTATTAGTACATTAAAGCCTTGTTTCCAATACCCTTTGACAAGTATGCAAAAGAGTCGCAGCAAGCATAACATATATGTATATATTCCAGATTGATTATCAAAGCTTATATTTTACAAGTTTGAATAGGTTATGATAAGATTAAGGCCCCTGTCGAATATCTGAGTGAAATATTAACCACATGGAGTTTCTCGCTTTTCATCTGAAACCTATATTATTACTTTTACATGGAATAAAAATGCATTAGAAAAGGGGAGAGGGGATATTTTATGAGGTCACGTAATTTCTTTTTCTGACTTTCAAGAACATTTTTAAATCGTTATTGAAAACTTACAACTTCTTTATTAATTCCAATATTGACTGTTTTTATTACCGTTGTACTAGAATCAACACAAGGGCTATATTAATCCCAAGAACAGGAGTCTGTGTTTTTATTCCTTGCAAAAAGAGTACCAAGTAATTTTTATTTTTTGAGAAAGGGATGAGTGACTATTGGACATTATATACAAGAACCAAATTAGGCTATATTGAGCCAAACATTTGTTTAAAATACTCTAATTTTTTTTAAGCAGAAAGCACAATACTATCCAAAGATAAAATATAACTGATTAAAAAAGGAAGATTAAAAGAATTAAAATTTTAAATATGGTAAAAAATTTTCTTTATTTTTCTTTAAAAAGCAAGTTAGAGGGATTTTTTTTCATTATGAAGTCAGATAAGTTTAAAGTTTGCGAATTAAAAAATGTAGGACAATGATAAACACTGGACTCTCTTTTCAAATGGGATGAACAGTGTATGGGACATGTTAGAAAAGACATTCAGGAGCACTTTCTGTACACAAAAGATGATTATGTATATAATGAGTATGCCCAAAATGAAGACAAGTTAACTGAATGTCCACTCTACACACTAGAATTTCAAGAAGAATGGGAAAGACAAAAACAGTTGAGAACTTATTCCATATAATGTCTAAAAAAACTGAAATTATTACAAAATCTTTTATAATTTTTTTTTTTTAATTTCATAAATTAGGTGAACATTTCTTTACCTGAAATGATTCATTGTGTGTTGCTTTTATTTATTGATTGATTCTTAAATAGTTTTCATTTCCTAAATTTTTACATAAAATAAATGGCATTTGAGATTTACTAAAAATAATACAATCAAGAACTTCAGTTTTAAAATTCTTGATACCAACTGCAAAACTATCTCTCTCTGCTCATGAATACAATTAAAACTTAGCTAGGAAAAGTGACTTAAGTTTAGATATCATTTTGCGAAACAAATATATATAATTTTTTTACACATAAATATAAATGATTTCTTTGCCATTGAAATTAAAAATGTCAACATCAAGCCTTGACTTACAATATTAACTATATAAGACATTCTAGGAAATGGGGAAAAAAAAAAAAAAAAAAACCCCTGCTTTAACATTTTCCTTCCCAACTTCCAAACCACTCACCCACCACACCCCCCCGGCCCGGGGGGGGGCAATTTTATTCAGAAAAGTTGCTATTTGTTTGAAAGTAAAATAAGCTAAGGAATTACTTATGAAACATCTATTGTTAACAGTTATAGATCACTAAATTGACATTGTTATTTAGTCCATCATCCATAAAATGGTCAGTGATTAACAAAAATATTTTTGTGTGTGTGAATATATAATAGATTTTATAATATAACCAACAAATATATGAATTTGTAAGTACAGTCATTATAGCGGAATAATATGACTATGTAAAAATTAAGCTTAGAAATTTCAATGAGAATTTAAACAATTTTATTTCTTCAAAATCCAAACAAATTTTTACAAAATACAGTTATGAAAGCAGCAAAATATTGTAAACGATTTTGAGAAAGCAAACATTAAGTGGAATTTGTAACATTAAATACACTGGTGTTCAAAATTAAGAGAATTTTCCAATTTGGTCAATTAACTCCAGAACTACAGGATAAATTTTAATGAAATTAGGTTTGCACATAGAATTGATATAATACTAAAAAATAAGCAATTCAACAGTTATAATACACACGCATGATCGTGCACAACACTAATCAAAATCGCAAGATATGAAACAGCAATTGCAGTATAGTTAAAAAAAAAGGGTGGTTAATAGGAGGTATGGTCCCCTTTTATAGAAATACAGACCTCACACCATGATTTTATGCAGGAAATAAGGGAGTTTATGAGTTTCCTGTGGTAATTCGTCCCATTTGTTCAACAACGCTGTTTTCATGTCTTTGACAGTTCTTAGAGGGGATTGTGAATTGTAATTGCCCTCCCCAGAGTGTTGCAGGCTTACTCTATAAGACTGAAGTATGGAGAACTGGCTGGCCAATCCTTCCAGTGAATATATGCATTTTCCAGAAATTCGTCGACCAGATGAGACGCTATGTGGCCTAAAGCCGTCATCCATTAAAACGAAATCAGGACTAATTGCATGCCTGAAAAGGTGAGCCTAGGGCTCCAATACCTCTCAGCAGTCACAGTGCCTCTTTCCAAGACATGGAGGTGCATGCATTCATCCAACATGATGCCTGCCCAGACCATCAATTTTCCGCTGCCATAATGGACGCTTTCTCGGACATTGGAAGGCAGGTAGTGGGTCCCTGGTTCTCTCTACATGAAAGTGCAGCGAGAATCATTGGTTAGGCTGCACCGGGTGTCATTACTGAAGAGAACGGTCACCAATTGATCCATGTTCGATCAGTATATCTCTGCATCATTTTAAGTGGACTCTCCTGTTTACAGATTTGAGCGGGACAAAAACAACAAGTCCTCTTGCAAACAGCCCCCTCTCATGAAGTCTTTTGGAAACAGTCAACTTTGAAACTTGGGGGTTCCTGTGGCTGCATACAACTCACAAGAGATCTGAGAAGCTGTAGTATCCCTGTTATGCCTGGCTATAGTAGACAAATTGTGATCTTCTCTGGCTGTCATTGCTCTTGGACAATCTTGCCCATGCTTCCTCTCGACAGATCCAGAATTCTGGAATCCTGAAATTGTTTCCATAAGTTGGACACGACGCTGGGTGTTAAGATTGTATTCTCTGCAAATCTGGATTTGAGACTGATCTGCTTTTAACAATTCTACTCTTCATCCCATCATTTAAACGTTGGTGGCTACTCAGTTTTATATTTTGAATTTTAATTTAAGTAATTGCTACAAAAAAAAAAAAAAAAAAAAAAAAACTGCCAAGAAATCTGGCAAAATGTGGATTTTGGCAAGCATGCTTATGAATCCCGTTTTTCGATTTGTTCTGCCACACACATATATATGCTTATGTATTCAAAGCACAAGATTTGCATCTTTGTTTCAAAGCAGTATTTTTACATTTCGTTCAATTCTTTTCGTGAAATTCGACAAAATATGCAAATTCTTTTAATTTTGAACATCAGTGTTATTATCTTATGAACTGTAAAGAAATAACAAACAGGTACTATTTTATGCCTCTACAAACATTTTTAAATGTTATATACTAACGGTAAAAGAACATTTAAAATTTATAAAATATAAATCCAAATAAATATTCTAATAAAATAAAATTGTTTAAGTAAAATGAGAACTGCTAATAAAAAAGAACAAGTAAAAAGTGATTTTTTACAGTATTTTTTTTTAATTTATCAAAAACAGACTTTTTTTAAATGATTATTTCAAAACCATATCTATTATCTTAACTTTTATTGAAGAGGAGGGGGTGGGGATTTTCCCACTCTCGTCACATTTAATCCAAAAATTTAAATACCTTATGAAATAGCTAAGATAATTTCAAAAACAGGCACTGATATAGTTAACTATTTCTGATGGCGACATATGTCTTACTGAGACGAAGGTTATGAGTTATGACAATCCGCATTACAAAAATTTGAAATGAAATCTAGATTATTCTATTAGTTTGTCATTTTAGTTTTGTGTTTACTGTTCAAAGATATAAGAATTGATGAAGAAACCAACATAGTCAGGTACTTCTTTATAATTTAATCTTTAGTTTGAGATATTGAGGAATGTTTACAGGAAAATTACAACAAAATAAAATGCTTTTTTTTAGTGATCAGCCCATTCATAATAAAAATGAGGTACCAAAAAAGATATTTTCTTCCCATTTATGCAATTCGAAATAAGCATCTTTGAATATTTAAAAGAAAGAAGATCTGTTGCTTGTTTCAGATAGAAAAGGTGATGGGGAAATAAAAACTGAGGTGAAAAATTATGTTAAATAATTTAGTTAGCCAGTTTTAAGTGTGTACTTTCTTGAAAGGATACAAACATATTTATGAATTTTGGCAAGGACAAATATTTTGTCTCCATTGAAAGTGTAATTTCACACATACACAAATACCCCTTTAAAATTTATAGTATTTAAAATTAAAACTTAACAATGGCTATTTTTTAAAACTTTTATTTTGAATTTCTCGAAAACAAATGAACTCCACTGACACTCAAGCACATGAAAACTTTTTACAGAACTCTTCTAAAATCAAATTACAAATTTAAACAAAAATTATATATTAATATTGTAAAAAATAAGATCCAAATAAAGATAATTACATTATTTTCTAGACATTCTTGCTTTTGAATACAAAAATTCTGTTTCATTTACTTATGTATATCAACTCTAAAAAAAAAAAGAGATTAAGATGATTCATATAAAAATTGCAAATGTATATATTGGGATACATTTATTTTAATTTCAGATTGTTGTTTATCTATTCATATAAATTCAGAATTGGAGAGAATCAACCTCTAGTTGGCAGAGAAATAAAACTGGTTTGTAATGGGTCACAGATTCTTGCTTCTTAAAAGCAAGATAAGGACAGTTCTATGGTATAATGTAGGTTGGTGTACATAAAAAATGTCATGGTCTTAAAGGATATTTTCACCCAGAATTAAAAAGTAGAACCTATACTCGGCCCAAATTTTGAAAGAAAAATATCCAAAACTTATTAATATATTCTTACATGACTATCTTGTAAAGAATAGCATTTTTACTATATTACACATTTAGATTTGAATCAAGTTTTTTTTTAAAATTTTACTAGTCAAAAGTAAAAAAGTATTATTTCTAAAATATTTTAAAATCTTAAAGATACAGCTTAATAAATGGATCTAGATGTTATAAGCACATTAACTTTTTTTTTTATTGGAACAATTTTTTCATTTAAAAAAAAATCTTAAAATGTATACTGAATTTGGAATCTGCTTTGTAATATTATGTAAAGACAACATTAAAACATTTACATATCCATTAATGGGATGTAAAAAATTAAGCACCAGTTGAGATACTATGCTTCTGATTTGATTCTGTTTTAAAAATCACATGTTAAAGCAAGTAGGCAGAAATAAGCAGTCACACACATTCATAAATATAACCAAGAATTTTATTACAATGAAATTCTTAGTTATATTTACAATCCTTTTAAAACAATTTAAAGATGTGTATAAAACCTACTTTGTATTTAGAGGCAATTCTTCTACTTTTAAATCAATCCTGCCATCATCTTGAATTGGCTGTAATGATAAAAATAATGCATAATTAATTCATGAAATAGAGTTTATTTCTTTAAAATTTCAAATCCATGCATCATGACATTTTTTTAATTATGAATTTTGTACAATTTAGGTTTTATCAAGAAAAATAATTACCATCAGCTTAATTATATTACAATAACTAATTTTTTAACCCTTTTATTAAATTAGCCATTATAAATTAATCCAATTGAAAATTGGTATTTATAATGGATAATTTAATAAAGGGATTAAAAAATTAGTATAAATACCAATTTTCAATTGGATCAATTTATAATGGAACAAAATGTTCCAATTTATGTGGAAAAAAAAAAGAATGAGCAAATGCATAATTAGCTCCATTATACAGGATTAACACATACATGTATATCATAGAAATATTGCTTGCTTCTGGGAGGGCAGATGTTCAATTTATCAACCGAATCAACTTTCAATTAACATTGATATTTTCAAGAATTTCTTTTTGGGAGTTATTTATTATTTTAGGTTCATTTCTAGGCAGTTTCGTGTGACACTCTTCCCTGACATAAACTGATCAGCCACATACCTCTTTTTGTGCACTGTAATTGCCAATTGCAACTAATAAATATTACTCTGTAAAATAATAGGCCATCAAAATAAACCACTTTAAATTTTAGATTGATTGTTAATTAACCTCACACTTAAAAGAAATGAAAGGCTATCTTTAAAATTTAGAAAAGTAATTCTTTTTAGCTATGTTAGTTATTCAAACAGAGTTCCTCTGCCATTGTTTAATGTAAAGTAACATTATAATATATATTTAAAGATGAATTAATAAGCATATTTTATTCTTTATAATTATCAGAAAATTTGATTAACATTTTGGTTGGGTCTTATTTTAGGGAGTTTGTTGTCAAGTTGGTTCTCATTACATATGGTAACTATACAGATTATTCCATTGACAACTCTATAAAAGAAGGGTGCATTGAAATTGAGCCAAACAGCCCTTCCCCCTTAACCTTTTGATGGTTAGACGAATCAACAGTTTTCGCTCTGATCAAATGATTGCTGAAAGTGGCAGCCTTTTTCTTCCTAGTGGGATTCGAAAATGTCACTCTTCTTACGGTGATAGGGATAGCTCAATCTCTTTTAAAAGAATTATTTGCAGTATATTAATGCAATATTTACACCAATTGTAACTTGCACTTTTAAACAACTCAGTAAATTATAAATATTACAAATTTTAGTTTCTAAAATGTAGAATTTTTAAGCAAATATTTGCAATATATTAATGTAATATTTACAAAAATTTAACTTGCACTATTAAAAAATTCATTAAATGTTAAATATTAGTTTGCAAAATATTAAATTTATATAAATAAATACAAGCAATTTTAAGTTTTATAAAACTATAAAGTTTTTAAATGTTATATTGATCTAAAATTCTTTTTGTGAGTGATACACATTAAAACATGGAATTAAACATAATGGAGCATTTCAGCCTTTGCAATAAATGTGCATTTTTCAATAACAAACTCCTACCAAATAATATGGAAAAAAAAAAAAGTTAACAATTGGATCAGCTACATTTTTCCTTATTATGTAAAAGATTTTACGTTACCCATACCACCATCTGCAAGCTAATGTATTAACTGAATTTTGGCAGTAAATATTGTTTGTAACAAAAATAATGCAGGACAATATACAAAGACAAACTCAGCTCATCAGCATCTATTTGGGGAAAGTTTTGTTGCCTGTGTAGGGTTTGGCTGCAACCATTTGGGTTGAAAAACTTCGGACGAGTTAAACTTGTCAGTGTCCATTATGGCATGCTATGCAGTTGACGAGCTGAGCTCATTCATAACCATTGAAGGGTTAAAATAGGATTTAACCAACATTTTGCATTACAAACATGCAATATCAATAAACAGTTCATAACATATGAGATTTTTCAAATGCAAAATAACTAGCAATCTTCAAATATTCTGCTAGACTCTAAAAAAAATTATTATAATGTGCGTATTTGAGCATTAATTAAATACTTTAATAATGTACAAATATTAAATGCTCCCTTTTTAAAACTTTAATCTTAATTCAAATCCTATTCTAATTTTGACAAACAGTGAACCAAACTAGATTTAAAATATTTTTGTGGGAATATCAAGTGGTAAGGTTTTAATGCAAAATTCAAACACAATTTAATATGTATCTTCTTCTCTCCTATTTGACAAAATTATATATATTTTAGACAATAAGTCTTGCTCTTACTTAAACGAAATAAAAATTATTAGAAAATGAGAATTGAAAAAATCTAATATGTAAGTAGGTATAATAATTAAAAATCAGAAATTTTAAATGATCAAATATACAAATTATAACTTTTATAATAAATTATATTTTAAATGATTTCATAAATGAATAAAAATTACTTTACATATAATTTACGAACAAATACTGAAAATCACTGCGATTAAATTACAAAATAAAGACAGGTTTTACATTTTATGTCATCTAAATAAGATCGAAAATATTAATAAAACTTAAATGTAGAAAATGATTGAATCCTATTCTAGCCCATACAACTTTGAAAACTGGTATTAAAAAAGTGTGATAAGTGCAACAAAAAATGGTAATCTAATCCTAGAGATAAAAATGCAAACCTTGCAGAGACCAGATTTTTTTTTTTACAGATAGTTTTTTCAAGCTTCATTATTTCATAGGCACCAAATACTTAAGTATTTCTAAATGATGACTGTACAAGAGCATTTTTAGTTTTATTGAATTAAAAATGTACGAAAGCAGTGCTAGAAAGGTGAATGACTATAAGTTTGATTGAATCAAATGTTCAAAATAAGGCAAAAATACATTTTAATGAAGTGAATGAGTGTGTTTGATGGTAATGCTGTATAAATACCAGTCAGAAATCCCAAATTAAAGGCAAGAGTATCAGGTTATTTAGTTCAATTCATATTATGTAGGTATATCAACATTTTTTAAGATATTGGTTTGATAGATGTGTGAATAAGTTTGTGATACACAGTATAAAATTCCATGAGAATTACACATTTTGCTAAGAAGTTTGCATAATTGATGTGATGAACCCAAGTATTGCATTTAATGGTGCAGATATATTTATTTAGGAAGATGCAAGTTAATTTGGCTGTACAAAATATTGTTAGTGATCATTATTCTATTTGTTTCTGTTGTTAATCATGATTAAATTTACGAATAAAATATATTACATCAATATTCTTTATTATTTGAACAATATTCATCATTTTTTAAATGTTAATTCACATGTCAACAGGATTCAATTTTGCATTGCAATGGCTTTATATTTGATAAACATGATTTTGACGTGATTTGGCACCAATTAGTTTTACATTGCAATGAGTGTTTGCTAAATTAGGGTTTTGCAAACACATAAAAATTATCAATAGCATCTGAAAGCCTTAATGACAACTGACAGTGAATTTGTTTCAAAAATTATGAAATAATTGTAAAATCCGATTTTAAATATTTCTTCAAGTTTACTAGGAAAGAATTTAGGGTCTATTTATAGTACTGCAGAACCAAGTTCAGTATTTTGCTCACTAGAATGTACAGAAACTTAAAAATATATTTTAAAGAAATAGATATAAGAATCAAGTATTTGACATTTTTCAACTGATTTCAATGACATTTCTTATTTAAAGGTTCAATCAACATGCTTAAACTTTATTCAGCTAACTCCCCTAATAATTAAAAAAAAAAAGAGTTTATTCAATCCATTGATTTTTATCATAATTGTTTGTACAGCTGAAAAAAAAAAGGAATTCGAAAGTTAAAGCAAGCAAATAAAATGCATTGCAAGATAAATATTCCTAATGTACATGTTTTGTTGTAACTTAAATAAATATATATATATATATAATATAATCCCTCAGAAAATTTGGTTCTTTTAAGTACGAGATAACTGATGTTTATAAGTCAAATATCAGATTAAAAATACCGATACACAAAATAAATTCATGAAACTAAAATCAAAATAAATTCGAGATGATAAAAATATTAAGAAATTATAGAGAAATAAAAATAGAAGGAATACAGTATTATTTTGAATTATTAACATACCGAAGCTCCAAAATAAGATAAGTGGGATTTGGTATCAGGCTCAAGTGCATAGTTAAACGAAGACACCGGTGATTTTCCGGCATTTTCTAAAGTAAGTTTTACAGTAACTTTTACCAACTGAGATGCTATATCTATATTACGTTCTACTTTGGTGTTGACAAGATCTGCATGTGTTACGGAATAACAAGTAGAAAGTACAAACAGAAATATAATAGAATACATGTTAATAAACTATTTATTCCAAAACTAAACTAATCGACCACGCGTCGATTTGACATCAACAGCCAGATCAAATTCGTGATGACGAGAGTTAACTGACTATTGCCACTGAAATTTTTAATATAATCTTTAAATATGATTTAAGTAACAAATTAGGTTTTCAGAAAATTTTCATCCAAAAGGAAACTATCATGTTTTAAACTTTCACTACAAAATCTGTTTATGTTATAATGATTAAGTTTCAATTCAGTTGTGCGAGTGTTTTTAAATGCAATGTTAGAAGCAAATAATGCGATGTTAGCAGCAAATGTACAACTAAACTTTTAAATTGAAATATTTATATTTATTTACATTACCCAACCTACTTGTCCAATTAATAAGAGCCGGACTTTTCTGGATTGTAATTCGACAAGTTTAGAATCGAAAAAGAAAAGCTGTGAATTTATTCTTCAATTATTTCAGAGAAAATTTACAAACTAAAATGGGTTTATTTGATAAATTAGCATACTTTCTGGGCATTAAAAAAAGAGAAGCCAATGTCTTAATTGTGGGACTCGATAATAGTGGTAAAACAACCATAATTAATCATTTCAAACCTGAAGAACAAAAATCTATGGAAATTGTGCCCACTGTTGGGTTTAATGTGGATCGTTTTCGAATGAAAAATTTAAGTTTTACTGCTTTTGACATGTCGGGACAAGGTCGCTACAGAAATCTTTGGGAACACTATTACCCAGAAGCTCAGGGTATAATCTTCGTTATAGATAGTAGTGATGCTTTGAGAATGGTTGTTGCTAAAGATGAACTGGAAATGATGCTTCAACATAAGGATATTAAAGATAGAAATATTCCTATTCTCTTTTTTGCTAATAAGATGGATCTAAGAGAAGCTTTATCAAGTGTTAAAGTCAGTCAAGCTTTGGGATTAGATCGCCTAAAGAACAAACCATGGCATATATGTGCCAGTAATGCTCTAACTGGAGAAGGTCTTGGTGAAGGAGTAGAATGGCTTAGTGATCAGTTGCGAAGCATAGTACAAAATAAGAATTAAAATGGCATTTTAATCCAGTTTGATGAACAATAGGTGCAGATTTGATGTAGACAAAAACAAACTTATTTTGTGAACTTTAATATTTTCCACACCTTATTAATATTCTATAATATGGAAATCACATAAATATTTGTAAGATTAAGACTGAAATATTTTTAATAGGGTTATCTAACAGAACCATTGTGGTTTTTTTTTATTTAACTTTATAACATTATGTAAAAAATGTTACATGCCTTTATTAGTAAATACATAAATTGATTTGAATAACTGTTTAAATTTAACAACATGTCTTTGAAATATAATTCTTCGATGGAGTAAGGAAAATTTTTATTGCATTGATTAGTTATATAATGTACTTTCTTATCATGTATATTTATTTTCCATTATTACAAAATGCTATATATTATAAAAGCCATTTCTTTTCACATGCTTAAAATTGATATGAAATTCTTGAAAAAGATTTTTCTTTTTTTTATATATATATATTTGAAATATCAAAGTTTGCTAAATAATTAAAAAGACACCAGAAGTATCTAAATTATTTATACATTCCAGAAGCATTAAATGTGAAGCTGGTATAAGTTTTCTCTGACTGTAACCAATTTTTTTCCACTTTTTTTCAATGCTTCAGATATCTGATCATAAATTAATGAGTATAAATATTATATAGTTTGCTATATAGCATCTATGTATTTTTATTAGTCCTTTAAAATGAAGGCGTTATGTATACTTAGTAACTTTGACAGCATGTTGTAATTTCTGTAATAATGTGGGTAATTAAATATACAAATAACATTCTAATAAATTTTGTCATAAAGGTAATCTTTAAGAGCTGAAATAACTAAGTGGTATTATTTTTCGCTTGATTCATTAAAAATACAGGACAGTTATATTAAATCAACTGAAAAATAATAAATTCTCTATGTACAAGTAATGTAAGGAATGTAACGAATGAGAAAAATAATTTGAATGTAAATAACTGATGTTTTAATATTAAATCATTTAAAAAGTCAAGAAGATAAGTAATCAACAAATGGAGCAGATTTCTGCATTTCTCCTCAGTGGTAGGAATATTAAGTATCAACACCATAATTGCCAAGTAAATGACAAACAATCAATGCTGTCATGTTGGGTTACATTACATACAAAAATTTAGGAACGAACTAAAATCATATATGTATTACGGAAAAGACTTAAATCAGTTTTAATTAATTTTTATAAAAATATTTTAGAAGGTATTGAAGTTGAGAACTGATTTTTAGAATAACTTTAATAGTGCATTGTAGTGCTGACTTTCTTGTAAAATTGACATGTTTTTGTAAAATTTATTACTTGTATTGCACAAGAAAATTCATCTTTCAATACAAAATGCACCTATGCATTTTTAATTTGGTTGTATACTGTCTTGTGCAAATTACCATTAGCAATACACATGTAATGCATCCGTCCATGAATAACAGTTTAAGCTGATAATCTTAATGTATTTAAACTACAAATTTGTATTACATTTATAATTATAATAAATTTAAATATATTTTTGAAAACAGTAATAAAAATATAATCCGTCCATTTTGTCATATTATTTTAAAAATAATGTAAATATTTTGATCTTTAATTTTTAATTTGTTATTTACACAGAAGTAAAAACTATGTTTAACATATTTTTAAATGTATTATAAAATTTTAGTTGAAGATTTTTGAAATTATTTTTAATGTCACATGTATTTTTCTAGCTGAATTTCAATGCTCTTTATATCTAGTCTTGATGTTATATTGCAATATTTTAAATATATTTTTTTGTGTATCATTTTTGTTGAATGTATTTTTCGTATAACTATGGGCTACTTATAAATATCTAGTCATTCATTTTCATTTATATTCGAATAATGAATTCTAAGATTATTTAATCATGCATTTCATAATTATTCATCATATATATTTCTTTGTTTGCTAATTTAAATTGTAGTTTATAAGATATATTACAAAAATAGTTATCCTAATTAAGGGATTTTTATATGTTTTAAATTATGAAGTACCATGTTTTCTTGTAAAAAATAAGCACAAATTGTAATAAAACTGCATTTTGTTTTTGGAAGTTGTTAACTATATTTTTTTCTGTTTTTATTTCTTATTTTATGAATGAAAGATTAATAAGTTGACTTAAAAGTTATAGTTTTATGTTATTGTGTTATTTATATTAAAAATGTGATAATTTGTAATTTTAAACCAAAAGCTGATATAAATAATCAATGCTTAGTTTTCAGTTGAAAATCGAATATTGTGTTCAATTGAAAATGGAAAAATTCAATAAATGAAAATAATAAGTAAATAATGTTGTAATTTAAAAAATAATGTATATTTTTTATAATCTCCGTATATTATTAGGATATTTACTTCATTTCATTATTATTTTCTTTACAGAACACTATTATTATTTACTCAATATATCATGTGACATTATTACTTTTTACTCTCTCATTAAAATATTTGATTTATTATTGACATTATTCATATCAAAATGTATATAACTGGACTTCAGATGCAATCAGTATATCATTAATAACAAATCAAAAGAAAGGTAAAATATACTAAACAATAAACAAATAATGAAAACCAATAAAATAAATTAATTTTAGAACAATTTTAATTTATTTCAGAAATAAATATTTCAGATTTGAATACGCAGACTTTAAGGAAAACTGTTTTCATTGAATCATCCATTCACTAAGTTTTAAATAAGTATAATTTTTAGCATTTAAAAATGGAAAACTTTATGATCCTGTTAAATGTATTGATGAAAAATTTGATAAAAATGATTAGGTGTTTCTGTTTACATGTCTACAGAGACTCACTGATTGAAGCCTCTGTTTGGCTTGTCTGCTTTCTATTTAAATTTTGTTTGCCATGCAGTAAAGATGATGCTAGATAAAAATGGCTTTTTATTCATTAATGAACATGAAACCTGTTAAAAATTATTTATTATATTAACATCTATTATAGTACTGAAATATATTTGGTTGGTAGACTCAACAACAATCGCCTATTCTTCTTGAGCACCTGCCAGGGCTGGCATTGTACTCCTGATTCATATCGAAGTAAGAGAAAGAAAAACAGATTAATTTGTGCCGAGGCATAGAGCAGGAAGTGTGAAAAGATGAAAGGAAAGGATAATAATTTTTTTGTCCTGAAGGAAACTTTTGGGGATTTTTTTGATGTAATTTTATTACAATACAAACAATAGCGGTAGTAATCTTGGGAAAAAAATAGAATAATAACCAGAAGTGGTTTAATATTTAAAAGAGAATTTAAATTCAAATAGATTTACAACACTTCTCCAGAAGGGAGAAGAAACCATCCAGGTAGCGGTAAACCTCGGAAATGTTACAAGGGAAAGCAAGAAAGTCTAGATGAAATTGGCATAAATACGTTGCGAAATGATGATTTAATTCAGTCCAATAGCAAACTACACTCAGTGAAGCCAATCATTGGAGAGTGGCCTATTTTTCCGATACGGAGAGCGGATGTTAGATTGACTCGCCTTCGCAATGGATATTCTTGGTTTACACATAATCATCCTTTGTTTGGGGAATATGCTCCCGAGTGTCCTTCTTGCCAAGTCCCTTCACTGTGCATCATATTTTCTTTAAAACATCTTTCTTAAAAAAATTATTAGATACAGATGAAAGAAATATAAGGCTTATGCCCCCCCCCCCCCCTGGGAGGTCAGATTTCTTCAGAATTAATATATGTGGTCTCAAATTTAGTTATCTATGAAGTAGAAAGTTTCATTGTAGTTGGTTTGCATTAACGTTAAATTAAAAATCGATTGTCATTGGACTACTATAGATTACGAACCTCTCAAGTTTGAGCCACAATCATGTGGCGAAGATAATACTTCTCTCTTCTAACTTCCAAAGGGCCGCGGTAGCCTTGTGGTCAAGGTCGTGGACTAGCGACCGGCGGTTTTCGTTAAGTCGTGGGTTCGATTCTTGGCCGCCAAAGACCCGCCGTGTAGCCGGGGCTGATGCACGTTAAATCTGTTCGGGGTCCAAAGTCCTCCCGTTGGCGTGGTGTGGATGTTAGGAGAGGGGGGTGCCAGCTCAGGTGTCGGCCTCGTCACTTGACCGTGGTTCAAAATTACGAGGTCCGTCGCCAATAGCCCTCGTGTTGCTTCTAGTGCGACGTTAATAAAAACTATACTAAAAACTCTAACTTCCAAACATGATACTGACAGATTGATAATTTTTTTATTCACGATTTCATAAGGACTATAGGCGACAGGTTCCGTAATTTTGAATCGTGGTCGAAAAATGAAAATGACACGTGAGACGAGAATGACACTGGCACTATGCTTTATAAACTTTCACAATAATTGCAAATTTCCGACTTTTTCCTTTGCCGGTATTTTCAAACAAATCTGATATGTTAGTAAATTATCGAAAATTCTTTAAAGCATGAATATAAAATTAAATTTTAATAATAAGAAATATTTTATTTTATTATTGTATGAATTGACAAAAATAAACGAAAATAAATTGCATTCTTAACATAAATCCTATAAATAAAGCTTAACATTTTTATCACAAATAAAAAGTAATATTTATACGTGAATAATTTTCATATCGAAAGCAATTGTATTATATACATTTAAATGCGTGGTTCATTTGTCAGTATATTAAGTTGCCAACAACAAAAATAACTGCCCAACTCTTTTGTCTCCTAATTTTGGTCTAATTTTTGTGTAAAACAATCCCACAGAAGTCATCTCTGGAATACATTGAATATAAACTCAATGAGCAATATTCCAATTCCAGAAATTTTGGAAAAAAAGTAAAAAAATTAATATATGAGTATTAAGAGCAATATTGCAGATGAAATATTTTTATATCTATTAATTTAAAAGAATATTGTAGTGATACTCGTTTTCTGTCAATGGCGCAAGAGCAAGAATTAGTTCTTGAGCCCTAAATCTGTATTCATTCACTTTCCGTATCCTATCGAAAGTATGCATGAACTGAAGCGAAATGCATCTTCTTCTTCGTATGGACAAGTTCAACCGTAAAGCTTACTATGGGGGCGCTGCAGTATTTGAAAACCTTCTCTTCTTCCGGTTATAGCGATATCTCCATTATTTTGTATACGTTCCTATACGGAAGTACGTAGATTTTTCTTTATATTTTTACAAGAAATTTTTTTTTTGCCTTTGAAATTAGCTCTGCGAAAAAGAGTCGACATGGAACTTTCTGTTCCGCATTTGGATGCTGCATGAGTACTGGCACAAATTTACTGTCAGCAGTTAAAATGTATCATATCCTTAAGAGTCCGTCTAGGAGACTACAATGAGAGGCTGCTGTACAACGAAAAGACTGGAAGGCAAATAATAATTCACTGCTTTGTAATAAGCACTTCATAATAGGTTAGTGTTCTGTTATATTATTCATTTTTTAATGTGTTTTTGCTTAATAATCATGCTTATTTCGTTTGAAACATTGCTCGACTCTGTTTTATAGTAACCTTGGCGAACATTTGGCGGGTTTTTGCATGAGTTATGGGAACTTCCGGCATTTTTTATGTAAACATTTTAGATGTTTTAATTTTATTTATGTAAATATTATGTTTAATTTTATGTATGTAAATATATACATAATTTATGTATGCTTGAATTTTTATTGATTAGATTCACCGTTTCTTGTGCAGCATGATGCAATGCGAACTATAATTGTCACAATATTTATTGCAATACGAGCTATAATTGTCACAATATTTATTGCAATACGAGCTATAATTGTCACAATATTATTCAGAAACATTCATTTTGCGTTTCTAATTTTAAGATTTTACATTTACAATTGGTCAGTTTTTCCCTAAAAAAAAGTATTGTTTTACACAGTATGATTGAGATTATTTCATGAAATAATTTTCACTAATATAAATAATACATGAAGCATTGGTATAAAGCGAAAAGGATTATTATTCTATTTCTTGCAAATATGTCAACTATAGTTATTACAAATCTTATAAATTAAGCATAATTAAATATTATACAAATTATTTTTTTATAAAACTGTTTACAATGTATATTGTTAGTGAAATTTGTATTTAAACTACTTTGTAGGAAAACCTTCAAATGATGCAGAGCACCCATATTATGTTCCATCATTAATTTAACATGATGGAAAATAAACTTCTTTGAGCTCTTTGAACCGGTATAACAGGCAACTGAAACGTAAAAAATCAAGTGCTCCTCTAACTTGTATGTTCAAATTTTATTAGTATTATAAAGAAATTTAATACATGTGCATATTTAATTTACTTAATCCATGCATCACTCATCAAATATTTTTCAATTTATTTTAAATTTATATTGTATTATGAGGAATTTTGAGTAAAAATAGTAATTATAAATTTTGCTTTAAAAATAAATTTTCTTTCATTAATGTCTTCTCTCAATTTTTTTCAGAAGATGAATGAATTATCAAAGAGATTCAATGTATAAATAGTTTGAAGCTGGATACCAAAGACATAGGTTGCTTAACAGATATAATCTTGTCTGAAAAGAATGTAATGGAGCAAAAGCTGCATACTACACAATTATTATTACAGCTGAAGCAAAATGATTCAATTTTTTTTTCGCAATTTAGTTACAATTCTCAAAGAAATTTAACTTTTGAGTACTCCGAATTGTATCCAATTTCCTTTCAAATTTGAATCTAAAAAGAATTTTTTTTTTATTTTTATTATGTAAAAATTTTATGATTCCTTGCTTGTACACATGTTATGATTTCATGGGAATATTTTAATAAACATTTTTGGAGGATGAAAATCTGTTTTGATTTGGCAAATTTTGAATATATAGACAGGCGAAAATTTTTAGTTTATTTCAATCAAATTAACTTTATAGTGTTGTAATTTGTTTTCTCTGACTAACTGGCTTATTTAACAAAAGGAAAGTTGTTAGATTGGCTGAAGAGAATTAGATATAAGAATTACTTAATTTCTGTTAATATAATCTTCATATTTTACTCTTAAGAGTAATTGATACAAAAAAAAATGTGTTAAATTGAAATTTTAGAAATTTATTGAGGAGAACAAAAAGTTGGAAATTTAAGAGTGAAAATCTCCTCAATTGCAGTATTCATAAACTTTTTTTTTTTAAATGTCTTATCAGGTCTAAGTCCTTTATCAAACTCATTGAAACAAACAATTTATTTATTGTTAGTGAATAAAATTTTATTTACTTATTTACCCATGTGTATGTGCTTATAATTGTTGTTTCTTATTTTCTTACTTCATTTTGTTTATAATTAAATTTCTTGTGTGTAGAGAGTTAAATATAATTTATTCAATTTATGTAAAATGCATAAATGAAAAGTCTGAAATCAAAAAGCATGTCCAAACGACTATTCTTTTAATAACAAAATAACAGGATGACTTACAGCAGATTATGGAATATTACAATTACTATTTATTAGAACACACACATATCCAATAATGATTTAGTGATGTTCTTACTGCCAGTAGAAAAAAAAAAAAACTCATGAAACTAACACTTAAAGAACGACAACAAAACATCTATTAAAAGAGCTGTCATTTATGTCACAAGATATATAACAATGCTACTGCTTGTCATATTTTGAAGATTGTAAGATTCAACAAATCTGTTAAACAATATTATTACATTAATTTATGGGAGGTGGATGGAATTCGTGTCAAACATCTTAGATGTATAATATTTATATAAATATATTTTAAAAAATATTTATACATAAGCATAATTGCATTTATGAATATGCTATATTTTAAACTTGAATGAAATTAAAGGTAGCGCTTTTTTTCTTAGATTCAAAAAATTTAAAATTAAATTTGTAAAATTTCTGGCAAAACATTTCAAAAAAGAAAGATGTAGTGGTGTTTGTAAATTCCAATAATTTGCATCATATTCAATTATTTAACAATGGAAATCTTTGGCTGTGCATGTGACGAAAAGACATTTATTAAGCTAACACATTTCCATTTGACCTCGAACTTGATCAAAATTGACATGATTTTTTTTTTTAAATTTTAGGTTATCTAAAAAAAATTTTTTTTTCATGGGAATATGATCCACAACTAATTATATAAATCAGGAAATTAACAAAAACACACTACTAGTGTTTTTTTGAAACATGTTATGATTTATGAAATATAATACATGACATTATGGATTTAATATACTAGTTGAATTTCAATAAATTATAAATACAGTAATTGGTTAAACTTCAATTAGCATAAAATTAACATATTTATATAAGAATTTTTTAAATAAATACAAGAAAAGAATTTAGATTCAATCTGTACACATAATTTGGCAAATAAGTCAACTAATAAATTTAATACAACACAAAATTAACTAAATACATAACATAAAAAATATTTTCAAAGTATGCATGAATACTTTTGCTGATATAAAAGAATTTGGATTTGAAATGTCAAACAATTCAGCAATTGTTTGTGAATTATCATGAAAGTTAATAAAAAGCACTTTATTTTGAATATGTGATATGCACAATCACTTCAGCATGCAAATAAATTATTCTTAATTAACAATAGACAAAAATATAAAGCCTTTTCCGAAAACACTCATAATTACTTTTCCATTTTATTTCTTATTTAAAAAAATAAGAAATAAAATGTATACTAATACAGTAATTATGTTATATTCCTAATTCAGCACATTACAAGAAAAAATCAAATATGACACATCATAGCAAATACGTTACTAAACAAAACGGCTCCATCTAAATATATTATCGGTCGCCAAAAATCGCGATAAAGCAAGCAATTATGTTAACCTTTCCAAAAAATACAAGATATTTTAGCATAAATAAAGAAATAAAAATTGTAAAAATCCTCAGATCTTAAATCTATATAACACCTTTTTTCAATAGAGTTCAAAAAAGTTTCAAAAATTTCAGTTAAAAATGTATAAGACTTAGTTAAATTTCGTTGATTTCCCATTGATCAACAATGACCGGAAGTCGGGAAGGTTTGCGCGCGAGTTTGGTTCATTGTTGTTGTTGTTTACAAAGTCGAACTTGTCCATACCTTTCGCAAAGCTGTAAATTGGAGATAATCTTTTGTCTACCCCCTAATCGCTCGGAATTCAAAATTAAGCATTAAAAACAAGTTACTTATCTATGCTCTGATTCTCAGACCTATTCTCTCCTACAGTTGTGCCGTTTGGGGTTTTGCTGCAAACACACACCTTAATAAACTTGAAAAAGCACAAAATAACATTATTAGACAAATTGTAAATGCTAGATGGTTCATGAGAAATACAGACATTTATAACTCAATTAACTTCCCAACAGTAAAAAAGTTCGTACAAAAAACATCTTTTAACTTCTTTAATAATCTCATGAACATAAATAACAACACACTTAAAAACATCTCAAACTATGATCCTGACCCAGCTATTAGAAGACCCAAAAATGTCTTACTCGATTCTTATTAAATTCACTCTAATTTCCCAAAATCTTTTAAAATAAAAATATTCCCATTCTGAATCACCCACCTCACACCGCCCCACACCAAGCCGACCAATCACAACTCTCATACAAACCAGGATATCTTCTCACTCTGAAAACACACACTAACATATAAGCAGCAGCCCCATTGGTAAACTGCTTTCACCCCCTCCCCTTCACCTACCCTTTCTCCGGAAAAAAAAAAAA
>BMAW01113609.1:181263-212048 GCA_019974015.1 Nephila pilipes
CGACATGGAACTTTCTGTTCCGCATTTGGATGCTGCATGAGTACTGGCACAAATTTACTGTCAGCAGTTAAAATGTATCATATCCTTAAGAGTCCGTCTAGGAGACTACAATGAGAGGCTGCTGTACAACGAAAAGACTGGAAGGCAAATAATAATTCACTGCTTTGTAATAAGCACTTCATAATAGGTTAGTGTTCTGTTATATTATTCATTTTTTAATGTGTTTTTGCTTAATAATCATGCGTATTTCGTTTGAAACATTGCTCGACTCTGTTTTATAGTAACCTTGGCGAACATTTGGCGGGTTTTTGCATGAGTTATGGGAACTTCCGGCATTTTTTATGTAAACATTTTAGATGTTTTAATTTTATTTATGTAAATATTATGTTTAATTTTATGTATGTAAATATATACATAATTTATGTATGCTTGAATTTTTATTGATTAGATTCACCGTTTCTTGTGCAGCATGATGCAATGCGAACTATAATTGTCACAATATTTATTGCAATACGAGCTATAATTGTCACAATATTATTCAGAAACATTCATTTTGCGTTTCTAATTTTAAGATTTTACATTTACAATTGGTCAGTTTTTTCCCTAAAAAAAAAGTATTGTTTTACACAGTATGATTGAGATTATTTCATGAAATAATTTTCACTAATATAAATAATACATGAAGCATTGGTATAAAGCGAAAAGGATTATTATTCTATTTCTTGCAAATATGTCAACTATAGTTATTACAAATCTTATAAATTAAGCATAATTAAATATTATACAAATTATTTTTTTATAAAACTGTTTACAATGTATATTGTTAGTGAAATTTGTATTTAAACTACTTTGTAGGAAAACCTTCAAATGATGCAGAGCACCCATATTATGTTCCATCATTAATTTAACATGATGGAAAATAAACTTCTTTGAGCTCTTTGAACCGGTATAACAGGCAACTGAAACGTAAAAAATCAAGTACTCCTCTAACTAGTATGTTCAAATTTTATTAGTATTATAAAGAAATTTAATACATGTGCATATTTAATTTACTTAATCCATGCATCACTCATCAAATATTTTTCAATTTATTTTAAATTTATATTGTATTATGAGGAATTTTGAGTAAAAATAGTAATTATAAATTTTGCTTTAAAAATAAATTTTCTTTCATTAATGTCTTCTCTCAATTTTTTTCAGAAGATGAATGAATTATCAAAGAGATTCAATGTATAAATAGTTTGAAGCTGGATACCAAAGACATAGGTTGCTAAACAGATATAATCTTGTCTGAAAAGAATGTAATGGAGCAAAAGCTGCATACTACACAATTATTATTACAGCTGAAGCAAAATGATTCAATTTTTTTTTCGCAATTTAGTTACAATTCTCAAAGAAATTTAACTTTTGAGTACTCCGAATTGTATCCAATTTCCTTTCAAATTTGAATCTAAAAAGAATTTTTTTTTTATTTTTATTATGTAAAAATTTTATGATTCCTTGCTTGTACACATGTTTTGATTTCATGGGAATATTTTAATAAACATTTTTGGAGGATGAAAATCTGTTTTGATTTGGCAAATTTTGAATATATAGACAGGCGAAAATTTTTAGTTTATTTCAATCAAATTAACTTTATAGTGTTGTAATTTGTTTTCTCTGACTAACTGGCTTATTTAACAAAAGGAAAGTTGTTAGATTGGCTGAAGAGAATTAGATATGAGAATTACTTAATTTCTGTTAATATAATCTTCATATTTTACTCTTAAGAGTAATTGATACAAAAAAAAATGTGTTAAATTGAAATTTTAGAAATTTATTGAGGAGAACAAAAAGTTGGAAATTTAAGAGTGAAAATCTCCTCAATTGCAGTATTCATAAACCTTTTTTTTTTTAAATGTCTTATCAGGTCTAAGTCCTTTATCAAACTCATTGAAACAAACAATTTATTTATTGTTAGTGAATAAAATTGTATTTACTTATTTACCCATGTGTATGTGCTTATAATTGTTGTTTCTTATTTTCTTACTTCATTTTGTTTATAATTAAATTTCTTGTGTGTAGAGAGTTAAATATAATTTATTCAATTTATGTAAAATGCATAAATGAAAAGTCTGAAATCAAAAAGCATGTCCAAACGACTATTCTTTTAATAACAAAATAACAGGATGACTTACAGCAGATTATGGAATATTACAATTACTATTTATTAGAACACACACATATCCAATAATGATTTAGTGATGTTCTTACTGCCAGTAGAAAAAAAAAAAAACTCATGAAACTAACACTTAAAGAACGACAACAAAACATCTATTAAAAGAGCTGTCATTTATGTCACAAGATATATAACAATGCTACTGCTTGTCATATTTTGAAGATTGTAAGATTCAACAAATCTGTTAAACAATATTATTACATTAATTTATGGGAGGTGGATGGAATTCGTGTCAAACATCTTAGATGTATAATATTTATATAAATATATTTTAAAAAATATTTATACATAAGCATAATTGCATTTATGAATATGCTATATTTTAAACTTGAATGAAATTAAAGGTAACGCTTTTTTTCTTAGATTCAAAAAATTTAAAATTAAATTTGTAAAATTTCTGGCAAAACATTTCAAAAAAGAAAGATGTAGTGGTGTTTGTAAATTCCAATAATTTGCATCATATTCAATTATTTAACAATGGAAATCTTTGGCTGTGCATGTGACGAAAAGACATTTATTAAGCTAACACATTTCCATTTGACCTCGAACTTGATCAAAATTGACATGATTTTTTTTTTTAAATTTTAGGTTATCTAAAAAAAAATTTTTTTTCATGGGAATATGATCCACAACTAATTATATAAATCAGGAAATTAACAAAAACACACTACTAGTGTTTTTTTGAAACATGTTATGATTTATGAAATATAATACATGACATTATGGATTTAATATACTAGTTGAATTTCAATAAATTATAAATACAGTAATTGGTTTAACTTCAATTAGCATAAAATTAACATATTTATATAAGAATTTTTTAAATAAATACAAGAAAAGAATTTAGATTCAATCTGTACACATAATTTGGCAAATAAGTCAACTAATAAATTTAATACAACACAAAATTAAGTAAATACATAACATAAAAAATATTTTCAAAGTATGCATGAATACTTTTGCTGATATAAAAGAATTTGGATTTGAAATGTCAAACAATTCAGCAATTGTTTGTGAATTATCATGAAAGTTAATAAAAAGCACTTTATTTTGAATATGTGATATGCACAATCAATTCAGCATGCAAATAAATTATTCTTAATTAACAATAGACAAAAATATAAAGCCTTTTCCGAAAACACTCATAATTACTTTTCCATTTTATTTCTTATTTAAAAAAATAAGAAATAAAATGTATACTAATACAGTAATTATGTTATATTCCTAATTCAGCACATTACAAGAAAAAATCAAATATGACACATCATAGCAAATACGTTACTAAACAAAACGGCTCCATCTAAATATATTATCGGTCGCCAAAAATCGCGATAAAGCAAGCAATTATGTTAACCTTTCCAAAAAATACAAGGTATTTTAGCATAAATAAAGAAATAAAAATTGTAAAAATCCTCAGATCTTAAATCTATATAACACCTTTTTTCAATAGAGTTCAAAAAAGTTTCAAAAATTTCAGTTAAAAATGTATAAGACTTAGTTAAATTTCGTTGATTTCCCATTGATCAACAATGACCGGAAGTCGGGAAGGTTTGCGCGCGAGTTTGGTTCATTGTTGTTGTTGTTTACAAAGTCGAACTTGTCCATACCTTTCGCAAAGCTGTAAATTGGAGATAATCTTTTGTCTACCCCCTAATCGCTCGGAATTCAAAATTAAGCATTAAAAACAAGTTACTTATCTATGCTCTGATTCTCAGACCTATTCTCTCCTACAGTTGTGCCGTTTGGGGTTTTGCTGCAAACACACACCTTAATAAACTTGAAAAAGCACAAAATAACATTATTAGACAAATTGTAAATGCTAGATGGTTCATGAGAAATACAGACATTTATAACTCAATTAACTTCCCAACAGTAAAAAAGTTCGTACAAAAAACATCTTTTAACTTCTTTAATAATCTCATGAACATAAATAACAACACACTTAAAAACATCTCAAACTATGATCCTGACCCAGCTATTAGAAGACCCAAAAATGTCTTACTCGATTCTTATTAAATTCACTCTAATTTCCCAAAATCTTTTAAAATAAAAATATTCCCATTCTGAATCACCCACCTCACACCGCCCCACACCAAGCCGACCAATCACAACTCTCATACAAACCAGGATATCTTCTCACTCTGAAAACACACACTAACATATAAGCAGCAGCCCCATTGGTAAACTGCTTTCACCCCCTCCCCTTCACCTACCCTTTCTCCGGAAAAAAAAAAAAGAAAAAGAAAAAGGTTAAATCCAATGCTTTTAAAAACTCTCTTTCACTTATTTTTTTCATCCTTTTAAATTTTAAATCACTCTGATAAATTAATTTTACACTATAAAGCCATCCAAAATATCTTTTATGCAATTCTGGGCTGGAAAAAGCCAAAGTCAAGCATCCAAAACTGCTCTGATATGGAGATTTAGAGTCGTTGGCTCAGGAGCTCCAGTAAAGCTTGTCAACCTAATCTTTGGTATTGTACCTGTTACTATTGCTTGTATCTTACTACTCCTATTTGTAATTAATTTTAAAACTAAAATATACTTTCACTGTCTTATACTTAATTTATAATAATTCGAAATAAAAACCAACGTTTTTATATGGTGGCAAAGTTTATTAAAAAATTATTAAAATATTAGTTAAAACTGGTCGCAAATATCTAAATATTGCATTGTTAGGCAAATAAGAACGGTTCCCAAAATTTCAGAGCTCTAGCTTGACGGGAAGTTGGTTAAATTAACAATAGACAATTTGATGACACACTGATACACATACATACAGACACACACCAAGTGAAATACATAACAACGTTAAAACTAACTAAAATTAATTAATCCGGTAAATTAAATGGTTGGAATACAGTTTAGTCAAACCACTCTTGGAGACAGGAATTATTTGGCGGTATTTTGCCAAATGTTGCTAAATTGGTCCGCGAAGCGGACTTAACATTCAGCCAAAAAAAAAAAAATCGCCAAGTTTGGCAATTATTCAAATTGCTCCAAGTGATTGGGCTAAACTGCATTATTTAAAAAATATGAGTTGAAACTTGTCGCAAACGTCTAAATATTGCATTGTTAGGCGAGTACGAACGATTCCCAAAATTTCAAAGCTCTAGCTTGATGGGAAGTTGGTTAAATTAACGATCAAAAATTTGATGACACACACACACATTCACACACACACCAAGTGAAATTCAGAAAAACGTTGTAAAATAAAATCTCAAGTCGAGATTATTCCTGACCCTTAATTTCGGTTACGTGTGTTTTCTAAGCGACAATATTTTAAAGGGGGATAACAGCCTTTGTTGCTCTGTTTTCCATAAAACCAATCAATCAGTTAATCCCACAGTAGAAAAAGCTCTTTCAGATTCCTTATTTGGTTTAATAAATATCAGAGGATCACATGATGTTTGAATATGTTTCCCCTTTACATTTTCCTGTTGAAGATGCAAGAATTTTTTTTGAGCGTGTATGTGCCAAATGCAAATTATTTTGCATTTCTGTTTTTGTTTTGAATTAAAAAATAATTAAGTCTTTCTTTCGAGGATAACGTTATGCATATACTGAATTTTAAGAATCAGAAATATTTGTTACTTCTGTTTGAACCTAGCTGAATCGTAATATGCGTATCGTTTTTATTAAAAATAACGCGGTCCGTTACCAATAGTTAATCAGTGTTGCCTGTTGTGAGCAACGTTAATAAAATCAAAGTATCGTTTTTATGTGCGTGTTTGGGATGGATAGATCATTTCAGTCAATATTATGATTTTATTTTTGATTGCAGCCTTACTAGTTTTGTTAAAACAAGTAAAAACGCTGACCAGTGAATAAGTATAAAAATTGTGTGCTATAGTTATGTAAGTAACTTACCGAATCATATATAACGTAAAAAACAATGTAGAATTACCAGTAACAATTTGAGGTTTAAATTCGCAATTTACCAGTATACCGATTTATCGGTATTACAACCACTAATCTTCACCATCCCAAAGAGGGATATTGAGCTTCGACAGATTTAACGTGCATCAGAAACGCTATACAACAAATTTTTAGTGCCATCAAGACTCGAACCCACGACTTGATGGTAACTACGCCCTCCATAAACTCGCCACTATGATCACTAGGTTACCACGGTCTCCAAACCGCGCAACATGTGAACCTAGATGCAGCATCATAACCGTAGTAAGAGAGGGCAGGAAGGCCAGAAAGTTTTGCCCTATAGCTAAAATTTATTTTTAATGTCTCTCTGTAAAATTTATCTTTAATGTCAAAACTCTGCCATTCAAGATTACCAACTTGTTTTAAATTAATGAAATTCAGCGTAAAATTTAATACGTATTAAAGCTATTTGTTTATTAATAGTTGTACATTATTTTTATGTATAAATGAGAGATATATGTATAGAAGCATGCTTTTATATTGTATAAACAATATTTCCATATGATTGGTTTCGCTCCCTATTTTACTCGATATTTAAAAAAAATATTTTAAAAGTTCTTATAACCTTCATCCGAATGGGAAAGGTATCCAAATAACAAAAATATTCATAATCAAAGATTTAGCACTAGAAACAGTTCCTCAAGTGGAGTTTGCTCCAGCATGTTTCTGTGAAAACAAGTGGTAATTAATTTTCAGCTGAAAAAAAATTACTGGAGGAAATATATACATATAGTAATCATAACAGAAAATTATGAAGACAATATTAACCTAGTGTTAAAGAACAGAGCTTAAAACTTTTTTATTTTTATTTCAGATTGTTAAATTATCCAATATAAACATTATAATTCTGATTTAACTTTTCCGTATATATATATATATATATATATATATATAATATATAATCATAAATTTTAAACTACTACTCAACCATTTGAAACAATTTGGTTTCTTTTTCCTATCTAAAATACGTTCCATTAAATAGTATATTCATGGAATGTTTTTAAAATTTAAAGATATATACAAATGGATATTTGCATTAAAGTTCATGAATTAATATGAAAAGTATAACATTTTTCTATCAGAAAAAGTGTTCCGGTTTGGATCAGACTCTTGACACAAGCAAAGACAATCTTAAACAAAAAAATTATTACGGACTAAGAATTGAAAAGAAGATAGACATTAAAAAATGAAGCTGGCTGACCAAAATATAATAAAATGAGATGTATTTGAGAGAGCTAGAAAAATAAAGTTACACATTGAAAGAAAAAAGAGAAAGCTCTGAAATATTCCAAAATGGCAATGTTGATAAAAAAATAAAATTAGCAATTAAAATAATAATAAGGAGAATGAAAAACAGGACACTTAAAAAACTATTTCGCATTTTAGTCACTTATTTTAATATAAAATGCCATGTCAGGAAGTGTGTTACAAATTTAATAGTTAATATAATTAAAGATTCATCATGAAACTGTATTAAAAGTTAACTATTTTTAAAATTATCTGCATTTTTCTTTTATTGATCAATTAAAATAATTTTAAATAAAATAAAACATTTTAAAGGAAAAAAAAAAAAAAAAAAAACCCACAAGAGCTAGTTTATTTATATGCAAGGAAAGTATTTCAATACTTGAATTATTATAAAAGGCTTATATTACCAGCACATACCTATTTTTTAAAAAAGATTATACATTATGGAAAAAGAAAATAAAAGGTTGTGAATTTACATAAATAATATGAGCCATTAAAAAAAATTACAGTATGAATTACAGGCTAGAAACATATTTTTATACATTGATCGTGGTGCAAATTACTAGTTTGTAATTTAGTTTGATTATTACCTACTCATCAATCCCCGAAGAAGAAAAATAAATATTTAACAAACAAGAATATTTCAAACATTGCATCAGCTCCATATAAAGAATTAAAACACAACTTTACTTGTTTCTTTAGATTTCTGCCTGTTATGATTACGTCTTCTGTACTCAACTGATTTCGTTACCCGTCCCACCTTCTCTTTCTCAACGTTCTGCTCAGATACTACAGATTTCTTCGAAATTTTCGATACTTCAAAAACATGGAAGTTCTTATATAAACCTAACGATCCAATTATCTAATCCAAACATCAAAACTAGTTAGAAATTTGAAAATCTTTGTAATTCTTTCCCCCAAATTTGTAATATTTGGTCTAATGTTTAATGTCTTTTCTCCCTCTCTTCTTATCATCAATTGGAATGCAAATGGAATAAGGACAAAAATCGACGAACTTAAATAATTCATAACCGAACATAATCCAGACATAATCGGAATCCAGAAAACTTACCTCAACTGCCTATCCCCGTCCCGACCTCCTTTGTATTCCAAATTATTCAGTATACCTCTCGGATCTTATTTCACATTGGGGAGGCAGCACTGCGCTTATCAATAAAAGTCCCTCATCATCTCATTCACAAAAGCACATCCACCTTTGAAAATACCTCTGTTTTATAAACACCCGCAATAACAAACATTTAACCATTTATCACCCTCCTCAAAACATTCTCAGTTACTCTGAAATAGAAAATATTCTTAATGACAACAACTCTAGCTTCATTTTCTAGGATTTCAAAGCAAAACACTCTGTTTGGAATAGAGACGAGTTAAACAGGTATCGGTGTGCCCTCCATAGCCTCTTATCCAATAGCAATCTCACGATTTCCCTCGCCCCCTACCCTATTCCCCTACCCACTTTCCTTACTTTGGCTACATTAATAGCACCATTGATATGGTTCTACTTAAGAATATTCCAAATTGTTGAGTTGAAAGTATTAATGCACTAAGTAGTGACCACAATCCTGTCATTTTCAAAATTATTTTCAATAACCTCCTCCCTATCCCACTTCAATTGCTTATAACTACTAACTGGACCTTTTCCAGAGAGACCATTTCACATACCATTCCAGGCAACCTTTCCATCTGAAACATAGAATTCCAAAAAAACTCTATTTCCTCCTTCACTGACAACATTCAAAAGTCATTAAAACCTCTAACAAAACCAGAACCCTCTCCATCTTCGTCTTTACCCATACATCAAATGCACTTCAAACAAAAAAGAAAATGTAAAATTTGGCCGCATTTTCAATACCCCTTTTTTAAAACTGAATTAAATCAATTATAAAAAAATTAAGGAAGATATTAATAAACATAGAAATCAATAAAAGGAAAACTTACTAAAATAATTAAATACTGAAGATAACAATCTTTTCAATGTTATCAAAAAACTTTCTAAAAAATACAAACCTATTCCAACTTCTCAAAAATCCTAATAGAATAATGGTCTACTCTGCTAATGGCAAAGTAGATCTCTATTTGCCTTCTCTCTAAAATCTTTCATTCAAGTTAACAGCTTCCTTTTCAGAAATAAAAATATTGAACAAACAACCTATTATGTTGTTAATTATCTCTCACCTCATCAAAACAATCACCAACCCACCCCCTCACATCGCCCTCAGAAATAGCTCAAATTATTAAAAATCTTAATAAAAGAAATGTCCCTGGTGAGGGTTGCATTCATAACATTACTTTCAAACACTTTCCTCCTAACGTTTTTACCCATATCAAAAAAAAAAATTCAATAAATGACTTCTCTATTCCTGCTATCCTTCCAAATGGATAAAAAGCACGCTACAATTATCCTTTTCTCCAAACCATGCCAAGAACCCACCCATCCCAACTCCTATCGCCCTTTCAGCCATCTTAACGTCATTCTATAAAATCTTTGAAAAAATTCTTCTAAAACGGACCCTTAATCATATTAATCTTAATAACATTCTCTCTGATTCTCAGTTTGATTTTAGGCATTATACAACAACTCCGTGTTGTTAACACCATCACTGAAGGCTATAAAACAATCAAGTTACAGCAGGTATTTTTCTTGACATCAAAAAAGCCTTCTACCGCCTTTGGCATGATGGTCTCATTTAGATTCTAATTCAATTTAATTTCCCACCAAACATCAATATTTTATCAGTAGCTTTCTCAAAAACCGTGCCTTCTAAGTTAAAGTTAACACAGAAATTTCTTTCATAGGCAAAATTCTTGTACTGTACTCAGGGATCCGTTTTACTTCCCTCGATTTAACTATTTATTTGTGTACGATATCTCCCAACAGCTTTCTCCAGTCTCTGCCTCTTTGCGGACGCCGCAATTATCCTCACCCAAACCGATATCTTAGATAGTACCGGAAAAAATATCAAAAATACCTGATTTGAAAATTGGTTCACCCTTTGGCGCATTGTAGTCAATACTGAAAAAAAATTATATATATAAAGCACTCATCTCACGTAAAGGTCATGAACGATTTAAATTACTTCCTAACAATATTACTTGGAATACTGAAATTAAGTAACTGGGAATGTATGTGAATTCAAAATTAATGTTTCAAAAACACATTTAACAAATTATCGACAAATGCTGGGCAAAAATCAATAATTGCAACCCTTTTATTGGTCGCTTCTCCCACCTCTCCCTCACAAACTAAATTCTTTTATATAAACATGTCATATGCCATATCTTTCTTTAAGCTTCTGCAGTGTGGGTTCATGCCCCTAAAACACACCTTAAAAAATTTCAAATTCTTCAAAATAAAGTTCTAATTATTTTTAACCACCTCTGATTTTTTCGTAATAGTGTCATTCATAAAAATCTTAAAATTCCCTTAATCAAAACACACATTTCCTACTTCTCCCGTAAATGCTACAATATCCTTTCCTACCACGATAAGGCACTCATAAGAGCTCAAACTATTTTTGCTCACAACTGCGGCATTCACCCCTATCCTTACCAAATATGTATTATTTATTTCAACATTTATCCCCTTAAAATTTCACTTTTTCAAAATCAAGTATCTTTTTCTCCGCTCATTTTTCAAACTCATCTTTCTCAAATAGTACTCGAACATCACTGTCTCTGTGTCAACCAATAGCAAAATAGGCTTTCATTTGTTTCAAATCCATATTTTAAATTGGGTGTGACCAACCTTTCTGGGAAGAGTGCCACCATCTGAACAAAAAGGAATCATGCGTATCACTTCCAACTTTTCCAACATAAAAGTATAAAAAAATGAAAAAAAAAAAAAAAAAAAATGTTATTTATATAAGCTTATTATGAGGTTTTTGCAAACAACGCGTCTTTTTCATATAAGTCTGAGTCACGCACACACACACACACACACACAAGTATAATAACGTAACAAATAAAACAAAAGCTCAAATTTAGGTTTTATTGTCAATAACATAATAAAAGTTTAGTCGATTAAGTTAGGTATAAAATTAAAATGAATAACTTGAAACATTTGATCTTAAGTAATTATTAAATAGTCAGTACTTTATTAGTGTGTTTCTTAAGTGTGTATTTTTTTACTAAGTCATCTGTATTATGATTAATTCTTAAAATTGTTAACACACACAAAATTAGGTGTTTTGGGCACAAATAAATTAATCTTGACCGCTATATTGATTTTATTATGTTCGTAACAGAAAACATTTGTTCACAAACATGTGTTGATCCAAATCTATAACAATATTTGACAGCCAAATCGTATAAACTTGGAAAATTGGTTATTAGTACAAATTTTCAAAACCCAATAGAATTTGAATTACTTCTAATTGAAATAAGTTCCTTATATTTGTTTTTCTGTGTAGTTTAATGTTTCAGGTCAATAATTTCAATTTGTAGTTCAGGTAGGTAACAACTAACATTTCCAAAGAAATTAAATAAAGGGTTTGTGAAAAGGTTAGTGTTTTTTTTATCTGCTTGAAAATCATCAAACCTAGCAATACAGGAATCTGTAAAATAAATATGTCAGTGTCCCTTAATATCAGTGAAAAAAACTTAATTCCATAGCCATTCTGCCCTTTTAAGTAGCAAACATCCACTGGACCGTTCATCGTTTTCTGGCGGATATTTTAAAAGATATTCCTTCAAATTCCAAAATCTCTCAATTTATCTAGAAGTTCTTCCACGATATTAAAAATATCGTTTGTGTAATGCACAAATATGCTTACCTGTGCATTGTCTGTGGTGTCACAGCTTTCATCTGTGGCTAGTTAAAAGTATTTGCAATATTGTAGTCCACAGACAACTTATGCGCCAACATTTTGGTCCCAACATCGACGCATGGCAATATTTCGAGGCCAAGCTACTGTCTGTTTATCACAAGAAAAACTCTCGCCAATGTCACTGTCAAGTACAACTTCTGATAAACTTCTTGAATCATTCGAATCAAAATTGAGTAACATAAAAAAGAAACTATATACGAACATACCAATATGATGGTGGTACAAAAAGTACATGTCTTGGCATTGTATGAATTGATATATAATGCTTGGCGGGAGCCAACTTTGTAATAGACGGACAGTGCTTTATCGAGGATATGTTTGACATTTATATCACCGATATTTAGGACAATTAAGAGTACTAACAGACTATTTTTAATCGTCTCTTCTCTGTCAGAATAAGGCTTTTTATTGCAAACCAATAATAAAGAAAGTTCGTAAGAAACTTTCACCATAGTTTCCAATTCGTCGCTTTTCTTCTAGAATAGGGATCATTGACCGGTTATCGATTTTTTTTCCATACAGATAAAATCTGTTCACAACCTAGAACAGACAGGATATTTGCTGTTAAAATCACTAAGTGGTTATTTTAAATGTCAGTCCAGAATTAATTTTTTCGGCGCTATTACACAACTTCTACAATGGACTAAATTCTTGAGACGTCATGATCATATGATAACTTGACCACGTAATACCCGCCAATATAAACAAGTCTTGTATTCGTTTGTTTTGCATTGCGTGTGTGAAATGTGTTATGCTTCATAAGTTTAAGTAGCATACATTTTGTTAAATATACTACTTTTTAATTGAATGAGAAATAACCATAAGACTTTGTTTTATATATTTTTCACCCTAAATATATGCAAAAATCAAAATTTAGGATTGCTGTAGTATAAAGGTATTAAATCATTCTTCAATCAACAAGCTGAAGTAATGGCTGCAAATTTATTTGGTGCATATACAGACATTTGTTGTAATTATGAAAAAAATCATAATTTAACTGTGATTTTCTAGTATTTAAGAAAAACATTATTACTGCTCTTTAAAATTTAGTTTAATAATATTTGAGGAAAGTTTGTACATTCTTAATAAGTAAGTACTTGTTTGTAACGTTTGTTTAAATTTGTGGTATTAGGAAGCATACACATTGTGTGGAATTTCCTTTTATGATGTATTTTTTTTGAATGAAATACCGAAGAGAATTATTTAAAATAAAACTTGATGCTTGCGTATAATTTTTTTCAGTGAAAACTCCATCTTGTTTCAATATTTGTCTTCCAGATACGACATTTCTTCGTTTCTTTCTTCCGATGAAAATTTCAGCTTATTTCAAAATTTGGAACTTTTTCATATCGACGGTGCAAATCTCGACAAACAGACTTTATTGATGATAACATACAGTAAACACATATTCCGTTTGACGTCGGTTGTATCATTTTTGGCCACTTTATCGCTGCGCCGGCGGAATGGAAAATTACACAAAATTTGTCTGCCAGGGACAGCGCCATCTTTTTTTTCCTCTTCTAGAAGCGTCGAGTTTGAAATATCCCCTTTTGGCACCATTTTGGCGGGATTTCAAAAGTTCCGCGAAGTGGCCCGAGTAAACAAGGACTTTACTCAAATTTTAAAAAAACTATGATTCAAGGTACAAAATTACACCTGTAGGTTAGCCTTCATTTGAGGGTGCCCCTTGATTCTCGCCAAGTTGTGATCGCGGTTGATCGCCAAGCTCCGAAGTTTTTTTTGATGATGTATGTTTTGGCTACCATTCCTATTTGCACGGTGTTTCGCGCGAACAGGAATGGCGCCAAACAAAAATCACCAATTTTGCCAAGGGGTACTCTCAAATATATTTTTACCCACCTGTCTGAACAGAATCAACCTGATAAATAAAATGTCTGGTATTTTCCCATTTCGCAGGAGCAAATCTCACCAAGCACACTTTATTGGCGACAACACACAGAAAATAAATATTCCGTTTGGTGTTAGTTGTATCATTTTTGGCGACTTTATCGCCTGCTCCGGCGAAATGGAAAAGTACCAAATGTTTTTATTCATGAAAGATGCTATAATTCAGAAGAGTTTAGTAACACTTTAATAATTCACATTTATTTTTCAGACGTTTTAGAATAATTACAGTACTAGAATAAATATCGAGGCCTTTATTTTTAACATGTTAGAATCATCTGTTGATACATAATATTTATAAATGAAATAATTTGAAAAAAAAAAGGTGAAAATAATTCTATGACCGTCAACAGCTCAAAAATGTATCTTTTTAAAGCAGAAAATACTTTAAAGCTAATATCACAAGCATACAAACAAACGCTAAAAGCAAGCTTAAATAGGCTTAGCATACCGAAAGACATTTATCGACCAAATTATACAAAAATGATACAATAGATACATAAAAATATGCTCAGATTATTTCCTGTCGAATATAAATAATTGAATAATGTAAGAAATAGGATAATATTAAATATATTAATCGAAATAGAGTGGATATACAAGATATATATAACTAGCATATAAGAAATTCCGGTTGGAATGCAGTTTAGCGTAACCACTTGGCGACAGGAATTGTTTGGCGATATTTTGCCCATTGTGGCTACCATGCTTTCTCTCCACTGAGGTGGCTTTAGCCGTGGCAACCCTTTCGAATAAGGCTTCAGGCTCCGCCATAAAAATTGCCAAATTTGGCGATTTTTCAAATCTCGCCAAGTGGTTACGCTAAACTGCATTTTTACCGAAATTCCATGTTTGCACAAACCATCCGGTTTGTTTATGTAGATATCATGGAATTCTGCGAATTTAGACCATTGCTTTATAGCTCTTAATAGAGTAAGTAGTTCCTTAACAATTCTTTATTGGATGCATGAAACTTTCAGGAAAAACAAGAGTTTTGAAAATCGAGTTACAAATGAAGAAGGTAAGATATTTTGGTACTTTTCCATTTCGCCGGTGCAAGCGATAAAGTCGCCAAAATTGATACAACCAATGCCAAAAGGAATATATGTTTACTGTGTGTTTTTGCCAATAAAGTTCGCTAGGCGAGATTTGCTCCGGCGAAATGAAAAGTACCGATACTTTTCTATCAAATCTCACATGTAGAGTTACTGAACTCCTTTCTCCTTTTTCTTCTTCTCATAAATGAAAGTTTGCGGTAATTCAATGACAAGTTCACGAACTATATGTTAGCCTGTAATTCCTATTATAGTCTTTAAGGAAAGGTTCAATAATTCCACATTATTTCAATAATAAATTTTCTCTTATATCTATATTTTTCAATATTTTAAATAACATTTGTCTTTGCTTTGGCTATATTTAAGTTAGTCTCATTAAATTTTATCTGCAGTTTCTTATTATTTTTATACCAGTATTTTAGATTTTTCTCAGGAGAGGGGAAAATAGTCCGGAATCATAAAATGGAACAAGTTCGATTTTTGCTTACTTTAAGACAACATAAATTATTTATTCTATGAATATAACATTTCCAAGGTATCTGAAAGATGTTCCGTGGTTAGCAATTACATAGCCATAACAAAAAGGACAATTTTTTTTAACCTAACTCATTTTATTTTTTGCAACCGAATGTTTAGCTTCTTTTTATACCGGAAGTGGCGATTTTTTTTTTGTTCGTGCACAAAAAATTGATAACATTCCATTGCACTTTCTTCAAGTATTGTAACAATATTTTAGAGCGATAAAATAATAATATTTGATCTCATGTCTATGAAAAAATTAGATAAGCACTTTATGTGTTATAATCTTAAAAATCAATATATATTTCACAAAAATAAGCATGATTGTTACTAAAATTAATAAGAATAAGTACAAAATATTTTGATGATTATAAGTATAAAGAAAACAAACAGACCAGTTTTTTTTCTTTCCAAAAGTAGGTTAAAGAGTTTCATAAAGTAAATTTTAATTAAAATTAGGCGAATTTTATATCAGAAAAAAATTGACGGTAATTATATATATAAAAAAAATCATTAGACGTCATTTCAGAAGTTTTTTGGGCACTATATAGAGCCACTATATTTTAAAGAAAATACTATAGGTGTAATCGTATAGAATAGTTTGACTGCGTTGAACATTTTGAGGAAGATTTTCTATAATTGTATAAGGGAACTAAAGCTAAAAATAAACTAAATGTTTTGTTTTTGAGGGGACCAAGGACTTAGTAGTGTTGATTGTGTAGAAAGAGGTAATGTTTACAAGATTGAATAAATAACTATACTATTGCTCATTGGTATAGAGAGTTTTTTCTACATTATTTTTGAAAGATTCCTGTAGTTGTACTCGTATACATACAGCAAAGCTAAACATTGTTTCTTTTTGTAGCAAATCTCAGACTAAGGTATATTCATCCAACCTTCCCCTGGGAAAACGTAGTAAAAGGAGGGTTATATCTTTTTCTCCTAACCAATCAGAGCAATGTTTTGAGCTTTCTGGGAACACCCCTTGTCAATCACTTTCCTCGAACGATTTTTATGGATCCTGCGCAGATGAACAAAAATAATATCTTTCGATTCGGTATCTTTGGAAATGGAAGCATTTGATATCTATGTTTATCAGAAACTGCCATTTAGGGACGTTGAAAAATAAACAGTTTGTTTTTCCAACGAGGAAATGCAAAAAATGTTTCTTAGCGAAAAATGTTTCTTTTAAAGATTAAACCGCTTCACAATAACATTTTAATCATTCAAATCGAAATGAAATTTTTGTAAATATTTAATAGTCATTATTACGTTTCAAAAAATAATTTCTCCATTTTCTTGGCTGGATATTTTTTAAATTTCTAGTAATTTTTCATTTATGAGATATGAGTAGCTACTGTTTCTTAAAATGTATGCAATTTAACGAAATATCTCACTATTCCAAATGGAAAATTACGTAATACTAAGAAAAATGAGACATGTTTCAGTTACTAGTTTCAGTTTAGAGGGAAAAGTAAGAAAGAGAGCGAGGGGGGGGGGTATTGTGTGTGAAATATAAAGTATATATATATGAAGGTTAATATATCAGAAGTTTGCGTTGCAAAATAAATAAAAGCTCTCAATAAAAATGAAAAAAATGAATTTTGCAAAACTTTTTTATAATTAAGAATTTGTAAAAACATCATTAAAATAAATAATAATAAGTTTTTTTTATAAATGAGAATACCTTCAAATTAAAAGTAGACATAATTAAATAATTTTATAATTTTTTTTTTTTTGATGTTATGGGCTAATGTTTTTAAATACATACTCTGTTTATATTATTCAATACATTTTGAAATTCGTAGAAAATGTTAGTTAATTCTCGGAATATATAATCAATTATACTTTTCCGTTTTTAGGAAGAATAACAATCTTGTTTTTTTCTTCATGTAAATTTCGCGGAGAAAAAATCCGTCTAATCTTCAAAACATTTATTGTTCCATACATGATTCGATGCAACGAATATTTAATCGATCCAGCAAATAATTTGCAGTGATAGTATTAATCTTTGGCTGTGATAGTATTAATCATGGTATGCAGGTTATGGCCAGCGATGTTTCTGTTGAGTTGTGGGCTCGAATCCTGTTTCCAAAAAAAGATCCGTCGTCCAAACTGATATCCAAAGACCTTGGTCATCACATTGTCAGCCGATTTCACCGGTTTTGCTTTCTTCGGAACGCGTTCGCTTTCAAAAACTCATTGTTTTGATTCTTCCTTTGTCTCTGGAGTGTTGTAATGTATCCATGTTTTATCCACAGTTATGTATCGAAGCAGAAACTCATCAGGAAAAATCGCTAAAAAATAGCCTCACACGATTGCGTTTATTTTCCACTCAGAGCAAATGCGGCACCCATCTTGCCGACATTTTTTTCACATTCCATTTTTCGTGCAAAATTAAAAACACTGTACCTTGCGATTTGCAAGTGGGCTTGACTATTTCACGCACTTTGATTCGTCGATCACTCCAAAACATATCGAGGATTTTGTCAATCATTCCGGAAGTAGTCGCTTCCACTGAACATCCCGAACAACATTCATCTTTTGTGGATGTACTGCTACATTTGAACTCATATACCCAATTGTAAATGTTTGAAAACACAGAAGATGTGCCATGGACTTCAAACAATTCAGCTTGTATCTGTTTTGGTGTTAATCCTTTTAAATATAAATATTTAATCACCACTTGAAACAAACTCACCTTTTTTACATTTTTCTAAATAAACTCAAATTTCTTGTTCAATCAACAATAAAAATGAAACCATATGATGGAAATAATTGAGGTTATCTGGTTAATCTAATAAATGAGGCTGACAGCTATCTAGTTAGTGAGTTATGATGCTTACTAAAAACAAACCTTTTTCGATGCTACGAGAGCCATCTCTTATACTTTATAAGGACCTATTGAAAGACCCTCATAACAATACAATAAAAATAATACAGAATTAATATTACATAAAATAAGATTTTTGATTTGCAGACGATATTTTTACATATTTATAATAACAACTCAATTATACTTTCGAAAAACAGATTATTTTTACAAAAAAAAATGTGTTAAATCAAAATATTACAGAAGTAATTTTTTTTGACTCGATGATACGTCAAAACGTATCACGAATGATACGTATTTTTAGTTATGTTATTTAGTAAAGTTCATTAAAGTCACATTAAACACAACTTTTTCTACGGCTTGCGATAGAAATCGAAAGAATATTATATCAGCCAGCAAAGCACAAGCATAACGAAATGTATGAATTTCGTTCCTGAATGAAGTATATGAATATAGGGGAAAAACGAAACGAAAAACGAACGAGACGGACGAAGACGATAGAACGAAATGTTTGAATATACGGGGTTTTACCGTATATTCATTTTTGGAGCCGTTGAACATCAGTTGTAGAGCCAATTACGTTCTACAACTGACGAGGGGTCATTTTCAGCTCAATTAAAGTTATCTTTAGTGTAGCAATCTCTTATTATTTTTGGCTTAAATTACACTTGGACGACGTAAATAATTTAAAAAAAAAAAAAAAAAAAAAAAAAACAAATAAATAAAATAATAAAATGTTTAAAATTTTTTAATTGAGAATGCTAATTTAATTTTAAACATGTGCTAAACGTCTTTTTTTTGTTTTTGTTTTTTTGTTTTGTTGAGGATGTATTCGGATTACAAAATGGCCTTCACCTTTGGTAGCGAGCTCATTCATGGATGGCAGTTTCGGATATTTACATTGGGTAGCCCACATCTTTCTAATCTATATCACCGGTTCAGGAAATGAGTATTAATTAGAATAAAGTAAGAGTAATTTTGCACCCTAGGCCCAATAGAAGCAATTGCTATTAAGGGAAAAAAAATCTTCGAATTCCTGATGCATTTTTATTTTCACAAAAAAAGGAACATTTTAAAGTATAGGTTGACGGATTAACTGGAGCATTTAAGCTTGTTAGGCTTTTAATCTCCATATCTGTTTTACCTTTAGAGCATAACTTTGCCTTAAAAATGAAAATTGCTTGGATATACCGAAAAGGATGTAAATTTGGAAGTTATGAGTGAAGTTGCACACCATAAGCGGCTCAAAGTTGAGGGGATGTGGTTATGTTTGTGCTACCTGCCAATGGGGTTGCAGCTTGTAAGAGAGGTAAGGAAATCGGAGGAAAAATGAAAACGGCTTCTGCCGGTTCCAAAATGACCACCTTCTCAGAGAGTGGCAGTGTTCTTTGTGCTTTGCTTCCTTATCAGCGTGCGATTGCATTGCGTGAGAGTAATTTCAGTATTTAATATTTTAAATGTTGAGTAGGATGTTTCTAGGTCTTTTAATTTTGGAATCAGGAGTGTATTTTGTGATATTTTAGGGAAATGTAATTTGTGATATGGTAGGGAAAGTAATGGAGTTATAAAGGTCAACACATTTCTCATAAGCCATCTGGCATTTAATATTTGTTTTAAAGCCCGGTTTAGGGATTTTTCTAGTTTATTACTGTGAATTTTAGCTGCAAAACCACAAACTGGTCAAAAAATTTGTAAGAATAGTCGGAGTGTCAGAGTACAGATAAACAACTTATTTCTAGCCATTTTTGAATCCCGAGCGATTAAGGGGTAAATTTCACTCGGAATTTCTTTTTAATGTATGTGATGTGATTTTCGAAAGTGAATCGTTTATCTAAAATTACACCGAGGTATTTGGTACTCTGTTACCAAGGTATTATGTGATTATTTATGTTCATTTTCTGGTTGAAATTCTTTTTTTTGTTGTTAAAGAAGAAAAATGCTTCAATTTTTGTGGCGTTTATGTGAGTGGAGGCTTTTCATTTAGAAAACCGTCCTTCAAGGATAGTAATGTGTCTGTTAGGTGCATGTGTAATGTTGTTTGGTTTTGTGCGTTGGTCCAGAAATGCAGTGTCAACTGCATATATCCATGTAATAATGTTGTCAGAGAGGGGATTCTAAAGAACAAAAACGTTGTATACGTTAACGAAAGGAATAAAAACAGACGATTATACCATAAAAATCAATTATTTATTTAAATATTAAAATGAGAGCAAATGATAAAATATTAAAATAGACAATAATATTCTCTTTGGATAATAAAACAAATCAGTTGATGCAATATTAAATTAACTATATCTTAGCAATGTAAATATACTTTAAGTAAACTAAATGTAGTTATTATAATCATAATATACTGTAATATCAGTCTTTTGAACCCAGTGCCTTGTATCCTTTATTTTATGCCCACGCATTTTTTTTGACACCCTTTCTCAAGACAACATCATGTTAAATAGTTCGAGATAAAAAAAAAACCAACGTTTTTTAAAACATTGTTTTTAAATGTTGGCAAAGTTTATTAAATTTTTTTTATTGAAATATTAGTTAAAACTTTGTAAAAAACCTAATATCTCTCTCGTCTTTAAGATCAGTCTCTCTGCGCAATTCAATATTTTTTCCATAGATGGCGCCAGGTTACTACACAAATTACGTTATTAAAAAATTATTGAAATATTAGCTAAAACTTGTCGCAAATGTCTAAATATTGCATTGTTAGGCAAGTAAGAATGATTCCCAAAGTTTCAGAACTCTAGCTTAATGCTGGAGTTCTGCTTAGAAGCTGGTTAACTTAACGATCGAAAATTTGATGACACATATATATACACACACACACCAAGTGAAATTCAGAAGAGCATTGTAATAAATAAACGAAAGGAGTTTCATTTCAAGCAAACTCGTTGAGCGCTAGGCATTTACTGAGCGTTACTGGTTTCGGATAGTCGCTAGAGGGCACTGAACTGTATTACAGACTATTGATAAAGATGACTTGTTTTCAGGACATCACGTTTATTTGAACACATCTTTTCAGACATAAATTATATACACAATTTTTACAAGAACAATTTTTTAACGTTTCTTTTTTTACGTTTTGGAACCAAACTAAAACTGGTAAAAATGCAGTTTAGCGTAACCACTTGGCGAGATTTGAAAAATCGCCAAATTTGGCGATTTTTATGGCGGAGCCTGAAGCTTTATTCGAAAGGGTTGCCACGGCTAAAGCCACCTCAGTGGAGAGAAAGCATGGTAGCCACAATGGGCAAAATATCGCCAAACAATTCCTGTCGCCAAGTGGTTACGCTAAACTGCATTCCATCCATTCTTTTTCGTTCGTTGCCAGTAAATTTTCTAAAAACAAAAACATGATGTGGTATTGTTAATAGCATATTTCTTTCAAACAACTTTAATTATTAAAAAAAATATAGCTTAATAAAGAATATTGATAAAATATTTTCCAGTCACTTTAAATTTAAATCGTTTTCTTTTAAAAATTGAATATATCACAGCACCTGTGCTGCCCAGATCAGTCAACATCCAGTTATAAGAGCGGCTACATTTTATTATAGACTGTCCTTACAATTTTGAAATAATTTTAAAAACACGACGTTTATAACTACTTTTCTAAGTTAAGTATCAATTTAGCAACAAAATTTGAGAGATGATGTATGAAACAATTTATGAGATGAAAAAACTGATATATCTAAATAAAAAACAGTAAATTATTTAAATATGTTGTACTTTCTATGGGATAACGAAGTCTGAATTTCGTATTAATGATAAGCATTTTTCAATCTTTACTAATTTTCGGCATTTATATTTTATAATTTAACATTAGCGAAAACAGCCTGAAAGCATACTTACATGTTCCGCATTAATCTTTGTATTTGAAATACTTGGTTTACAATGAAAATAAAAGTATTTTCTAACAACTCAGAGTTTTTCGTGTTTTGTTTTTCGTTTGCTTTGTTTATCCTTTTTTTTTCTTCTTGTTTCATGTAACATTAAGAGTGATTACTAAAATATTTGGTTCGAATGCAGTTTAGCGTAACCACTTGGCGACAGGAATTGTTTGGCAATATTTTGCCCATTGTGGCTACCATGCTTTCTCTCCACTGAGGTGGCTTTAGCCGTGGCAACCCTTTCGAATAAGGCTTCAGGCTCCGCTATAAAAATCGCCAAATTTGGCAATTTTTCAAATCTCGCCAAGTGGTTACGCTAAACTGCATTTTCACCAAATATTTATATTAATTGAGAAAAAAAAAGCACTGCTACAATATTTCAATATAACTAAATCTTTTGAATAAAATACCGTCAAACATTTTCGCTAAATCTGAATATGTCGCCAAATAGGTGATATTCTGCCAATAATGGAAAGCAGAAAATGCATGGTTTTCCTATTTTGCTCCTATGATTGTCAACATAAAAACTTGACGTCAGACAGGAGTTTTTATGTAACTTTGTTAAATGATTTTTAGCAAGAAACACACACACCAAAAGAAGAATTCTGTCAGCTATTATCATTAACATTATTGTCATAGCCACTTAGATTCATATATATGCGCATGAATTAATGAGGCTTCTGATTCATAGTGCAGAGGACTTATTCGTTCGCTGTCTGGAATGGAATTAAGAATTTTTGGCCACTGAAATAATTTTTGAAAGTTCGACTAGTATTATCCTAACTTCCATGGTCGACGCCAAATATCATGCGCCAACTTTCACATCGGCAGAATTTTACACAATTACTAATCTTTTTATAAAGTTAAGTTGGTTTAAAAATATTTACCTGAATAGCCAATAAATATTTCCTCAGATATCATCAGAGACTATTAATAGTAAACGTCATCATCTTATAAGATCAAATACTAGATACTTTCATTTGAAAATTTTTAGATTTTGACGGAAGCATCTAATATGTGAAAATAAACAGAATTTTTGAAAATCTTACGTCAATCAAAATATTATAAGAGCATATTGAAATTTTGGCGGGTATTGTTCCCTAAACACGCCAAGTAGGAAACAACATAAGGATAAATGATTCGAGATATGTGAGAAAAAAAAAATGTTAGTTATAAAACTTTTAAAAAATCTATTTACTATCATCATATTTTTTGGTCTTTTTTTTGATACTTGTTTACGTATATAAATAAATATCTACACTATATACTTGGTACGTATATCCTATATTAAATTGGTACATAAGAACACTTATTTATTATTATTTTTTTTAAATTTCAAATAATGAGCAGTATTAAAGCCGAATTTATTTTAAAAACAAAGCTTCTATGATCCAAATGTAGAAAATTGCTACAGTAAATAACTATACATTTTACAACGTTTTTCTGAATTTCACTTGGTGTGTGTGTGTGAGTGTGTGTCATCAAATTTTCGATTGTTAATTTAACCAACTTCCCAGCAAGCTAGAGCTTTGAAATTTTGGGAATCGTTCGTACTCTCCTAACAATGCAATATTTATACGTTTGCGACAAGTTTTAACTCATATTTTTTTAAATAATGCAGTTTAGCCCAATCACTTGGAGCAATTTGAATAATTGCCAAACTTGGCGATTTTTTTTTTTTTGGCTGAATGTTAAGTCCGCTTCGCGGACCAATTTAGCAACATTTGGCAAAATACCGCCAAATAATTCCTGTCTCCAAGAGTGGTTTGACTAAACTTTATTCCAACCATTTAATTTACCGGATTAATTAATTTTAGTTAGTTTTAACGTTGTTATGTATTTCACTTGGTGTGTGTCTGTATGTATGTGTATCAGTGTGTCATCAAATTGTCTATCGTTAAATTAACCAACTTCCCATCAAGCTAGAGCTCTGAAATTTCGGGAATTGTTCTTACTTGCCAAACAATGCAATATTTAGATATTTGCGACCAGTTTTAACTAATATTTCAATAATTTTTCTTAATAAACTTTGCCACTATATAAAAACGTTGTTTTTAAAAACGTTGGTTTTTATCTCGAATTATTTATCTGTTTGGTTTACCTAAGAACATTGTAGTAAAAGGATTAGATATAATAGGATCTTCTGTAAAAGTTAATTGCGGATCGTCAACAATGTTCTTTTCTAATAATAATATTAGATAAATTAGAATTGTTAGCCCGATTTGGTTATTAGGGCTTCCGTCTACCAGCCATTTTGAATTTATGTGAATATTATTGAAATTGAATTTCTTTCAGATCCAGAATTTTATATTTATTGTGACTCTCTACTTATTAAAGAATTAACTGTATCGAAAGTTTGTGCAAAATAGTATTGTTACGTATATTGAACAGCTTTCAAATATAGGTAAGGTCCACACAATTAATAAATAGGTGTTTTCGGAGTAATTCTAATTTTTTCCTCAACACTCTTTAGCAAACACAATATAATACCTTTTTGCAGGAACTAATTAACATCTACATAATTGTATATACGATAGTCACCATTTCAAAGTTCCTACTATCATAGTAATACGTAATCACAATATCGCATGAGAGGCACATTTATTCCTCATACGCATACTGATACAAACAGTCATATGTATTAGTATGTGTAGTACTCTCAAAATAACTTCCAGAACTTTCCCGACTTGTCTAAAGGCACCTAGTTTTGTAATGAGATTTGAAGACTTGGTGATATTTAGTGGTCAAATTTGACGTCTAGTCTGTCGCCTAGTTTGTCTTTGCCTATTCAGCATTACTACCTAACGTATTCTCTCCGTAATTGTAACACTATCTTTCCAGCTGTAAAAGTCATTCTGCAGAGAAGATAACAAAGTTCAAAATTTCCTTTACAATGTATTTTCATTTAATTCCGGAAAATGTTTTCATGCCTATTTTTATGATTCATTTGTAGAAGAGAGCCTTAACTCTACAAATAAAACAGTTTATTTGTTATTCGACATGCTCATTTTGCATCATTTTTAAGTGTTTAAAATTTACTGTTACTCGGCTTTTAAATATCTCGTTAAAACTAAGATAATAATGTTAGTTTAGTTCAGAAATGAGTGGTTAAAGTTGTGAGTTTCATAGTTTTCATGGTGTCCAAGTCCTTTCATAGGCATACGCTCTATCAAAAATGAAATTAGGCTTTGAAGTTCGTACCTGGTGTGAAAGTTAAGAAAGTTAGGTACCATCCTCGTTCCTTGACCGAAATTCAGAATGATAGGTCCATCCCAAGTAATATTCGTGGAGTAAGTACAGCATCATTGATTCATATTCACAAAACTAAATCAAATAACTTGCTAAATTGACAAAAGACACTGGAAATGAATATGAGCCGAAATAAATTTTAAATACAAAAAAAAAAAAAAAAAAAAAAAAGCTTTATTTTTAAATTGCTTAAAGGAATATTATTAAATCTTCTGTATACGTCTTAAAAGTAATCATTTGTAGTGTAATATTGAAGAGGAATCGCATTTCCTTGTATTATATCATGTGCTAGTAAAGACACTATTCGTAATTTGATTTGTGATATGTAGTTAGTTCTTTTGAATTATATCTTTTATTTAAAATTTCTCTGCTTATATAGAACATATACACAAAATAAGCTGCTTGTTTTACTCACATAAAAGCTGATGGAATCTCTTAGAAGGCTTCTTTGTATGAGTAGCCCCCAGAAAGAACATCGCACCGAGGAAAAGGATTATTTCTTATAAGTTCAACTCTAAGCTCCAAGCCGTCAGAAGGTATGGTATGGAAATTAGAAAATGAAATTCGTGTACCGTATTTGTTCTCCGACAGTAGTTTAGATCTGGAAGTCCGTTACTGTTAGTTTCCTGTGTTTCTCAAGAGCAAAAACTTAAATTTAATTAACTGAATCTATGGGAGCCCTATTATTGCGTTTGTTTGTTGAGAGAGTTCATATTTAAGTGAAACATATTGTTTAAAAATGACTTACAACATCTAGAAGTGCAATGGTTACAGAATGTACTTTATGGTATTAAAAAGTAGTGTCATTATAAATCATCAGATTATCTGACAAAAATTGTCTAATAGTTTTAAAAGAACTACTCAGTATCCTAAAATTTCCTATATTTCTTTTTTGATAATTCGTAAATTTATACGAAGACAATGAGCTTTAAAACAATTATTATTATGCTAATGGTGAAAATTACTTTTAACATAGAAAAAAAAATTTATAACAAGTGTTAAAAATGTCCACATTTTTGTAGGAGACAAAGCTGAATTCATTGGTGCATATTTTGAGAAACGCGTTTCAAAATTCTGTGAGAGTGACTTCTTGTATCCTTTGAGTAATATGGCAATTTTCAGATCATCCAATATTTGTGGATTATTTTTATAAACTATGTTCTTTGCGTACTTAACAGAAAGAAGTCAAAGAATGCCCTGATCACAGGAACGAGGTGGGTAAAGATTTCTTGAAAAATTCTTGAAGAGTGTCCATAGTTTCATCAATCGTACAGCATATTGTACCTTCTTAGAGCCAAGAGCCTTGTTTCCCTTTCTTCTATGGACATACTTAAGGAACAAATTTAATAAAAATAATCATCAAGCAATAGATAACCCGAAAATTGTTATTATTCATTATGGGGAGTGACTGTTTGTATTGTCATGCTAGAATTCTCTACCAGTATCTTGAAATGCGTTTCTTAAGATATGATCACGTGTTCAGTTTTGCCTCCTGGAAAAGGGAAGTTGAATATTTTTGTTGTATATATAACAGTTCAAAATTTTTTCTACATTATTTTAGGAAAGCTTTTCACCATTAGCATACAAATAGTTGTTTTAAAATGTGATGTTTTTGTACAATAATTTTATGAATAGTCAGAACATAATTTTTTAGAACACTGGGAAATTATGTGGGATATCTTATAAGATATTAGGATCTTCTAAGGTAAAAAATCTTAAAAGAAAGAATGTTTTAAAGTATCAGTATTATGCTGTCTTTTCTGCATATGGGGCACTCAAATTTAAGAGGAAAGTGGGTTATAATAGAAATTAATCCCAGGTGAAAAAAAATGTGAAAGGATTTGAAAACACAGATTGGTTGAAATGATGTAATACTGTATCGTGGTTAAAAGCAAATTTATTTTTGCAAATTCTAGTAAAATATCTCCGAATTCTACCCTTCCACTTTTTTGTTGCTGTTGCAAAAAAAGTAAATTTAAGAGAAGGCTTGAAAATAACAGACGCTATGAAAATAGAATCGATTTTTAAATCAAAATTTTATTTATAATATTTAAAACTCGATTCTATTGAATTGACTAACGTTGCACTTAGCTATTGATTACGTAGCACTTAGAAGTAATATGAGGGTTATCGGCGACTTGAAATTTTGAACCTCCGTTAAGTGAATAGGACGACACAGAGCTGTTAACCCCTCTCAAACCACACCAGTGGAAGGACTTGGAACCTAGACAGATTTAACATGTATCAACCCCGTTACATGGCGTGTCTCTAGTGGTATTAGGACTCGAATCCATGACTCAATGAAAACCACGCCAAACGCGACCATGACCACTTGGCTATAGCGGACACAGATTCTATTAAACAATACGTAAGTTATGAAATAGAGTTTTCCATAGATAAATGGTTTGTTTTAAAAGAAAAAAGTTTTCTTTTTTATAATAATAAAAAACTGAGTATGAAACATAAAAAAAATTATCAATTAATTAGGGTAACTGAAAACGAAAAAAGGGATGTATTTTTACAAGTTAAAGGGAAACTTATGGTGGAAATAAGTAGGAATCTTCTCTCAAAAATGTAATTTGTAGGAATTTTACTGTATTTTTAATAAATATATGCTATACTGAATTTGAGGTTCAATAAATCGTGATCGAAATTATATAAAATTTATTATTTATACGACATATTTTTCACCATTTTGACTTTGAGCTAAGTTTTAATACGTGAGAATTATGTCTTGGGAAATAATAAAAATTTCTTATATCAACATGTTGTTGGCATATCAAAAGTGTTGAAATTCTAGTTCCAAAACAGGTCTCCTGAGTTTCAATGCCGTTACCAGCAGACATGTCTGGGATGGGTGCCAAAACATAGTTAGGATACTTGGCATGTCTGAAGAAACAGTCGGAGATTATAATATTAGAGAGACTTAAAAAATAAAGGAAGCATGAATGATGAGGTCGGTTTATATAGGATAAACTACAGGAAGCGAAATTTTTGTTGTTGTTTTGGCTGTCACAGTCTTTTAGCCTTGAGTAATTGTTTGGGCAGACAGATAGTGTCTTTTTTTAAAAAATATTTTAGTTGCGGTTATACCATAAAAGACGCAAAAACTTCATATAATTTAATTTTTAATGAATATCAAAAAAGGAATATGCTAGGACAATTTTATCTGAATTATGATTATGCTAATATCTAATTCGAGCTATTTCCACAAATCAATAGGGGAATGATGAATCCATTAAATAAGTCTTTATACATTTAAAAATTTCCTCTTTTATTTTTTGTCTTAAAATTAGTATGGTTTAAAATTGCTAAATGAAGGGTTGACTACGCTTCATAATTTAAAATTTTTGACTCTAATCTGCCACATTTAGTTAAGAATTAACTGCTTTCTTTTCAAATAATGCCTATAATCGAAGACTTGAAATAAAATTTTAGCAAAAACTTTTGTATGAAGTAAAGGTAATTCATTTTCAATTTAATTGAATTTCACAGTGTTTGATAAGCTTATTTTGGAAATTAGAAGTCTTATCTCAAGTATGGTCTAGTCACACACATATAACTGACACAATTGTTTGCTCAAGTTCATCAATATATATATATATATATATATATATATATACATAAATTTAATGAAAAAATAATTTAAAACACTTAAAAAGACAAAAAACTAGAAAGAAATGTAACAATGAAAGAAAAATAAATGAAAATATGGAACCCAGCAATATCGGGCTGAGGACCGATTAAGCGGGGTTAAACTAGTTCAATGGTACCAACCTTCCCCCTTTGCGACTTGGTAGGCTGAATTAGGAAATCCAAATTGCAAAAGAGTTCATGATTAAAAGATGCAAACAAATTCAGCGATAAAATCTACAAAAATAAAATCTATAATTCCTTGTAGGCTGAATTGGGAAATCCAAATTACAAAAGAGTTCAAAGATTAAAAAATGCAAAAAAAATTTCAACGATAAAATTTACAAAATAAAATCTATCATTCTAAAAATTATCAACAAATCAAAATATAAAAATTACTTACAAAATTCAAAGAAATGAAGATTCAAATATGTGAGTAGTAAGACGGAATTTTCTTTAAGCTTCAAGATGTATATCACATACTCAAAATGAAAAAATATAACACATCATCACCATATAAATTAAAAAAAGATTTAAGTCATTGTTTGATTGGTAATAAAATGTAAAAAGATGCAAACAATTGGTTGGTAATAAGTAGTATGGTGAAGGAGTATAACGGTCCAGAGAGTGAGTAAAAATGTAAGCTGTGTAAATGTAAAAAAAATAATAAATTCTTCACGGCTAGACCACTAACAAGCCGACTTTGTGGACCTATTGTTGTGTGGTGGATTTGAAATTGGATCATGATTCGCAAAGATGTTTAATATATTCTCGATGTATATAAGCATTTAAGAAATTTATTGGATAATCATGATCCAAACAGTTGTTGAAGAATTTTTTAATGTTATTAAATTTGTCTATTTTATGCGTGGTTAATTTGTTATTACGTAATAAAAAGCCCAATAAAAAGCCCAATAAAATATTCCTATAAATGGATCTGTGTAGATTACTGTTCCAAAAAGGTATTTTAATAACATGGAATTCGAATCTCTCTCTTTTATCGAAAATATTACTAATAAGTCTATTGTCAATTATTTGCAAATCGAGATCTAAAAATTCTACTGTATTTGAATTAAGATTAGTTTTTAATAATTTGAGGTAATATATATATATATATATGAGCGTGTGTATGCATGTGTAACATCTCTTACGATGTTATTATTGGTATTGACTTAAAGAAGGCAGACGTTATCAATAATTAATCTATATTTATAGAATGATTCTGGAGCATTTTTACTAATTCATATTGTCCAAGTCATTATGAAAAAACATGTTCTGTGCTGCCATGGCTCGCACAACCTGAGAAAAGAGGAGATAAAGGGTGTTAAATGACGCAAAATGTTTATACAGCAGAAACGTAAACGGAACATTCCCGAAATATTTGTTTAGTCTGCAGAAAATAAGGGGTTCGCTATGTATCATAACACAAGCTACTTCAAAGAGAAA